>OZ010603.1:27523161-27562816 GCA_963932145.1 Acanthosepion lycidas
AGGGTCTTCTATCTCCTAGGCTGGTTGCTACTTCAAGTCAGCCCTGCTGTTTAACCCGTAGCTGAGGAGAGAAGAAAAGCGAAGAGATGTATTCATGCCTTTTCCAAGTGCATTAGCGTTAATTAAACGAAACCAGTTCGGATCGTATTTGAACTCGGCACATAAATTTGACTTATGGCATCAATAACTGTTGCAGTACCCGTGCATCTAGTTTTGTATTTCCCCACGTCGTGGGGGTACCAAATGTATTGCAGGCATAGCAACCGTAGCGTGTCGAGGGTGATATAGCCTGAAGGAGCTCATCCATTTCAGGTTGTTTTTGAGTTAAGATCTTTCCTTATCTTAGATTGGTTGCCACCTCAAGGCAAGAGATCCTTGTTATTCAACCCATATCTAGGGAAAAATAGATCCATGCCTTTCACAAGAGTATTTGGGCGAGAGTAGACGTAACGAATTCGAACGGAATTCGAACACATCCCGGAGATTTATCTTTCCAAGTCGCTAGCCGTTACACGAGAAAAAAGAATTAATAAAGGCAATATTTTGAGAGAGTATATTAGAATATGGAAAATTCTACACTTGGGTTTGTCTTCCTTCTTTTTAGATGCACTAGCGGTAAGGCTAGATGTGTTTTGCTAGGAAAAGAAAAATAATCATTTCCTTTATTTATTTTTTGAAATATATATATATATATATATATAATTATTTATTTAAAAATTATAACATAAATGTTATAAAATCACCATTGGAATTTATTATTGAAAATAATTATTGGAATTTATTCTGTATACACCAATCATATACTTGTGTGTGTGTGTGTATATATATATATATATATATATTATATATATATATGATATATATATATATATATATGATATATATTATATACAGTGGGTGCAAAATTATTATTGAGATAACTTTTTCAAATATTTCAAAAACCGTCTAATCAATTCACACAAAATTTTCACACAATGTTGGCAACAATGACTTGCGCAATCACTGATATTTTTGTATTGGTCTGCGCAATGTAAACAAACTGGCGCTATATTTGTTATCAGCACCGTGATTTGAGTGTGCCAAATTATTAGAAAAGTGGAAGAATTTAGTGTTGGCCGAAAGATATCTCAGGTGCTGTATGTCTATAAAAAAAAGGGGGGTTTGATTAATAAAATGGTGTCCCTGTTATTTACATCTATTCTGAGGTTCTGTGGGTACAAATCTTTAATATTTATATATATATATATATATATAATATTATTCTTTAGTATAATTTTTTTAATTATATTCTTACTTAAATTTAATATAATTTATCTAAATATGAATTATTGTTAATCTTTTTAATATTTCACGTTTTAAGTATAATTTGTTATTTTTTAAGTAGGAATCTAACTTTTTTATATATAATTATTTTTTTTTTAATATAAAACTCCATTTTCAGTCCTCTTTTAGTTTTGACACGTCTTTATATAATCCCAATTTAATGTCTTAAGGTCAATATCAATATATAAGCTTTTCCCGTTAAGGTTTACACCTTCAACCCTCCCCTTGCCACCGACTCTGGAATTTTGTCTGACTTAATCATCGTAATGGATAAAGTCTGTATCAAATTTTCGACTGCTGTCAAGGTTAAATTGAAAATTTCTAGTTCCGGTACGAACAGTCTGTACTTTTCGTTAGTTGAAACAGATCTATACCCCCACCATGAAGTATCTTTAGATTTTGTCGTGTAATATATATATATGTAAAATCTCCATTCCTACGATGCGTCGTAACGCTATTTTCCGGAACGTACCTGTAATTTCAATTCTATGGTGATGGGTTTCCTTTTCTTCGAATGATCACCATGGAAAGAGAGTACACGACATTTAGGTGCGATGATAAAAGGCAATAAGATTCCAAAAACACAACACAACAAAAGGGGAATGAATGCATAGCAATCCAATATGGCGTACAACCAGGAACAAGATTAACGGAGACTGCGTCGAAACCACGAATCGTCGTAGGTCGGGACAGTCGTAACCCGGACACATATATATATGTATTAGAGCGTGCAACTTTTATATTATATCATAAAGAAGTAATGTCTCATTAAGTATTGTTAGCGAAGCGATTGTGCCATTAATCTCATTAGCATTGCTAATTAATTCTTTGTATAAATTACCTCCTTATGATATAATATAAAAGCTGCACACTCTTATATATTTACGAAAATAAGATCCGCTGTACGTAATATTCAGAATTTTAAATTCTATGGAAAAATACTAAGACATTTTACTCTACTAACTGGATTATACTTAAGTCCATTTCACTTCAACTGAAAACATATATAACAACAAAATTTCGTGGATTTATTACATTACAAAATTCAAACAAAATTTTCACATTATTGATTTGAACAAGAAAAAGAGAAAACAGCAGAACTTTCAACGAATTAAAATTATTAACATGGTATCACTGAAATAAATTGAATAGTTTTAACAATTCATATATTGATTCCATGAATAACACTTAATTTATCAAAAGGGGAAAGCATTCTCATTAAACGCAAGAAAATTTTTACCTTTTCTAGAATGGAATTACAAACAATAGTTGCCCTAGAGTGACAATTTATACCATTTTTAGTGTTTACCATATTGTAATTTTGAAAGGTAAATTTCACCCACCCCACCACGTCAAAAACGAAAACGAAACAAACCAAAAACACAAACAGCAATCGTCTGCTGAGGGAGATTAATATTTATTAAAATTACATAATTATGGATGCCTCATTTTTGTGCATCTAGTTTCATTTCCTTCTAGGTAATTTTTTGAAAATAATAATTATATTTTAATTTTACATTTTTTACTTTTTTCACCTCATCTTCATTTCAAAAGACGTAACGGAGGCAAACCTGCGTGCATCAATTTGTTTGCCATCAAGTCATGTGAAACAATTTTCCAGCCATACAGATTACGTTTGACAATGACAGAGACACATAGCGTCTTCACCTATCAAGTAGTGTCCGAACATCTGAGATATTCGTTTACTAGCAGCATGGCCCAGTGTTGCCCGGGCTTGATTCAAAAATCGTACGACTCGTATAGCAATCGCTATCACTTGACTTGAAATATTTTTGCCCTTCCTTGCCTTTAAAGAAGTGCCCTTTGCCGTGCTGATGTTGCTACATGTCTTACTTCTTGCCTATCTCACACTTTCTAAGCTCTATGCTAAACATTAAATCTGTTACAAAAAAGAACTAAACAAAATGAACACAAAACGATCAGCTTTAAAAAATGACTCGTAACTGGAAAAACCGAATGAAAAAAAAATGTTAACAACAGATACTTTTCACAACCAACCCAGTTCTGCGGAATCAGAATCAACGTTGAGTTTAAGCAAGCGAATGAGCCAATTGGGGTAAAGTGCCATGCAGATTTAAATTTTTCCCACTTGTGACGAATGCAGCTATCGATTCTTTTGAATGCTAGCATGCTAGTTAACATTCGTGTCAGTCAGCTGTTGGCTCTCACGCTGGCCAATAGAATCTTGCTCCCTATTCGTGGCAGCCAGGTATAGGCTCTCACTCTGGCCAGTACAAAATGGCCGCAAACTACATGAAAACTGCTGTAGAAGCATGAAAAAAAAATCGATTATTTCCAATATCGATGGGAGTTGGGAAATGCAAAGTCGGTCGTGGACTTCCCGCTAACTTGGAGCATGTGCATGTAAATTTTGGTGCAAATCCGTCGAAAATTGCGGCCGTGCATTCGTCACACACACACACACACACACACTGCCTTTTATAGATAGAGATAAAAAATTCTAATGCAGTGAATTGTGTATATATTATGCATATTTAAATTTATCTACTAATGTTTTTAAAATGTATTATGCCAGTTTATTATTTTTGATACACGCAATAGTTTTTTTTAAAATCATTTAACCCCAAGCAAATTGGGAATGTCACTAGTACATAGAGAGTGAAAGTGAGAGAAAAGGCTGGGTATGGGGGGCGGAGTAAAAGATAAAAGATAAACGGGATTTAAAAAGACAGAAGTTTGACGTTGCATTTAAATCTTTGAAGATTATAGTTATCAGGAAAGCAAGTAAACGGAAGGGAGTTTCACTGACAGGAAGTGTGAAAAAAGAAAATATTAGAGTAGAAGTTTCAGTTATATTTAACTATTTAAACAGTAAAATTGTTGGGACCTAGATGCCAACCTAGTATCACGCTTAAATTCACGTAGTCGTGGCACCAGGTAAAAAAGTGCGTCAGCACAGTTGCCAAAAAATATTTGTGGAAAAGACAGAGGGAAGCCACATCGGTGAGAAAGAGACTGAAGTCGAGATGCCTGGTCAGGATTGAATACATTACAAATCCTTCTTTGGATTTTGTCAAGGACCTCGAGATGAATAGCAGGATCATCAGACAAGATATGGCAACAGTATTCAATGCACGACCGAATGATAGCTCGACACAGTGACCCAACTTTCCTTGCAGTAGATGCAGCTATTGATTCAATGTAATCGTTCCACTTCAACTCATTTGAGAAATCTCAGAAATACTACCTAGCACACAGCAGTCAGGAGAGAAAGGGGAACAGTAGAGACAGTAAAAATAGCTGACCAAATTTAGTAGAGAGAGACGGAGACACATGTAAGAATGGTGTGGAGATTCCAAAGAGAGTTCCCTAGCCAGCGGAATATGTTCATGGACATAAACTCCCAGGCCATGCATGAGGACATTAGAGTACTTCCTAAGGAGAGAAGGAAAGTCAGGAATCGAGAAATCAGAGGAGGAGATTGAAGAGTTAAGATTAGTTTCACAGAGAGCTAGGATGTCTGGAGACTTTCGAAATTGGTACAACTACTACAAATGTTGGAGAAAGAAAGGTTGAGGGGTTCAGGTTTATATATTTGGTTGCTTATAGTCATGGTGTGTTATTTTGGTAAGGAAGGGCCTAGGGTAGTAGTTGCAGTCAGTCGCCTAATGTAACATATGCGGGAAGGGAACTGGCACAGACTGAAACATAGTTTGGCCTTGGGGTTTGTCCATCGGAAGTGCTTGCAGAGACACCCTTCCATATATGACATGGCACTGCAAAAACCCCGGTATTATGCGACTGTCGATAAGAGCAGCTTCTCAAGACGCTGCGCAAGAGTTCAGGATCCTAGCTACTAGCCGAAAACAGCAGCCAGAAAACTGCCAACCCGGTATCCTCAGTATGAAGAGACTTTGCCACCATCCACATATATCACAAAAAATTCATGACTACTATTAAGGCTTAAGAAAAGAAAAGAACCGGAACCCCCTTCCTAAACAGGAAACAAGGGATGAGCCTCTACTTTTGTTCAAGAGAAGTTGGAGGAGTATGGACCAGGTGATAGGAATACCTGTCTACTCGTAAAAAGATAGTTACTAAGTTTTAACTTATTTAATGACAAGATATCCATTAGGAATTCAACAAAGAATTAAAACTAGCAGAAACCTATCTTTGAAACCCTCTCACCAAAAAAACACAGTCGCTTTGGGTAGATGATAAACTACAGCAAGGCCTGTGATCAGGAGGTTTTGGGGAGCATGGACCCACCTCTTAATTGTTGATATTCCCAGGTCCACCTTATAGAACCCGGTCTTTTCTGCTATTTACCCATATTTGTCTGTGTGAAGAAGAGGGTTCATACCTTTCCCAAGGGTTTTAGCACGTAAATGAATGCAATAGATTCGACTGGAATTCGAACTCGGCTAACCGATTCCTCAATCCAAGCCGCTATCCACCGTGCCACCATTACTCCTGCTTATATATATATATATATATATATATATATATATATATATATATATATATATATATATATATATATATATATATATATATATATATATATATATATATATATATATATATAGAGAGAGAGAGAGAGAGATACGTGTACACGTTTTGAGCCAAGTATTAAGAGATAATTAAAACAATAAAGGGAGCGTAAAAAATTCGGAAATAGGATGGCATAGAAAAGTGAAAAAGACAAACAAAAACAAGTTGGATACAGGAAAATTACAAAAAATAACAATCAAACGTTTTCATTTCAACGATAGCAATATACATTATGAATGGCGAAGTCATCTGGTGCGTTTTTGAATAAGTCAAGAAAGATATGTTGACGCCATCTTTGGAAGTGTGAATAGTTAGCTTTGAGGCCGAATGATCTTTGGGAGGGGCATGCTGAGATCGCCAGTTTGGACATCCAATTTTTTAAAAATACTTTTTATTACCCGGTTTTACATTTACAAACAAAAAACAAGTTGGATACAGGAAAATTACAAAAATCTGGAGTTCTTTTTTTTTTTTTGCGTTAGCGGCTGACATCATATTTACGATTAATGTTTTATCGCCTTTTTTTCCCCTATTAAAATCAGAAAAAAACGGCCCTTTCTTAAGAACCCCTTGTCTAATTTTAATTAAATTTGGCTCTACACTCGGCAGGTGTTCAAAGTTCAATTTGCTCCTAAATTAGTTGGAATATTATGTGTCATTTAACTGTATCAGGGGACACACATACATACAAGATTAGAGTTTTTGTACAATGTAACCCGGATATAAGAGAGTTGTCGGGACCGGATAAGTCTCTTATATCCGGGTTTCTCTTATATCCGGGATTGGTCTAATTTATATACATTAACACAGACTCTAATTTGCGACCAGAGGAAATCTCTCTTATATCCGGGTTTCACTGTATTATATATAGATAATTATGGGTATGGCTAAATATCAGGGATGGATCACATGTCCACTTTGTTAATCATCAAATATCGCTGACCAAACGTTTGAATGGTGGGTGAAGTATTTATTGTATATTTTATTGTATATTTACCACCAAAAAGTTCAAATGCTGCTCAGTAAGTAAAGGTAGTCATTTAGAATTTGTTTATAGGATAGGAGGTGGAAGAGAGATATTTGGAAGCAGTGATAGAAACTCTTCACAGATGAAGAAGAAACTTGAAGCCGCAGAAATGTGGTACTACAGAAGGATGTTGAGAATACCAAGGATTGAACATATGAGTAATGGCAAAGAATTGGGGAAAATGGAAACAAAAAAGACCCTTAAACTTAGAGTCAGAAAGAGACAGTTTGAAATTTCCAGGGTACATAATGAGAAATGAGGGCTTAGAAAATTTGACACTCACAGGGCATATTGAAGTTAAGAGGGACAGAGGAAAGCAGTGAGTAACCTACATAACGAGCTCGTGCAAATGGTTAGTAGAACAGGGATTAGAAGTGATAGCAAAAAGTCAAACATTGCTAAGAGCTACAAAGGAGAGGAAGTTGTGGGGAGCCATGTTCACCCACATCCTGAAGGGACATGACTCATAGAAGAAGAATATATCCAATTACCTTATTATCTCTAAATTATCATGTGTTTTTATATCTATCGATCTATCTCTGTTCATATCTATCTATCTATATATCTATCTTATAACCTACATAACGAGCACGTTAGGAGTGATAGCAAAAAGTCAAACGTTGCTAAGAGCTACAAAGGGGAGGAAGTTGTGGTGAGCCATGGTCGCCCACGTGCTGAAGGAACATGACACATACAAGAAGAATATATCCATCTATCTATCTATCTCTCTTCATATCTATCTATCTATCTATCTATCTATCTTATAACCTACTTAACGAGCTCGTTAGGAGTGATAGCTAAAAGTCAAACAATTCTAATAGCTACAAAGGGGAGGAAGTTGTGGGGAGCCATGATCGCCCACGTGCTGAAGGGACATGACACATAGAAGAAGAATATATCCATTGCCCTTATGTCCGAATTATCATGCGTTCTTGGGAAAGACAGAGGTGTGGTTTCCTGTTGCCTTTCCTTTTCAACAGTTTGGAATTCAGATTTTTCCTTCTCTTATATTTGTATAGACTGAGCAAAAACGTAGTTTACTGTAGTTCACTTTAGTTGGTTGCTGGTTGATTCGTTTTCTACGGCTTATCAACCCTTTTCAGGTTATTTAAAGCCAGAAAATACATTTAGATTGTAAAAATCCTTTTTGAGATAATAATCGTTTCGTGATACAAGTCTTACTAATTAACCCATAGCTGGGGGATAAGAGGTTGATTCATACCTTTTTAAAGGGTATTTACAGGTAGGTGAATATAACGAACCCAACTAGAATTGGAAATCGGTTCTCAGATTAACAATTCCGAGCCATTATCTATTACATCACACGCAGATTCAAGCTTACAGCACTTGGTATTCACAAGCATTCACCCATCTAGGCTTGACGTTGCTTAACTTAGGTGATTGTACGTGAACCGGTGTTTCAACGCGATATGTCTGTAAGCTCCTGTTCTCTTATTTTTTGTACCTCGACTCGTCATTTTACTGATGAAATTGATAGATGAAACCGTAAATTCTATTCTAATAATTCCTTCTTTCGCACTTCTGGCCTGCGAAATTTTCTTCCAGCTTCTTACTTTCTTGTCAACTAGTGTAAAATAATTTATATTCAGCGTCAATTGTCTCCTTGAATCCTGTTCTTTTTATTGTCCTTTCTCTTCAGTAAAGCGGCCTCAGTTTCCTTCATATTGTTGTTTTTCTTTCTTGCGTCTTAGTGGCTTTATCGCCTTGCTTAAGATGAAATGAGAAAGGTAAAATACTATCAACTATAAACTTGTTTGTCAGCAAAATAAAGAAAAAAATCGACGAGAATGCGATTCGAAATCAAGCTGGGAGTTGTCAATGAGTCCATCCCGTAGACCGCTAGGCTACCTCGTTCTGAATTCCGTTTGTTTAATAAAAGATGAATAATTAGACTATGCGTTGATAGCGTATTACCGACATTGACACCGATAAAATAAACACAAACAATATGGACGCTAACAGTGATTATTGTTATTTTTTAAAAATAATAATAATAATAATAATAATAATAATAATAATAATAGAAAAATTATCTTTGTAGAAATCGAGCGTGGGAAAGAGTCCGGAAAAACATAATGATAAAGGTAGTCACTTGGTGTATTCGGAATAACACTAGAAAAAAAAAGATTAATTGGCAAAATGAAAAATAATAAATAAAAGATGAGAGTTTTCTATTTTGCAAGTTCATCACCAAGCCGACCCGCCATAGCTAGGAGAAGACGGCATAGCAATTTAACCCATAGCTGTGAGGAGAAGGCATAGCAATTTAACCCATAGCTAGGAGGAAAAGACATAGCAATTTAAACCATAGCCGGGAAGAGAAGGTAAACGCAATTTGACCCATAGGTTGGACGAGAAGGCATAGCAATTTAACCCATAGTTGGGAGGAAAAGGTATGGCAATTGAACCCATAGCTAGGAGGAGAAGGCATGGCAATTTAGCCCATAGCTAGGAGGAGAAGGCATGGCAATTTAATCTATAGCTAAGAAGGAAAAGGTATAGCAATTTAACCCATAGCTAGGAGGAGAAGGCATAGATTCATACTTACCAAGGAGATTTACGCCTTGTGTAAGCATTAAATAGACGAATGAAATTTACAGACGCGTCTAAGATTTCCCTAACACTGTGTAGAATGTATAGGTGTGGACTTCTATATCAACCTAATAACCTTGTTACCCGATAACGAGATCCACCCTTTTACATTTTAGATTATCATTAAAAAGAAGTACTATTAATCGCCATTCATTATTTTGCCAATCAAAAAGAGAATGACGTGACCAATTTTCGTTTCTGTAAATCTAGGCTGAAGTCTTTTTCCTAACCCTAGAAAAATCTTTAATGGGTCTTGCAAATGACGTATTACAATTGATTGATTATAAACATCTCACCGAAGGTTTGTTCTTTATTTGTTGATCTATAATACTTGAGCATCGTAGAATGTAAAAACAACCTCAGATCTACGATAAAAAGCGAATAAATACAAATAAATTAAGATTAAAACTAATAAAAGTAAAGAAGAACTTTTTGCCACAATAAGGAAAATCTCTCAAAGCATGTAATTTTTTTAATTGTATTCTTTTGTTTTGCACTTCCTAATTGATGTTGAAATCTATTTGTAAAGATGTTCTGTCCGCTTCCGTCATGTCCGTTTGGTGATTTATAGTTTAAAATGTCAGTGTGATGCTGAATATATAGGCAGAACTAATCAGAGTTTGGAAGTGAGAATTGATCAACATGTACTAGCTAAGATCCAATGGCAATTTAAATACACTTGCCAATACGTCCGGGTCTGCGATTCTAGAACCCCTAATAAATAATTTGATAATTTATTTATCTTTCGAAGAGATTTTTCTCAATCGTTAGAGTGCACATTCAGCGTATCATTTGAAAGCGTTTGAAACCCTGTATATTAAATTTAAGCAAACATCACTCTGTAAGCAAAAGAAATGGCTGCTGGGTCGAAATGTAATCTCTTTTATTTATATTGCTCATTCTCTGGTAGTATTTTTCCTTCCGCATTTGAGTATGCTCTAGTTTCTGTATATTAAGTCTAAGCAGCCTTTCCTTTTGTAAGCAAAAGGGATGGTTGCTGAGCCTTAATGCAATTTGTGTCTCACAGGGATAATTCTCTGGTAATATTACTTAGCCCCATTAATTTTAGACGTTCTGCACATTTTTTGTCCTCGATTGAGTTTCGAAGAGTGAGGAAGAATAACTAGTTTTTTTTAATATGTAAATTTTCTTAATATGTCATTTTCTTCTTCCTTCACTTTTTAATAGGTTTGTATTTTATGTTAATATATCCTTTTTAAATGGTCCGTTTTTAAAGTGATTATTTTTTTTTTTTTACATTTATTAATTGTAATAGTTATTGTTGTCGTAAAAGTAGCATTAGTATTATTATTAGTAGTATATTCACATATATTTTTTTCATTTCGTGTCTGTTTGTAAGATTTAAAGAATGCTGCAAAACTATTTCCCTAAATATGTCTAAGCTTGGAATTCTAAATGTGTAATGGAGACTCTTTGGGGAGTTCAAGTATTTAAATGTCTATCCCAGTTTCCTTTTGTCCTTGTATTAATCTCAATGATGATGATGATATATATATATATATATATATATATATATATATGTATATATATATATATACACACACAAGAATAAATTGTAAATTATTTTATTTAATTATCGTAATATAAAATGTAAAAGTTAACTGAGTCCTAAAATGACGTGAAATGTTATGAGAAAAATATTATTAAAAATGAAAGGAAAATTATTCTCATCATAATATCTGTCAGTTATGTGCCATGCGTGATACACGCTTAGGCGATCATGTATCTTTCTATACATGACTGACGAGACAGATTTTTTCCCGCAGTAGGATGCCATTTCTTTCTGCGGTAGACCAGTTGCCATCCAAGGCTATAGAACCGGGTCTGTCCTGCTATTTACCCATAGCTGGGGGAAAAGAAGTGGATTCATACCTTTCCCAAGGGTATTAGTACGTAAGTGAATGTAATGGATTCGACTAGAAACTCAGTTATGTGCCATGCGTAATACACGCTTAGGCAATCATGTATCTTTCGATACATGACTGACGAGGCAGATTTTTTCCCGCAGTAGGTTGCCATTTTTTCCTGCAGTAGACCAGTTGCCAGTAGGTTGCCATTTCTTTCTGCAGAAAGAAAAATATTTACCAATATAGAACCCGCTATTTGCCCATAGCTGAGGGAAGAAGAAGAGGATTCATACCTTCACGTAAGTGAATGTAATGGATTCGACTGGAATTCGAACTCGGCTCTCCGATTCCTCAATCCGCGTCTTAGAATCTAAAAATATTTCATGGCTTTAAATAACCTGTAAAGTGTTTATAAGCCGTAGAAAACGAATCACTATCAATGACGATAAATTACACTTAGCAGCAAAGCCTCTGATCGGGAGATGGAAGGTTTTGAGGAGCATATAACCAGCTGTTAACTGCTGTTTTTCCAGGTTTACCCTGATCCAGGGTGGTAGCACCTGTTAGGGTCCCAGCTATGGGCAAATAGTGAACCCCCAAATAAAAATCAACAATACATTTTTATAATAAAATAACCACCAATACATATTTTAGTAAAATTATCAACAATGTGTTTAATGAACTACAAATTATATAGTCAAAACAATATGAAAGTGTAAAAATAGTTTTAATACCAGCAATACATTTTGGAGGAAAAATATTACCAGCAATACATTTTTGAAGAAAAAAAAAATTACCAGCAATAAATTTTTGAAGGAAAATAAAGATATTACTAACAATAGACTTTTGGAAAAAATATTACCAACAATACATTCTTGGAAAAATATTACCAGCAATAAAAATCTTGTCGGCATTAAATAATCCATTGAGGTTGATAAAACCGTAAAATAAAACAAACCAATCCAAACTAGACTAATCCATAAGTAATGTACCTTATCTCAGAGATATAGATAGATTCTTTTTAATCAGTATCACCCCATGCAAGGCAGTAAAGCCACTAAGACACAAGGGGTTACTGGCTGTGAAAAAATTAGGAACAGAAACATTAATAATGAAGGGGAAGAGAAAAAATATTAGCAGCAATAAAAATCTTGTCGGCATTAAATAACCCATTGAGGTTGATATGCCGTAAAACAAACGAAATCAAACAAAATATATATCTAAAAAAAATATACCTTTGCTCTGAATGTATAAAATATCTTTAGTTGAAATCATAAAATTACGTCCACAATATTTAGATTTCGATATTAAATAGCCTATAGAGATTGATATGCCGCCAAACAAAACAAATAATCTATGAATCAATGTAATTAAAAAAGATCATTTACTATGATGTGTTAAAAATTGTCTTGAAAAATAATCTTCTATTTAAGTTTTTTTTTTATTTTTTTTTTATTTCCCATAATTAACATGGTTTCGATTAGCGCGGCATTTTTTGAGGACTCGTTAACAGCGTTAATCACTGATTTCCTGTCATTGTAAACCTATTTGTAAAGCAAATTATTTTTTGTGAACTGTACTTCCCCACCATAATGTGCAGGATGAATATAATTTTGGGGTCAGTTTGGTGCCTTTCTGGCGAATAGAGTTAAGCAGGTCTCAGTTATATTCATTGCCTTTACAAATACATTACTTTTGGCGTGTAGGGTGATTTTTGACTCCATATCCCAAAAAATGTCAAAAACATCCCCAAAATATAACGAGAAACGTAGTATTATTCTTCAATAAATTAAAAGGCTTAAACACAATATAAAGCTAAGTAAATAATCATAGATGATTAATACAATAGTTAATAAAATGGGCGTCGAAATTTTCTCAATATACTATAAACGGGGCGTCTTAATAAAAGGGGGACTAAAAAATCATTTAAAGGGTTAAAAAAATTAGGATTTAAGTAAAGAAACGATTTTTTAGAACTACTACTCTAACATCCGGTTGTATGTTATGGTGTAATGGAATGGGAAATCGGAGAGCCGAGTTCGAATTCTAGTCGGGTTCGTTACATTTTTACTTACCTTATTCAATTGTACTTGCGCGTATGGACCCATGTCTTCTTCCCTAGCTATGGATTACATAGCACGGCAGACTGGGTCCTATAGCCTTAGTTGGCGAGGAGTCTATCGCAGAAAGAACGGCAACCTACTGCCGGAAATCTGCCTAGTCCAGCGTTTCTCAACCGGTGCGTCCGGACACACTAATGCGCCCTGAAAGGTAGCCAGGTTCATCCACAATTAACAAAAGAGTAATTTATGAATTATTTTTATTTCTAAAAAAATTGTTATTTTAAAAAAGCTCGTGACACCAAACACATGGCTTCCATGTCTAAGTCAAGGCTTTGTCATTTGATATTTTAAACTGGAAGCTAAATTCTTTAATCTTTTTTAAAAGAAAACGTTATACTGACATTTTCTAAAATTTACTCTTGGAATACCGTATTTTCCCGCTTACAAGACGCACTTTTTTTCTCTTAAAAAATACCCTGAAAAATACGTGTGCGTCTTCCAAGACGAATGTAAAGCAACACCGAGACTCAAGCGAGCTTGGACGGTCACCTAATTGGCTTGTCTGATAGGGATGTAGATTTGTATGTTGAGTCATTACACTATAATGCTAGATATCTATCTAATTCAGCCTTTTATATGATGTAACCTCAGTACTTAGCTGTTACAAGTATTTTCAAGACTATAAACCTTCCTGGAGCCGAGCCATAAGCTTAAACATGCTCTGTTTACTCGCAGCGGCCGGAGCCTTTCTGCTCTTGGCTAGTATGTCATTGCCATACAAACAAAATCGGACGAGTGATTAATGTAAAGAATACGTGGCGCCAGTATGCGAGGGACGCATGGTGAATGTGTTGTTTTATGAGAATGACATTATTTTGCTTAGAAATTTCTTTCCAATATTAGGGTGCGTCTTCCAAGCCGCAGCGTCTTGTAAGCCGGGAAATGATTAATGTTATTTTTTTTAACATTAACGTAACACATATTACATTTATGCTATATTTTTGTTTAGGTAGAACTATTTCCTACAAATTTATTCATTATACTAAGTTTAATAAAAGCGTATCGAATAACAAATATGTATTCTTAAACTATTGGTTATATGACAAGGTGTGTACACAAGCTCTCCAGTTATGGAATCACTGGAAAAGTCTTCTCGGCTATAAATTCCTTTCTAACAGAAAGGTAGTTATAAATGACCAGTCCTCTGATGCCCTAGGGGTCAACCCTAGCGTCCCACAGGGGTCACTTCTTGGACCAACCCTCTTTTTGATCTATATGAATGATCTGCCTAAGAATATACTCAGATCCTTTGTAAACAGCTATGCCGATGACACGACTATATAGGAGCACGTCTCTAAAACTCTTGATGGCCAGAGATTGGCAACTGGTCTCTCATCCGATCATGTACAAACTACCCAATGGGACAAAAAATGCCTCGAAGACCTAGCTAGTTGCATTCTATATGGGCTGATCGGACCCCGAACTACGACCAATCAGGATGAACAGATCTCACACTGGGTGGCACCGTGTCTTGAAAGACTGTTGGACGTCAAATTCACAACCGACCCTGTGGAACTCGTACACACGATCCATTGTTAAGGATGCAGGTAAAATGGTCAGCTCTCTCTACCTCTCCAGTAAGTATCTGCCTCCTCCTTCTATGACTCCTAACTTTATAAGCGCCAGATCAGGCCTAAAATGAAGTACTGTTGTCATATTTGGGCGGGAGCTGCCCAGACCTCACTCTTCAGCCTATCGAGTTCAAAAGCGTCTCCGAGCTCTAGTGGGTGACATATTATTCTATGCCCTTCAACCTCTCTCCCACCGGCGAGATGTGGCAAGCCTCTGGCTACTCTACTGCTACTTCCACAGAACGTGCTCGGAAGAACTACATTCCCTGGTCCCGCCGAGGCAAACCTTTATGGCAAGAACACCCAATGGCACTTACATAGTATCAAATCACCCACATTCCCTCCATATTCCATCGGTGAGAAGTAAGTTCCACTCGAACAGCTTCTTACCACGAACCACTGCACTGTAGAATCGACTCTCAACAGGATATTCCCCGATCACTACAATCTTAACCTATTCGAGGCTAGAGTTAATCGTTATCTCCCTCACCTATACACCCGAACGACTTCCTAACGTAGCCCTCTACCTCTCGTGACTCCCGAGCTTTGTGATATGTCCCGGAAAGGGATATATTTGAACGAAGTAGCTAAGTGGTTTTTGCTACTATAACCAAGTAGAATACGGTAGCAGTAATTGACTGGTACGCTTCGTAGTTGTAGGTAAGAAGTGTAGATCAATGGCGTAGTCCAATGGGCGTCGTTATAGACTTAGCTCTCAGACTAAGGCTCTTGACTCTGTCGTACCTACATGTCCCTCGGTATTTGTGACGGACACCAGCCAATCATTCCAGTGAGGGGAGAACACAGGTGTATGCATATTCCATCATATCACCTTGTAAATGGTAACTCTTACGATAAATTAATGTTAAAGAAAATGTATTTTTAAACATAAATAAGAAATTTTTGATTATGGCGCTGCTAGTCTTCTGTATTCCGTTATGTATAATTTTTTTCATGTGCTTTTTCGGACAGGGGTGGAATTACACTATTTTTTTTGTTGTCTTTGAGCTCACAGGCTACCGTGCGTAAATAAAACGTTATTTTTATTCTGCTTTGAGTAAAAGGTAAGCATTACTTTTAGAAAATCCAGAAAAGAGAATTTAAAATTTGTTGTTTATATTTTTCGTATACAATGGCAACTGAATGAGTTGATGAGTGACGAAAATACATCAATGCATTAAAAATTTTATTTATACACGGAAATTATTTTTTCGTTTGACTCGGATTAGCTTGAAATTATTTTCTTTAAAAATGAATCTAAATTTAAGTTCGAGACATTAAAATTGTTTAAAATGCATTTTTGGATTTTTTTTTTAAATGCGTGGCGCTACCTAGATAGAATAGAATCTTTCAACACACGTGGAAAACAAGCGTGCAAGTAAAATCTTGAACCAGCTAATTTTTATTCGAGCTCTAGGGAAAAGTGTAAAATTAATCAACAGGGTGGCCTTAACTCGAAGATGGTACAGCAAAATTTCCTCAAAATAAATAAATAAATAAATGTTTCCCCTTCTATTAGGCAGCTAAGAGTAAAATAAAATAAAGGAAGAATAAAATGTAAGAAAGGGCTTTTGCTAACGTCCACCTTTGTAGATTGGTCAAAGCAGACGATAATAAAAATTTGACGCACGTCATATAAATTCATGACAAGGAGAGACAAAATACTAAAGAACATTCATTGGGTGACGAACAGTAACATAAAATGTAACATTTAATTTATTATTTATCATATATTCTATTTATTATTGAATTCTTCTAAGTATAGACATAACAGTACATTAAAAAAGATATAAAAAATATGTAAACTCACAAAAACTGACAGCCATGGACATAGCGTAGATCACGATTGACATGTAGAAGAGCTGTAAAATGAAAAAGACAAAGTAATAAAAACATTTCCATTGCTGAACTTTTCGCTTTACATCACGGACATTTTTTTTTATTATTAAAAGGTTATAACAGATTTTTCAAGCATTACGTGGATCGTCAATCGAAAAAAACAAAAAAAAAAACAAAAAAAAAAAACAAACACGATTGATAAGCTCATTTCGATATTTTAACATGCAGTACCATGTAATTAGTCCGTCTTCTGCTAAATGCTGCATGATAGAAACTAACTAAATCATATTGATGTAACTGTTGATCAAGGTACCTTCAAAGAAATAAAGTTTAAAATGCATTTAAAAAAATGAAAGTTCTTTCGTGAAACTTTAATTTTAGTTTTAATTTCAAGTTAATAGATAAAACTTTATATCTCCAATAAGCAAAATACACCTTTGTGAAAATTAATTGAAACAAAAGGAATAATTCCGTTATTATTTACTTTTTTCATATTTTTCCAATGAAACATGACCCAATGCCCATGTTAGTACTTCGTATATCCATTCCACAAAATCATTCCTTACAGATTGACCACATATTCTCGATTGGATTTAAATCAGGAGAGTTTCCTGGTCAGTCTATCGTAATTTTATTTGTTCTCTGGTAAGGCTTGCCAGCGTGTTTGTGCAGCGTTACAATTTTCGTACGCTTCCTTGGAGTAACGTCCTTCGTAGACAATGGCCGTAGGACAACTAATCGACAGTCGAAACAATAGTGTGTTGGCATGATGAAAATTTGATGCAATCATGGATGACGCAATATTTTCAAGGACAAACAAATTTCATTATACACCCTGAAAATAGATTCATATTACTGCACACCACTGCAAATAACCTAATCTGACGAAAAAATAGAAATCAATTACAACCTGTTACTCAAGAGGGTCTAAAACTGACCGTATGGTGAGAGAAAGGAAACTAAAGCGATTGTTTCAATTAATTTGCACAAGGGTGTACATTGGGTCTGTTTTAAACTGATTGGAATTTTCCATTTTCTTCGTATCAGTAAAATCTATAAATTCGTCCATATTGACAGATTTGTTAACGTAACATAATTCTCTTTATTGAAAATATTTTGAAAATAGAATATGTTTTCTGAAACGTTATTTTAGAAAAATTAACTGATTTAAATTTTAATTAATCTGAAACATTACTTTTACGTTAAAATATCACAGAATTTTTTTTTTTAAGACGAAGGGTTTGTTTTGACGTGTTGGGTGATTTATTGACAGACTAATGTTTAAAAAATTTAAATAAGTGGGACAATATCTAGAAAAATTACATAACGAATACAACGTAAACGCCTATTTTATATAATTTTGTTTTTAACTACCCAGTAATCTTAAAATTTTAAAATAATTTAAGCATTCTAATATTTTATTGAATTTTAGGTACTATGGTTTTATAGTCTTACTTACAAAAACGCTTACTGAAAAAATGCTAGAAAATTACCAATTCTAAATTTGCTATAGGTACTTCTAGTTTCTGATAATGTCGTGTATGGACGTCCGTATTTACAAAAGTCTACACGTTTACAAATAATTCAAAATTCTTTTTTAAAATATTGGAGGCCGTTGAATTGTAGTGAGCTTTTCAATTTATGAATAGACAGTTTTAATATTCAATATGCCACAAGATGCGGATGTGCATCGTGAACGTATTAAAAGGATTTTAAATCAGATTAAATGGTAATAGTTCGCACTAGACGATTGTACATGGAAAAAAAATCAAAGAAAATGAAAATGTTAAAAAAGGAAAGAAAAAAGTTATCACCCCAAAGAAAGACGGCGGAAACGGATAAAAAGTAGATTAAAAGAGTAAAAAAAAAAGAACAAAAAAAGAAAATGGATAAAAATATGGTAAAAGAAGGTAGAAGAGATGTAAAACGAGAAAAAGAAAAAAGAGAAAAGAAAAAGATTAAAGAAAGAAAAGAAAAGGTGCAAAAAGAAAAAAGAATGAATGAAAATGGGTAACGAAAGAAAAGAAAAGAAATAGAAAAGAAAGAAGAACATGAAAAAGGTTAATAAGAAATGAAGAAAAATGAGAAAAAACAGAAAAGAAAAAGGGTAAGAAAAGGAAAAGCTGTTAAGAAAGAAAAAGAAAGAGAAAAAAAGAAGGTATAAAAAAGAAAAGGAAAAGAAGAAAAAGGAAAGGGTAAAAAGAAATAAAAGAAAGATTTAAAAAAGATAAAAGTTAAGGAAGAAAATGAAAATGTTAAAAAGGGAGGCAAAAAGGTATCACCACAAAGAGAGACGGGGGGAAACAGGTAAAAAGCCGAGTAAAAGAGTAAACAAAAGAAAATGGATAAAAAGATGGTAAAAGAAGGTAAAAGAGATGTAAAATGAAAAAAACAACAACAAAGTAATAAAGACATTTCCAAGGTTTTATTTTTCACTTTACATCACGGACATTTTTTTTTATTAAAATGTTATAACAGATTTTTCAAGCATTACGTGGATCGTCAATCAAAAAAAAAAAAAAACACACACACACACAAAAAAACAAGATTAATAAGCTCATTTCGATATTTTAACATGCAGTACTATGTAATAAGTCCGTCTTCTGCTAAATGCTGTATGACAGAAACTAACTTAAGCACACTGATTAACTGTTGGTCGAGGTACCCCCAAAGAAATAAACTTTAAAATGTATTTAAAAAAATGAAAGTTCTTTCTTGAAACTTTAATTTTAGATTTAATTTCAAGTTAATAGACAAAATTTTATATCTCAAATAAGTAAAATACGCCCTTGTGCAAATTAATTGAAATAAAAGGAATAATTCCCTTATTTACTTTTTTTTTCATATTTTTCCAATTAAACTTGATCCAGTGCACATGTTCGTACTTTGTATGTCCATTCCATGAAAAAAAAAAAAAAAAAAAAAAAAAATCACCAAAGAAAGTGATAATGTTAAAAAAATAAAAAAAATATCACCACAAAGAGAGACGGGGGAAACGGATAAAAAGCCTGAGTAAAAGAGTAAAACAAAAGAAAATGGATAAAAAAGATGATAAAAGAAGGTAAAAAAAAAGGAAGAAAGGGAAATTGAAAAAGAAAGAAAAGTGAAGGACTAAAGAAAAAGAAATAAAGAAGGATAAAATGAAAGAAAACAGAAAGGGGAAAAAGAAAACAATGGCTAAAGAAAGAATTAAAAAAAGTAAAAGAAAAGAACAAAGAGTAAAGAAAAGGAAAAAAAAGGTAAAAAATACGGGCTTCGAATGACCAAAATCAGTCAGCATATTCAGCAATAGGAACTTAAAGAACACCATTAGCTACCAAGATAATAATCAGAATTAAAGAGCGACATGAACGTGTTGGTTCAAAAGTTGGTTGTTCAAATTTGAACTTGGGATAAAAAATAGAAACAGTTAAAAGAAGGTAAAAAAGGAAATTGAAAAAAGAAAAAAAAAAGTAAAGGACTAAGAACAAAGAAAAAAAGAAGAACGAAAACAGAAAAGGACAAAAAGAAAGCAAAAGCTAAAGAAAGAATTAAAACGAGTAAAAGAAGAGAAAAAAGGTAAAAAAAAAAAAAGAAAAAAAAAGGGTAAACAGAAAGAAAAGGTGGTAAAGAAATACAAAAGGGAAAAAAGGAATAAGAAAGAAAAATGGAAAGAAAGAAGAGAGAAGGAGTAAAAAAAATGAGTAACAACAAAGAAAAATAAAGGGGGTAAAGAAAGACAAACGGGCAAAGGAAGAAGAGAAAAAGAGGAACAACAATTAAATTAAACGAAGAAAAAAAGGAAAAGTAGAAAAGAAAGTAAAGAAAAAGGGGTAGAGAAGAAAAAGGAAAACGGATGAATTAAAAGAAAAAAGGGTAAAAAAGAAAGAAAGAAAAGTAATAAAGGAAGAAAAGGAAAGGGAAAAGAAAAGAAAGAAATAGAAAAGAAGTATAGAAGAAAAACGGATGAGGAAAGAAAACGGCTAAAAAGAAGATGAAAAAGTGGTAAAGAAAGAAAAGGGGTAAGGAAAATAAAAGAGAAAGGCCAGAGAAGAAATAGAAAACGGATTAAGAAGTAAAAGAAAACGGATAAAAAGAAAGAAAAGCAATAAAGGTGAAGAAAAAAGAAAAGAGAAAAAGAAAGAAAATAAAAAGATGTAAAAAATGAGAAATTGTAAAACGAAGCAAAAAGAAACGGCGAAATGAAAAAGAGGAGGAAAGAAATCGGTTAAAAATGGTTTAAAAAAAAAAAAAAAAGAAAAAAAAAAAAGAAAAATGATAAAAAAAAATTGACAATCAGAAAAGAAAGAAAAGAAGCAAAGGCGGATGAGGGGAAGAAAAGCAAAAGGGATAAAATAAGAAAAAGCTAAAAAGAAAGAATAGACAAAAAAGAAGTATTAGGTAGGTGCAAAAAGAATGTCGCTTTCTCACATGTTACGATGTGAGAAAACGATATTATTTTTTGCACCTACCTAATATAAAGAATGACAAGGAAAAGTGGGAAAAAGAAAGAAAAGAAAAAGTGGAAGAGAAAAGAAAATGGAGAAAGAAGAATGGATAAGGCAGAGAAGAAAGAAAAAAAGAGGGGGGGATAAAGAAAGACAAGTAAAAGGTATAAATAGAGAAAAGCAAAAGGTAAAGAAAGAAAAAGAAAAAGAAAGAAAAAGAAAAAGAAAGAAAAAGAAAAAGAAAGAAAAAGAAAAAGAAAGAAAAAGAAAAAGAAAGAAAAAGAAAAAGAAAGAAAAAGAAAAAGAAAGAAAAAGAAAAAGAAAGAAAAAGAAAAAGAAAGAAAAAGAAAAAGAAAGAAAAAGAAAAAGAAAGAAAAAGAAAAAGAAAGAAAAAGAAAAAGAAAGAAAAAGAAAAAGAAAGAAAAAGAAAAAGAAAGAAAAAGAAAAAGAAAAAGAAAGAAAAAGAAAAAGAAAGAAAAAGAAAAAGAAAGAAAAAGAAAAAGAAAAAGAAAGAAAAAGAAAAAGAAAGAAAAAGAAAAAGAAAGAAAAAGAAAAAGAAAAAGAAAGAAAAAGAAAAAGAAAGAAAAAGAAAAAGAAAGAAAAAGAAAGAAAAAGAAAAAGAAAGAAAAAGAAAAAGAAAGAAAAAGAAAAAGAAAGAAAAAGAAAAAGAAAAAGAAAGAAAAAGAAAAAAAAGAAAAAGAAAAAGAAAAAGAAAGAAAAAGAAAGAAAAAGAAAAAGAAAGAAAAAGAAAAAGAAAAAGAAAAAGAAAGAAAAAGAAAAAGAAAAAGAAAGAAAAAGAAAAAGAAAGAAAAAGAAAAAGAAAAAGAAAGAAAAAGAAAAAGAAAGAAAAAGAAAAAGAAAGAAAAAGAAAAAGAAAGAAAAAGAAAAGAATAGCAAAATCGGATAAAAATAAAGTAAAGAAAAAAGATAACACGAAAAAAGGATAAAGGAACATGACGTTCTTTACTTAAGGCCAAGTTATAGTGCAACTCATATCCAGAATTGGAGGTCTACCCTAAATCTCATTGTTCCACTGTGAGCGAAGATTTTTAATTTCGGTTTGGGTTTGCATTAGTTCTCTACTATAGTTGGCTTAAAATTTTTTTGCTTTTACATTTGGAATAACTTTAGCTTATTTAATAAATATTTAATAAGCATAAGATTTATTGATTTTATTTTCATCGGACTTGCTATATATAATTTTATCTTTTCATTACAAAAATATAACCTTTTTTTTGTGCAAAGTTCACTAAAAGAATTCCATTTAGGGAACCTGGTCTTGTTACTTAGAAGCTAAATTAACATTTTCACTTAAAGTTAATTTGATATTTTTCTATATTTAATTTTTATTCCTAAAAGCAAATAAGCCAATGATCCACTTTATTTATCTGTATTTCTTTTTCTTACAAATGAAAAAACGTATGTTGAATTTTTACCACGCTTCTTATAGCGAAATGTAACATTTTAATTTTACTTTATCTTAAAGAAATATCTTATGAATCTTGTTTTTTTAGTTTTTCTTCTTAAAAATGTTAGTCTCTCTCGAGGAAGTTAATTTTAATAATGTTTTGTTATGTTTCTACTGAAGACTTTTCTTTCTGTTTTTACACAGCGAAATTTATTAAAAACGCTATTATTTGTGTAATTTGTGAAAAAAAGTCCTGAAAATTTCATTAAAATCCGACACTTGTTTGATTTTTGAAAGAATTTCCAAATATGTGCAAAAGAGAGGTTAAATATCCTATACTAATTTAAAAAACTATTTTTAACTAAAATATCAAACGTTCTCAAAAATGAGAAAAAAAAATAATTTAATAATAAAAAAATATCCTTTGGTCTTTCCTCTTAATAATAACAAAGATTTTGACGATAACACTTTGTTTCCTTCAGTTTGGTTTTTTTTTATCATGGTATGCTTATTTATTAGCGAATCTGAGAAAGTATATATATATATATATATATATATATATATATAAGAGATGCTGATAGGCGCTCCTCCTTTTTTTATCATGGTATGCGTATTTATCAGGTCATCCCATAAGTTCTGTTCGAATTTTAACTTTTTGTTAAAATGAACGAAATTTAAAGAGTATTTTATAATGCCTAGTGGAGCTGAACATTATTTTTATGCATTTAAACTGATCAAATATTATTTCAGAGAAGAATAAAATTAAATTTTGTTTGATTAAAACCCTGCTAACATGGAAGTACCCAAGAATCATTTGAGGCACATAATGCTTTATGAGTTCAAGAAAGGAAACTCAGCAGCCGAAGCGGCTAGAAACATTCACTCAGTTTATGGAGAGGAATGTGTGAATGAAAGAACTTGCAGAAGATGGTTTGCAAAATTCAGAAGTGGAGATTTCACCTTTGAAGATGAAGATCGAAACGAACATCCAGTTGAGTTTGATGAAAAGCTTCTTGAAGCAGCCCTTGAAGCAAATCCTGCTTTATCAGTAGAGGAATTGGCAGTGGTTCTCAGTTCAAACCATACAACTGTTCATTGTCATCTTCAACAACTTGGAAAAGTTCCTAAACTTGGAAAATGGGTGCCTCATGAATTGTCTGAAAACAACCTCCAATCCCGAGTTGACATCTGCTCTTCTCTCCATTCTCGCCAACTTGTTTCACCTTTTTTGGATAGACATGTGACTGGCGACGAAAAATTAATTTTTTATCGAAATGTTAAACGTCGTAGACAGTGGCTTGGTAAAGGGGAAGGACCCCAGCCGAGGAGGGAATTTCATGAGCAAAAGGTTCTTCTTTCAATCTGGTGGGATCGCCAAGGAATAATCCACTTTGAATTCTTACCACATAATGCAACACTTAATTCTCAAATATACTGTCAGCAATTAGAGCGTTTGAACCAAGCTTTGAGGAAAAAAAAGACCTACTCTAGTGAATCGAAAAGAGTTGATGTTTCATCAGGACAATGTGCAACCCCACACAGCAAGAATCACGTCACAAAAGATCGAAGAACTTGGTTAGGAGAAAATTCCTCATCCACCTTATTCTCCCGATCTTGCTCCTTCAAACTACTATTTGTTTTGTAGCTTACAGAATCATTTGGAAGAAACAGCTTTTGTAACACAGGAAGAGGTTAAAACTGACATTTGTGAGTTCTTCGAATCAAAGCCAAAAGAATTTTACAGTAATGGAATTAGTAAGCTTGTTAATAGATGGAAGGAGGTCATAGATAATCAGGGAAAATACATTGTTGATTGAATCTGTAATTAAATGTAACATTTGGTCACTTGTTTTCTTTATTCAAAATTCGGACAGAACTTATGGGATGACCTGATATTAGCGAATCTGAGAAGGTATATATATTATATATATATATATATATCAGAGATGCTGATAGGTGATCTTCCTGCGTCACTGATGAATAAAAATCTTTACGGAAGCAGTAACTTCCCCATCAGTGCATCCCAGGGACGCAACTAAGGATTCCATTGAAAAGTGATACCTTGCACATATTCTTTCAATTACTATTAAATAGTTCTTTCTTTCTACACTTATTAATCCTTACTAGCACTTATTCCTTCCTTCCTTCTTTCTTCGTACGCTCATTAATCCTTCTTAGCACTTATTCTTTCTTTCTTTCTTTCACTTACTATTTCCTTCTCTTTTATTGGACAGTGGGATGTATGGTTGGCATAAATAGACATCAGTGTCACCTTACAAACTTTCTTGGCTGTTTTATTTTTCTGACGTGTCTGAAACTATTGAAATTTGCCGACAATTTTGTTTTAAATTTATTGATCCAATTGAAAAAAAAAACAAAAAAAACTTTGTTCTGTCATAATTCTCAAAAAATATATTTTCTTAAATGAACTTTGATTAAATGTAAATACTGTTTTATTGTTTTGAATTTATTAATTTAATTAAAAAAAAGTTCTGACAATTTAAATGATTCGGCTGGATTAAAATTGTTTCGTGGGACAAGGGTAAACAAACTAAAACAAACTTAGTCTGTAACCTTGCAGTTTAACACAAAAATTTATTAAGAAACTTTATTTGGCACTCATTGAACTTCCTATGAATGCACCCAGAGTTCAAAAGACTTTAGTCGCTGGCCCGGTGTACGGGTTGTGAGACAAACACATGCATCTCCTGAAATGACCCATAACAAACATGGCAGACTCGGAATGAGTCCACCCAAACAAATGCAAAAAAAACGAACAAAAAACAACAACAACTGAATATCAATGTACAGACAAATGATAATGTATTAAACAACAAACGGTTTACAAAATGACAATAATATGAGTGTAAAAAATTAATGTGTAAAGTTTGTGGTCAAAGTATGTATAGTGAATGTTAGTACGTACGTTTGTTTGTGTGTGTATGTATTGTTCATGGCGTTTCCTACAAAGGGAAAAACGCAAATCACCACGAGAGATTTACATTGTTGTAGTGTCAGCTGAAAAGTGAGAAGAAAAAGAGAGCGGTACAAGATCTCGCCAAGTATATATAGTAGTGAAGAGCGCCCCCAAGTAGCGTTTTAAAAAATTAGGAGGAGGTAACTCCGACAGGTTTTCAATTTTCGTAGATACACGGCTCATCAGTATTAGATAAATCCATTTTTTTCTAATAAGTTTTGCTGCTCTATTTTTTTTTTTTTTTAATATTGAGCACTTTCTTTCCAAAAATATTCTTCTTCTTTAAATAATCTTAATCAGAATATGAAATATGGAGGGGAAAAGAAAATTCTGGTATTTATTATTTTAATAATAATAATAATAATAGATAACTGAAAGAGGCAGGAAGGCACAACAGATGAAACATTTTGATGATAATGATGATCACATTAACGGCTGGAACATTGTGATGATGATGACAATAATAATAATAATAATTACGACAGATGAAGGCTGGAAGCTACTACGGCTGAAAAATTGTGATGATGATGATTATAATAATGACGAGGACATTAGTTCGACTGTAAATAATCATCAATAATAGTAACTCCTCACCGCAGAAATTCTGATAGAAAATGTTTAATATATATATATATATATATGTGTGTGTGAATGTGTGTGAGAGAGAGTCTTGCTCTCTGAATATAGATACATGCATGGTACGGCCTACTGTTCATTTCCAAGTATATTTGTCTGCTCGAGAAGTGGTTATCAACTCCCTGTTGCAGATACCTGCTCAGGCAAATTTGTGCTTATGCAGCACCTCGAGAGCCAACCTGTCGTTTATATTGCATCTCTGCTGAGTGGACCTTAGTTACAGTTTCTGGAAGAGAGCGTATAATCTGGAGTGAATAACAGTTTGAAGACAGTACACTCAAACCCTCGACCACGATGACTTGTGACTTCGTTCTAGGACAACCATCGATGGTTTACGTGGTGCGTATGTGCATAAATTGTTCTATACGGATGCGATCGCAGTAATTACCACAAGGGTGTTGCCCGTTATAGTTCGTCTGTCTTCTCCAACGTCCTCGTTTGGCTTTAGGTTTGGTCAGCGTAAAAAGAAAGAACGAACGCCATTTAGGTATCTTTTAAGGTGAGTACATTCCCACATACCCTTTCGATCCTTCTACGACTGACTGTCCTTTCAAACCATTCCCATCCGTTGGAGTGAATAAAAGGATAATCTTGTTTGCTTAACATTTTCTCGCAATCAAAATGTCATGAGTTTCCTGTTTTTTTATTATTATTATTATTAACCCTAGAACACTAATCATAAGTATATAGTACCCAGCGCAATTTTTCCTATTTTTAATTACAATTTTCAGTACCTGATTTTCTTACCTAAATATGATTTTCAGTTCCTATTAATGTTAACTCGAAGTACAAAGTTTGAAGTGTCTGCATGTAAAATATTACAAATAAAGATTTAGTTAAATTCCCAGATCAATTCTGTGAACAAGACAGATTTATATAAAATGACAATTGGAAAAAAAATCTTAGATTTCGCCGACGCGTTTCGTCTTCAGACTTTTTCAAGGCAAAAATGAAATCGAAATGTTTTTGTTGTTATAGTTATATTAAAAAATCCAAATTTAAAAAGGTAGACGCTTGTGTCTAAGCCTTTTTTCTGGTTAATGTAAATTACATTTATATTAGGTTGGTGCAAAAATAATGACTGTTATTGACGTATTTTTTAACGTTAAAAACCGTCATTATTTTTGCACCAACCTAATAGTAAGGGATTTCTTTTTTGGAAAAAGTTGGAAGACGAAACGCGTCGGCAAATTCTGAAATTTTTTTCCAATTGTTATTTTATACCAATTTGTCTTGTCCACAGAATTGATCTGGGAATTTAACTATATTGTCGACATGGAAAAAAATCCCTTACTATAAAGGTAATTTACATTAACCAGAAAAAAAGGCTTAGACAGAAGCGTCTATCTTTTTAAATTTGGATTTTTTAATATAGCTATGACAACAAAAACATTTCGATTTCATTTTTGCCTTTAAAAAGTCGAAAGAAGAAATGGGTCGGCAAAATCTAAGATTTTTTTTCCAATTGTCATTTTATACCAAATAAAGATTTACATTTAATTTTTTTTTTTTTATATTTTCAAAATCGGATATGACATCCCCATGGTTAGTAGTGGTGTAAATTTAATTGATGGTTAGTGTTCTAGGGTTTAGCTTAGCTTAGTTTGGACCAAAGCCACAAATATAGGGCATCCAATGAGGATCGAACTCGCTACTCAGTAGTAATAGCCAACTACAATATCTCACTAATGTTCCAAATTAGAGATAACTAAAACATTAGTCAACGCAGTTTTGGCACAAGGCCACAGGGATGGGACTCTTGTGAGGATAGAACTCTTTATTAAGTAATAATGATATCAATAAACATTATTCCAGACTAAGGTGTCCTAGATATACAAAACAGTTTTGTTAAGGGGTTACAAATATAGAGCGCCTAGTGGGGAAGGAACATTCTATTTACTGTCAAAGAGACGAGCACCTTAACTATAAAGACATTATTAGTAATTTATTTACATATAATAGACATATTCGATCAGTACCCTACTAATTTCTGACCAATGGTAATATCTTTCTTCTTGATTTTCAATGCATTTTTAAAGTAAAATTATTAGCAATTCATTTACATATAATAAACATATTCAATGGGTACCCTATTAATTTCTGACCAATGAAAATAGCTTTTTCCTTGATATTCAATGCATCATTACTATGAAATCATTTGCAATGCATTCAGATTTTTTTTATAATAATCCTATTTGCCATTATTGCTGTAAATAATTATTGGCCATTGGTAATCCATTTTCACCGATTATATATGTATTAATCTCATTGGCTTTGCATTCATATTAATATCTTAATATTTATTGTTTTTAGCACATTTCAACAGATATTCTATGGTATTTTTCAGATGTAAATTTTCTTTCTTGCTTTCTACACTTCTTAGATAAAAGACTTTTTCTTGCTTTGTACATTTTCGGTGTATTTATTTTTGTTCTTTTTTTAGAATAACATTTCTGCTGATATATTCTTCAGCCTTCCTTAGATCTATGGTTTGTCTAGTGTCCTTTACAAGTCGTTTTTTTTTTCATTTTTAGTTTTCATTTCTTTTCTTATACGCCTCGTTGAACAGAACACGAATTAAGATCGCCTTCTATTTCAGTAATCAATCTTGTCGATTGTAAAAAAAGATAATCGATTCATTCTAGCTCAGATGAGTAGTGAAGTACTCATCTGAGCTAAAATGAATAGATTATCTTTTTTTTTGAAGCATCATCAGCTTTTTTTTTATTTAGAAGAAAACAAAAAGAGAGTCAGCAAAGGTAATAGCCGTTTCCCTACAAGAAAACATTGGGCATTCATTGATCAAACAACGTTGCCATTATTTGAAATTTATAAAATCTTTCTTGATAAAACCAATTTTTTCACGACTTCTCAAATCCGCTTATTGCTCTTTCTAGTACTAATGAGAGTTTTCTTTCCAATGTTTTGTTTAAAGTTGTGTGGAAAAACAATATCTTTATTACATCATTATTTTCCTTGCGAGTTAATCCTGCTATCCATTTTAGTTGTTTCTAGAAGTAAATTGATTTGAACTTTAAAATATACTAACTTCTGAAAGACTATGAAGTTTTAATGACTAGAAATCTTTTTGTAAAACGCCGACGACTATTAAAATCCTCACAGTATTTAGTATTGTTGAAGTTATCGCTTTACTCTCCCTATTTGAAACTCTCCTTTCTTTTCATGTGCCATGTCCTTTCAGGACATGGGTGATCATGGCTTTCCGCCTCCCTCTATCCCCTACAGCTCTCATCAAGTTCCTTCCCTCTGCCACCTCCCCCAGACCACCTTCTGTCATCCACCTGCTCAGGCCCGCCAGGAATGTCACGCGCTGTTTGCCCTTGTCTCTCTTTCCCTTTATTTGACTCGTGAGTATCAGATTCTCCAGGCCTCCTTCCTCAGTATGTATCCCAGAAACTTCAGCTGCCTCTTTTTGATGTTATAAGCTAAGCCTTCTTCTTGGTTGTAACTTCTCTAAGACCTCGTCGTTGCTCACATGCTCGGTCCATGATATCCTTAGCATCCTTCTGTAGAATCACACCTCCGTCGCCTCGAGTCTCTTCTTCATCTTTGAGGAAACTGTGTCTATATTTCCACTGCTACTACTGTGTCTTATGTTTTGCCAGAATAAAATATGTATAAAAACTTAAAGAAAAGATACGCAAAAAACAATATTGCACTTTTATTAAATAATTATGTTATTTTAATCATTAAATTGTTTTTAAAATAGTGGGAGTATTTTCGTATGTTAAAAAATAATTAAAAAAAATTTTTTCCCAAAAAAGTAATGAAAATTTATTGTACAGGGGGGTCCGAAAGTCCTGTCACTCCTACATAATATAATTTTCTATTTCAGTTGGCTGACAGGAAAATGATGGCGTCCATACAGACCTTTTCGAAGTGTGACAGCGTCAGTGAAAATGAATAAACTGAATCCAGGGCACGTGCTTTGCATTACCGTATTACTTTTTCTATTGTCCTCATTACTTTTGTGGTATGGGATGACAAGACTTTCGAACCACCTTATCCTAAAATACCCCCCCCCCGTAAAACCAACTGCACTTTGTACCCCCCTTACCTGTTTGCAATTCTCCCCAAAATTTTGTTTCGATCGGTCAATGTATGATTATTTTAGAGGGTGTGTGGGACGGACAGCAGTCACAAATTTTTATATATAAAGTGTTTGATTTTTTTTTTAACTCCATAATCGAACATTTCATTTGAAACGACCTCATATACTTTGTTATTATTTAGAAAAGACTGAAATAAAATGAAAAAAAGAACAATTTCATAGTGAACTTACCGTCTGGATCGTAAAAGTCAAAGACGCTACAAGTCGGATGGATTTGTGGAAGCGTAATTCCAGATACTGAAAAAGAAAAAAATATCACAAAAATTCATAAGAAAATATTTTAAATGACGAAGTAAGCTTCTAAAAATGTTGTTTTCAATCTAAGGGAATAACCGATAAAAAAAACTTCCCCTTCCTAAATTTATAGATAAATTCTACTGATGCATGCTGGGATTTCTTCCTGACCAATAAAAATGGACAATTCTCGGTCTTATCCGCCATATTTTTGTTCTTTCTTGCCTTGAAATCAGAACGTTATAGCCACTTGATTGTATCCCTTTTGCATATTAACTAGGATTGTCAGATTAGAAAATTAGAAATACAGGACACTCTTAAAATCTCTCTCACTCTATACATATATATATATATATATATATATATATATATATATATATATTAAATTTATAGAAGTCTACACACCCACGTCAATATAATATTATATTTCAATAAAAGAAGAGACATAAGTTAAAAAACATAAAACAATTATTTTATGGGTTATGAGGAAATTAAAAGTAAAAACCTTTGAAAATTATTTAATATAAACTAAGAAAAAGAAATTGTGTAAAAGTGAAATCATTTGAAAATATTTATTTAATACAGCAGAGAAATAAACACATCAGTTTTTTGTAAACTTCTAGCAACAGTAATTTTCTCGTTACATTTGGCTTTATTTTTCTCAAGAGAATCTGTGAAAAGAAAGCATAATTACTTATAAAATAAGAAGGTAGTAAAAATATATTTTTATTACGAAATTTGAAAATGAACTAAATACGGGATGTTTGGGTGTGTCCTTGAAAGGTCAGTACAGGACAGGGGAGAAAATTATCTAATACAGGACATATCCAGTATATAAGGGAGAACGTCTGGCAACCGTTTTCCAGATGGAAATGAAAACTTGAGAGAAATTAATAAAATTCCAGAGATCTTCATAATCTCCAATCATATTTATTATACAATTAAAATATATTAATATATCCTGCTTTTTTTTTTTTTTATACAAAAATGACATTAACATTCCATGAATTAAACACAGGCACCATGACATAAGCATGTGGTGCTCACAAAAATTGATACATTCATACATACATTTATACATACATACATATATATATATATATATATATACATACATATATTCATACATATATACATATATATATATATACATACATATATTCATACATATATACATATATATATATATACATACATATATTCATACATATATACATATATATATATATACATACATATATTCATACATATATACATATATATATACATACATATATTCATACATATATACATACATACATATATATATTCATACATATATTCATACATTCATACATACATACATATATATATTCATACAAACATACATACATACATACATACATACATATATTCATACATACATATATATATTCATACATACATACATATATTCATACATACTTATATATATTCATACATACTTATAGATATATATTCATACATTCATACATACATGTATATATTCATACATTCATATATTCATACATACATATATATATATATTCATACATACATATATATATTCATACATTCATACATGTATATATTCATACATTCATATATTCATACATACATATATTCATACATACATATATATATATATATTCATACATACATATATATATATATATTCATACATATATATATATATATTCATACATACATATATATATTCATACATGTATATATTCATACATACATATATTCATACATACATATATTCATACATACATACATATATTCATAAATACATACATACATATGTATACATACATATATTCATACATTCATACAAACATTCATACATACATATATTCATACATTCATACAAACATTCATATATATATATATACATATATTCATACATTCATATATATATATATATATATATATATATATACATATATTCATACAAACATTCATATATATATATATATATATATATACATATATTCATACAAACATTCATATATACATTCATATATATATACATATATTCATACAAACATTCATATATACATATATATATATATATACATATATTCATACAAACATTCATATATACATATATATATATATATACATATATTCATACAAACATTCATATATACATATATATATATATATACATATATTCATACAAACATTCATATATACATATATATATATATACATATATTCATACAAACATTCATATATACATATATATATATATATACATATATTCATACAAACATTCATATATACATTCATATATATATATTCATATATACATTCATATATATATATATATATATTCATATATACATTCATATATATATATATATTCATATATACATTCATATATATATATATTCATATATACATTCATATATATATATATTCATATATACATTCATATATATATATATTCATATATACATTCATATATATATATATTCATATATACATTCATATATATATATATATATATATTCATATATACATTCATATATATATATATATATATATTCATATATACATTCATATATATATATATATATATATTCATATATACATTCATATATATATATATATATATTCATATATACATTCATATATATATATATATATATTCATATATACATTCATATATATATATATATATTCATATATACATTCATATATATATATATATATATTCATATATACATTCATATATATATATATATATATTCATATATACATTCATATATATATATATATATATTCATATATACATTCATATATATATATATATATATTCATATATACATTCATATATATATATATATATTCATATATACATTCATATATATATATATATATTCATATATACATTCATATATATATATATATTCATATATACATTCATATATATATATATATTCATATATACATTCATATATATATATATATTCATATATACATTCATATATATATATATATTCATATATACATTCATATATATATATATATATTCATATATACATTCATATATATATATATATTCATATATACATTCATATATATATATATATTCATATATACATTCATATATATATATATATTCATATATACATTCATATATATATATATATTCATATATACATTCATATATATATATATATTCATATATACATTCATATATATATATATATATATTCATATATACATTCATATATATATATATATATTCATATATACATTCATATATATATATATATTCATATATACATTCATATATATATATATATATATTCATATATACATTCATATATATATATATATATTCATATATACATTCATATATATATATATATATATTCATATATACATTCATATATATATATATTCATATATACATTCATATATATATATTCATATATACATTCATATATATATATATATTCATATATACATTCATATATATATATATTCATATATACATTCATATATATATATATATTCATATATACATTCATATATATATATATATTCATATATACATTCATATATATATATATATATTCATATATACATTCATATATATATATATATATATTCATATATACATTCATATATATATATATATATATTCATATATACATTCATATATATATATATATATTCATATATACATTCATATATATATATATATATATTCATATATACATTCATATATATATATATATATTCATATATACATTCATATATATATATATATATATTCATATATACATTCATATATATATATATATATATTCATATATACATTCATATATATATATATATATTCATATATACATTCATATATATATATATATATATTCATATATACATTCATATATATATATATATATATTCATATATACATTCATATATATATATATATATATTCATATATACATTCATATATATATATATATATATTCATATATATATATATATATATTCATATATATATATATATATATTCATATATACATTCATATATATATATATATTCATATATATATATATATATATTCATATATACATTCATATATATATATATATTCATATATACATTCATATATATATATATATATTCATATATACATTCATATATATATATATATTCATATATACATTCATATATATATATATATTCATATATACATTCATATATATATATATATATATTCATATATACATTCATATATATATATATATATATTCATATATACATTCATATATATATATATATATATTCATATATACATTCATATATATATATATATATATTCATATATACATTCATATATATATATATATATATTCATATATACATTCATATATATATATATATATATTCATATATACATTCATATATATATATATTCATATATACATTCATATATATATATATTCATATATACATTCATATATATATATATTCATATATACATTCATATATATATATATTCATATATACATTCATATATATATATATTCATATATACATTCATATATATATATATTCATATATACATTCATATATATATATATTCATATATACATTCATATATATATATATTCATATATACATTCATATATATATATATATATTCATATATACATTCATATATATATATATATTCATATATACATTCATATATATATATATATATTCATATATACATTCATATATATATATATATATTCATATATACATTCATATATATATATATATATTCATATATACATTCATATATATATATATATATTCATATATACATTCATATATATATATATATTCATATATACATTCATATATATATATATATATATTCATATATACATTCATATATATTCATATATACATTCATATATATATATATATATTCATATATACATTCATATATATATATATTCATATATACATTCATATATATATATATTCATATATACATTCATATATATATATATTCATATATACATTCATATATATATATATTCATATATACATTCATATATATATATATTCATATATACATTCATATATATATATATTCATATATACATTCATATATATATAAATTCATATATACATTCATATATATATATATATATTCATATATACATTCATATATATATATATATATTCATATATACATTCATATATATATATATACATTCATATATATATATATATATATTCATATATACATTCATATATATATATATATATTCATATATACATTCATATATATATATATATATATTCATATATACATTCATATATATATATATATATATTCATATATACATTCATATATATATATATATATATTCATATATACATTCATATATATATATTCATATATACATTCATATATATATATATATATATTCATATATACATTCATATATATATATATATATATATTCATATATACATTCATATATATATATATATATTCATACAAACATTCATATATACATTCATATATAAATATATATATACATATATTCATACAAACATTCATATATATATACATACATTCATACAAACATTCATATATATATGCATACATTCATACAAACATTCATATATATATATATACATATGTATATATATACATTCATACATAGATATATATATATACATACATTCATACATATATACACATACATTCATACATATATATATATATACATTCATACATATATATATATACATACATTCATACATATATATATATACATACATTCATACATATATATATATACATACATTCATACATATATATATATACATACATTCATACATATATATATATACATACATTCATACATATATATATATACATACATTCATATATATATATACATACATTCATACATATATATATATACATTCATACATATATATATATATTCATACATATATATATATATATATATATATATATACATTCATACATATATATATATATATATATACATTCATACATACATTCATACATATATATATATACATTCATACATACATTCATACATATATATATATACATTCATACATACATTCATACATATATATATATACATTCATACATACATTCATACATATATATATATACATTCATACATAGATATATATATACATTCATACATACATATATATATATACATTCATACATACATATATATATATATACATTCATACATAGATATATATATATATACATTCATACATAGATATATATATATATACATTCATACATAGATATATATATATACACATTCATACATAGATATATATATATACACATTCATACATAGATATATATATATACACATTCATACATAGATATATATATATATATACACATTCATACATAGATATATATATATATACACATTCATACATAGATATATATATATATACACATTCGTACATAGATATATATATATATATATATACATTCGTACATAGATATATATATATATATATACATTCGTACATAGATATATATATATATATACATTCGTACATAGATATATATATATATATACATTCGTACATAGATATATATATATATATACATTCGTACATAGATATATATATATATATACATACATAGATATATATATACATACATAGATATATATATATATACATACATAGATATATATATATATATACATACATAGATATATATATATATACATACATAGATATATATATATATATACATACATAGATATATATATATATACATAGATATATATATATATACATACATAGATATATATATACATACATAGATATATATATATATATACATACATAGATAGATATATATATATATATATATACATACATAGATATATATATATATACATACATAGATATATATTATATATATATATATACATAGATATATATATACATACATAGATATATATATACATACATAGATATATATATACATACATACATAGATATATATATATATACATACATACATAGATATATATATATATACATACATACATAGATATATATATACATACATACATAGATATATATATATATACATACATTCATACATATATATATATACATACATTGATATATATATATACATAGATTCATACATATATATATATACATACATTCATATATATATATATACATACATTCATACATATATATATATACATACATTCATACATATATATATATACATACATTTCATACATATATATATATATATACATACATTCATACATATATATATATACATACATTCATACATATATATATATACATACATTCATACATATATATATATACATACATTCATACATATATATATATACATACATTCATACATATATATATATATACATACATTCATACATATATATATATACATACATTCATACATATATATATATACATACATTCATATATATATATATATACATACATTCATATATATATATATATACATACATTCATACATATATATATATATATACATACATTCATACATATATATATATATACATACATTCATACATATATATATATATATATACATACATTCATACATATATATATATATACATACATTCATACATATATATATATATACATACATTCATACATATATATATATATACATACATTCATACATATATATATATATATATACATACATTCATACATATATATATATATATATACATACATTCATACATATATATATATATATATACATACATTCATACATATATATATATATATACATACATTCATACATATATATATATATATATACATACATTCATACATATATATATATATACATACATTCATACATATATATATATATATATACATTCATACATATATATATATATATATATACATACATTCATACATATATATATATATATATACATACATTCATACATATATATATATATATATATATACATACATTCATATATATATATATATATACATACATTCATACATATATATATATATATATACATACATTCATACATATATATATATATATACATACATTCATACATATATATATATATATACATACATTCATACATATATATATATATATACATACATTCATACATATATATATATATACATACATTCATACATATATATATATATACATACATACATTCATACATATATATATATATATATATACATACATTCATACATATATATATATATATATATACATACATTCATACATATATATATATATATATACATACATTCATACATATATATATATATATACATACATTCATACATATATATATTATATACATACATTCATACATATATATATATATATACATACATTCATACATATATATATATATACATACATTCATACATATATATATATATACATACATTCATACATATATATATATATACATACATTCATACATATATATATATATACATACATTCATACATATATATATATATACATACATTCATACATATATATATATATACATACATTCATACATTATATATATATATACATACATTCATACATATATATATATATACATACATTCATACATATATATACATACATTCATACATATATATACATACATTCATACATATATATATACATACATTCATACATATATATATACATACATTCATACATATATATATACATACATTCATACATATATATATACATACATACATTCATACATATATATATACATACATTCATACATATATATATATATACATACATACATACATATATATATATATACATACATTCATACATATATATATATATACATACATTCATAC
>OZ010603.1:27565516-27665516 GCA_963932145.1 Acanthosepion lycidas
TTCACACCTTGTTTCCTGTCTAAGAAGGGGTTCCCGGTACTCTCTCTTTTTTTTCTCTCTCTCTCCCTCTCCCTCTGGCCTATGTACTAGTGATGATGTGTTTCTCCCGTGACGTGTGCAGTCTGTGGCATTGCCTCTTCATCTTGAGGGTACACGGTTGACAGTTCACTGGCTGCTGTTTCCAACTGGTAGTTAGGAGCCCTAACTCTTGCGTAGCGTCTTGAGCGACCGCTCTGATCAACAGTTGTATAATACCGTGGTGTTTGTAGTGCCATGTCGCGCATGGAACGGTGTCCCTGCAGTCACCTCCGGTGGGCAACCCTGAGGCCACAATATAATGCAGGCTGTGCCAACTCCTCTCTGCTCAAGTTGCGGTCGATAACCATCTGCTTCTCTTACTTCGGGCCTTCTCATCGTCCAAAATTTACTCCCCATGAAGACTAAGGCCTGAAGTACTTCAGGCCTTATCTTTCAACAATTACTACACATGAAGACTCAAATGAACCAAAAAAGTAAACCTAAACCAGACCCTCAAAAATCACCTAAACCCCTCAACATTTCGTTCAGCAACATCCGTGGCATTAGAACAAATTTCTGCAGTATGGAATCTTTCCTCACTGCAAACAGCCCGGATATAATGGCTCTGTGCGAGACAAACCTTGTCCCGTCTATTCCATCCTCTGATCTCTCGATCCCCGGCTACCTTCCTATCCTCAGGAAAGACTCTAACCCACATGCACGGCCTTGGTGTCTATGTCAAGGACCATCTCCCCCTGGCCAGAGAGTTGTCTCTCGAATCACCAGACCATTCGTACATGTGTCTTCGACTATCTCTCCTCAATGCCGTAAGCTATCTCTTCTTCCTCTATCGCTCTCCATCCTCTCAAGACTGCGGGATACTCAATAGCATATCTGACAGCATAGACAAGGCCCTTTCTCTCCACCCGTTTGCTCACATATTTGTGTTTGGTGACTTTAACGCCCATCATACTAAGTGGCTCGAGAATGCTACTACTGACCGGGCTGGCATTAAAACACTTAACTTCTCAATTTCTCAATCCCTCACGCAGATAGTCAACTTCCCCACGCGTTTTGCCCCCAACCTGGCAGATAAGGCCTCCCTTCTCGATCTGTGTTTTACCTCCTGTAAAATCTTGTAGCGCCACACAGCTTTGCCCTCTTGGTAACAGCGATCATGCCGTGGTATCTGTTAACATTTTCTTCAACTCCACACCCCGCAAAGAACCTCCCATTACTAGAACCTCGTTCTACTACCAACGATCGGATTGGGACTCGTTCCGTGACTTCCTCCGCGATGTCCCGTGGGATGTTGTCTTTACACTCCCTGTCCATGAATGTGCTTCTGAGGTCTCATCTTGGGTTAAAGCTGGAATCGACGCTTTCATCCCCTCAAGGAAATTTAAGGTCAAGTCGCACTCCTCCCCTTGGTTCTCCGCTGTTTGCTCAGCCGCCATTGCCCATAGGAACCACTTCTTTCACATATTTCGTAGCGACATGTCCGACTGCAATAGACGTCTCTTTGCCTCCGCCCGTAGCGAGTGTAAGCGTGTCCTCAACGAAGCTAAGACAATATTTGCTGCTCGGATGAGGGAGCGTATTGCATCTCGCAAATTTGGCTCCAAAGATTATTGGCGGCTCTGCAAGAGTGTCCTGAACAATAGAAAACCCTCCATACCTCCTTTATTCAACCAGTTCGAGGTCTTGACCTCCTCAACCGACAAGGCTGAATGCCTTGCTCGGAAGTTCTCATATAATTCGACGCTCGACTCCACCGGTGTACCTATACCAGACTTCCCTCTAAGAACTGAGGCCCTATTGAGCGGCTTACGCATAACCCCGTCATCAGTACTGGGTATTATCTCCAAATTAGACCCCCACAAGGCTAGTGGTGGAGATGGCATACCAGCCATTGTCTTGAACTGGAGACCCCTCTGACCCCTCTAATTACCGTCCTATTAGTCTCCTACCCATCTTCGGCAAAGTCTTCGAAGCCCGAATCAAGGCAGAAGTGGTTAACCACCTTACCGCACACGACCTTCTCTCAGACAAGCAATATGGTTTCCGCTACGCCCGTTCTACAGATGACGTACTTACGGCCAACACTGAGACCATCTACCGGCCAGCACTTCAAAATAACGGTGAGGCTCGTGCCGTGGCCCTAAACATCTCCAAAGCGTTTGATAGGGTTTGGCATGCCGGCCTTCTTCGTAAGCTCCAGGGTTACGGTATTACTGGTCGACTGTTTGATCTAATACAATAATTCCTGTCAAACTGAGAATTGAAGGTTGTTCTCAACGGATTCTCCTCCAGTTCCTATCCCACGAACGCAGGTGTTCCCCAAGGCTCCATCCTTGGCCCCACACTTTTCCTTATTTTCATCAACGACCTTCCTGACGCCATAGGTTCCCAAGTTGGCATCTACGCGGACGACACTACAATTTACTCCTGCCTAAAAAACAAATCTAGTGTCGCTGACAAAACCTGGCCGTGCGTCTTGAAATGGACCTCCAATCGGTTGTTAACTGGGGCAAGAACTGGCTGGTCAAATTTAACGCCTCAAAAACTAAACTACTCTCCATTAACCACCATAGAGATCCTTACCTGCCCCCCATTAGAATATCTGATAGTCAACTTCTTGAGAGCAACTCCCTGTGTCTGCTCGGTCTCACGTTGACTGCTGACCTGAGATGGAACAAATACATTGAGTCAATTGCATCGTCCACCGCGAGGAAAGTTGGCTCTCTGCGCCGTGCCAGGAAATTTTTCTCCCCTGAATCGATACTTCAAATATACAAAACGACCATTCGCCCTTGCATGGAGTATTGCTGCCATATATGGTCTGGGGCACCTTCTGTTTACCTCGGAGTTCTTGACAAGATCCAGAGACGGATATGCAATGTGATTGGCCCTGATCTGGCGTCTCGCCTGCTGTCACTATCTCACAGACGCCTCTCTCTGTCTTTTCTACAAATACTTTCATGGTAATTGCTCCAATGAGCTGCTTTCACTGGTTCCCAGTCTCCATGAATTGAAGCGCCCTACGAGGCTGGCATCCAGCTCTCACCCTTACACTGTAGAAACTTTAAAATGTAGCCGTCTCTTCTACTACAATAGCTTCATACCTCGCAACTCTCGCCTGTGGAACACCCTTCCCAATTACTGTTTCCCTGATAGCTATGATCTCCAACTATTCAAATGTAATGTCAATCGACATCTCCAGTTACCTTGATCTACACACTATCCTTCCCTTCATCCTTTCTTCTATCACTCATATCTGCTCTTGCTCCAAATCTTCTGCAACCCCCTGCATCCTAGTGGCTTCATGCCTTGCTCGGGGCGCAATGCTTAAAAAAAAGATAAATAAAAAAAAAATTCATACATTCATACAAACATACATGCATTTATATATATTCATACATACATACATACACACACACATATATATATATATATACACATACATTCATTCATACACATATATATATATACATACATACATATATTCATGCATACGTACATACATACATACATATACATACATACATACATACATATATATATGCTAATGCCATAAGATGACAATTTTTATAGTTTTCTTTGTTAGTCTGCAATAAGAATTGGATTTTGAAAAATTCAAAATCCCATAATATTCTAACGTTGATTTTAAATGATTTAAAGTGTTTTTTATGTTCAATCTTTAGAAGTTGCAAGAATTATTAAGCATTAAAAGAAACCAATGAAAATCATAGAATATCAAAAATCAATGGATTAAAAGGCTGATTATAGGCACACCCAACACAGAAAGGCAAATTGTGAAGCAAACTTTTTACCACTGGTTACTTCCCCTGAAGATGATTCCAGGGTCGTCAGATGAGAAAATTAGAAATATGGGACACTCTTAAAATCTCTCTCTCTCTCTCATATAAACAATAAAATCCAAAGTCACCTCATATGGGGAATCTCTTTTACTATATATATATATATATATATATATATATATGTGTGTGTGTGTTTGTACATAACTACAGACCCAGATCAATATATTGTATAAAAGAAGAGACATAAAACAATGATTTAACATTTTTTTTTAATATTTTAGTTACCATTTATTATATATATATATATGAAAAAAATTGTATTCTTAATGTGATCTGGACACGGTTTTTCTAAGAATGTATTTGTATCCAATTGATACTGTAACAAAAAAATAAATACCTTCTGGTTACTTTAACTGTAACATCAGCTTTCCACTATGTCATTTGAAATAACCTTGACTTGTTTCACTCAGTTGAGCATATTTGATATCACTCAACAGACAATTTAAACTCCCTGGCATTCAGCCAACTAGAAATGGCAGGATGTGATATCACAGTAGTATTGAGAGTAGTATACATTCAACTATCTTAAAGAAAAAAAGAAAAAGAGAAACATCTGATGAATGTGGTCACTTCTCTCAATAGGACAGATCTCAAAATCATCAAAGATGTCAATGTTACTGCATCTATCCAAGAGAATGTAAAGCCCTAGCAAAACTAAAAAGCTACACTTGCACTGCCCATATTTGAGAATAAATTAAGCGATGGCGTTACACAAAGTCGAGTTACATCCATCATTATATTCACTTCCAACATTTATCATATTTATTGATATACAGGACACACAACGCACATATCAATGCCTATGTTTCGTTTGGGGTGTAAGGATTACATCAAATTAATTCTGTTGTTTACAAATACAATTGTAGTTGCGGTGCTGACTACATAGGGAGAACTACTCAACGCCTGGACATGAGAATTAAACAACATATTCCCACTAAGATCAGGAATCACACCTTGTCTTTGAATGGACGTGTCCCAAATACCTATGGTTCCGCCATATGTGAGCACCTCTTAAATAACAGAGGTGTGCTGCTAATTTCAGTGCTGATTGGTTCACTGTTTTGTCCTGGTCACACTTGTTATTTCACCTCAAGGTTCTGGAGGCACTTTATATCGGGTATGAAGGTGCTCACAAATGGTGGTCTCAAAATCATCAAAGATGTCATATGTTGAAAATCCATTAAAATATTAATATAACAGCTACTGCAACTGCAATAGATGTCCAATGTTACTGCATCTATCCAAGAGAATGTAAAGCCCTAGCAAAACTAAAAAGCTACACTTGCACTGCCCATATTTGAGAATAAATTAAGCGATGACGTTACACAAAATCGAGTCACACCCATCATTATATTCGAAGGTGGCAGGAAAGAAACCGGGAGAACGTTCCACAAGCGAGAAGTGCGAGAGAAGAAACTATTAGAATAGAACTTACTGTTAAATCTAGCTATTTAACACTAAACTGATGAGTCTTAATAGCCGATCTAGTAGTACGCTTAACTCGACTGGGAACAATTTAACAATTATTGCAATATATATTTTGACTTACACACATACCCTACATACAATTAAAACATTAAAAAATAAAATGATTAATGGTATGAGGGGAAAAAAATTCAAACCGCGTGAATTTGCACAGCACAAAGGAGAAAAAAAATTGGGGAGTGTGAAGGGAATGTATGATACACACTAGAGTCTAATAACGTGAAGCCCAAGGAGACAGTCTTTTTGCTTGCAAAGAGACGGCTCCCTGGACCGAATATACAGAGACTCAAGTGCCCGCAAATGAAATAGAGAGTGCGAACTGGACAGTACAGTAAACCAATTCGCTCTTACGGGCATCCGGATTAAGAACTCGCAATGGGACATGCTGCCTGATCCTACAATCTAAACGTTGGGAAGTCCTTCCTATGTAGTTGCTACCGCAACCACATTTAAAAGAATAAATCACGGAAGAAACATGATGGGGAGGAAGAGGATCCTTACGCATAGAGAAAAACGCAGAACGAGTTGCAGAATGAATCTTTAGTTGAGCTGAAAAATAGCAAAGATGGACAGCAGACAAGACCCGCCTAGCCACAAGCTCGCCCCGCGAACCAATAAAAGGAAGCCGCAAGTAAATAGGACATTTCTGAACTACACATTGTTTTTCCTTTCGAAAATTAATAATCTTATCACGCATGACACTATCAAGAGTATCACTATGATATCCATTTTTTAATAAGTAAAAAGGTCAAACCAGAGCTGAAAACGGCGTGTTGCTATTATGTCTGGGTTGTAGCTGCCAAATCTTCACTTTTCAGTACCCGACTCCTTCTGTCATGCTCTATCAGTAAAAAGGTAAGATCAGAGCTAAAACCGGACTGTTGCTATCATGTCTGGGATGGAGCTGCCAAATTCTCCTTTTGCAGTATCTGACTCCTCCTGTCATGCTCTATCAGTAAAAAGGTCAGATCAGAGCTAAAAACGGAGTGTTGTTAGCATGTCTGGGTTGCAGCTGCCAAATCCTCACTTTTCAGTCTCAAAATGTGGGTGATTAATTACTTTCCACCCTACAAACTATTTCCCAACAGACTGAACGTTGCTCGTCACACGCTATATTTATGGCAGATATTCAGGCGAACTGCATTGCTTGGTTTCCAGTGTCCAAAACTTTGCAGCTAAGACCCGCCAGGCTAGGCATGCAGAATCGACCCATCCTCATACCCTTCATATTACAATGTTCAAGAGTAAGTTTCACCCACACAGCTTCTTCCCCAGTATCGTTTCATTCTGTAAGACTCCGGTAAGGATACTTACCCTCTTCCAGTCAAGGATCAACTGTTATCTATCCTACATATCCTCATATTAAGCACCACGTGCACCTTCCATTTACACCCTTACAACATCATTTATTAACTCTCTATCTTGAGTGACTCTTGGGACTTGAATTGCGTGAACAATAGCAAAAAAAAAAAAAGAAAAAAAAAAGAAAAACATTGGTTAACTGGATTAGACGCATCAGAGGAAGAATCGTACAAAAACTGAAACAAATTAATTATTTTATCTTTTTTGCAATTCACATAACGTTGAAACATCAGTTCCTGCACGATCATCGAAGTTAAGAAACGTCGAGCCTGGTCAGTACTTAGATGGGTAACCGCTTGGGAATACCAGATGCAGTAAACTTGGATGTGTGGGTGATGTCATGAATAACGGCTCAGAATCAATATTAGGTGAGCCGAATTCCAGCTTCTGTTGTGTTCGCTATATTCGCTTATGCGCAAATACCCTTGGGTAAGGTACGAATCAACATCTCCTCCCAGCTATGGATTAGTTAGTAAGATTTGTATCATTAAAGCCATTATTATCTCCCCACCAAAAAAAAAAAAAAAAAAAAAATCTTAATATCTAAAACATTTTTTTAGCTTTAAATAACCCGCCAAGTGTTCCTAAGCTATACAAAACGAACCAATTAAAAAAGAAATAACAGCTTAAAAGGGCCAAAAATTCGCAGTTTCAATGTGTTCTGTGTTCAATGTGTTCTACAATACTTGATAACGTGGGAATTTTCACTGATAAATACAAGATTTATAATATTTGTACAAACGCTGCAACAATTTTTATTAAGTGGGTAATTATTAAGCGATTGTATCTTCTATGATCGAAAATCGCGATAAATACCTCATCACACGTGACGAATATAGGTTGATTGTTTTCAGATAAAACCTGCGAATGCGAGATAAACAACAGTTTGTATGAATCATTTTGGGGTCAGTTTCCTTCAATGGAATTCTACCCGACTGTTGAATGGCGATACGGTCGCTTTTTACAGCGCCATCTTAGATCTACACGACACCAAACCTAACTCGAAAAGGTCACCATCAACAATACACTGGAATGGATCTCTGATCAACCTACGTATTAATTCATTTGATTAATTTGATGCGAATGTTGTCATAATTATTTAGCCCATTAGCCAAGGCGGAAAGGCTATAGTAAATTGATAGGTTGGTCGGCTGCTCCAGTGAATTATTTTTTCGCACTTTTTGTTAATATTCTGAACGAAAGACACGTTTATGCATAGACGCGTATGAATTCGTACATCGTCCTTTAAAATGTGAATGAATATTGCTCTTAACAATTTACTTTTGTTTTAGTCAATGGGAACACTGAATGTTTTTATTACTTTAAAAAATGCTTTATCGAAAATATTCTTAAAATAATTTTTAATTTCTAAAAAAATTGATATAAATCATGAAGGTACGAGGGTCAGTTCATAGTCTGACCAAAATACTCTCATGGAATGTGAGGTTTGTTTTCCAATATAGTCCCCCTTGCTGTCCACACAATTCTTCCGTCGGTGTTGCAATGCTTAAATCTCATTGGTGAAAAGCTTTCATCGTGTTGGTCAAAAAAAAAATCATCAACAGAAGTTATGAAGTTATCATTAGTCAGGAGTTTTTTTCATGTTGGGGAACAGATAATAGTCAGATAGAGTCAAATCAGGAGAACAGGGAGTGTGATCAACCAGTTCAAAACCACAGTCACAAATAGCAGCCATTGAAACCAAAGACTTGTATGCTGGAGCGTTGTCCTGATAAAACAAGACACCTTTCGTTAGTTTTCTTGGGTCTTGAAAGCCTTTCGTAACTGTCTCAGCAAGTTGCCATAGTACTCTCCATCGATGATGTAGCCTTTTTGAAGATGGTCGATAAACACATTGCCTTTTGCATCCTTAAAAAGAGAGGACATCACCTTCCCTACAGATGAAACGAACTTAGCTTTCTTTGGAGCAGTTGAAGAGAGGTGTTTCTTCTTCATGGATTGTCTCTTTGTCTCTGACTCAAAGTGATGAACTCAGAACTCATCCTGGGTAAGGAAGCGTTCAAGGAAACCAGCTGGATCTGCCTCAAACAATATCAGATATTCCCATGATGTGATCAGACTGACATGGTTTGGATCAAGTGTCAGAAGACGTGGCACCCATCGAGCAGACACCTTTGTCATGCCAAGTTCATTGCGCAGAATATTCTCAACTCTTTCACGGGATATGCTAATAGCATTGGCTATTTGGTTTATAGTCGATCGCTTCTCAGCCATCACTATATGGTGAATATGATCAATGTTTTCGTGGGTGGTGACAGTCATAGGAGGGGCCCAGACTTTGGGTCACCTTCAAGACTCTCCCTTCTCTTCCTACATTCAACTGCCCACTTTTGCAGTGTTGATAAATCTGGAGCTTCACCCTCTAATGTAGCAACCCTGTCAGCATGAACGTCGTTGGGAGATAAACATTTTTTCTATAGATACTTGATTAAACCAGAATGCCAAATTTTTGTCTATTTTCACGATAAGACGTTTGGAGTATTCTTTGAACAGTCAAATAATAGTTTACATGGAAAGAAACAATGCAGTTGTTAACAAGAAGAGTTGAAATTAATGCATGCAATATTTCACAGCACCAGCATCGCTCCTTCATAGTCAGCCTATTTTTCAGCCCATCCCCGTAAAAATGAAAATGGGACATTACATCTTGTAAGTTTTTTTGGCTTGAGTCGTGCGGATTCGTTTACAGCGGCACTTTTTTTAGAACGATTTAAGCCCGTTTATTGGGAAATTAGCGAAAGATGTCCTCCAGAAACTAAATAAAGCTTTAAGAGAGAAAATGATTAGTGCTATGGTAATTTATCCACGCCCGCATGGAGGGAAGTTTCCAGCAGTCAGCTCTGACAGTCGGACCGAACATTATTGCTGTAACACTCTCATTTGTATATGTTTGTATTATTGTTTCTGTTAATATATTTGTTTAACTCAATTCCTGTCTTGTGTTTTTATTTCTGGCCCTAACAAGGCCATAACAATTAGAACCAAAGAAAAGAGTACTGAACTGCTATATAATATCTAATTTACTATATGGCAGTGAATGCTGAAAAATCTCATCATGCCTTTCAGAAACTATGCAACGTATTAAGAGATAGGAAAATGTCGTTAGAAACAAAGCAAAGAGTGCTGAACTGCTATATAATATCTAATCTCCTATATGGCAGTGAATGTTGTACAATCTCATCATGCCTTTCAGAAACTAAGAAAAAGATTAAGAGATAGGAGAATAGCATTAGAAACAAAGAAAAGAGTGCTAAACTGCTATATAATATCTAATTTACTATATGGATGTGAATTTTGAAAAATCTTATGCCTTTCAGAAACTAAGCAACGAGTTAAGAGATAGGAAAATGTCGTTAGGAACAACGAAAAGAATGCTGAACGGCTATATAATATCTAATCTCCTATATAGCAGTGAATGTTGGACAATCTTCTCACAGATGAAGAGGAAACTTGAGGCTACAAAGATGTGGTTATATAGACGGAAGTAGAGAATACCATGTACTGAACATGTGAGTAACGAGGAATATAAGGAAAATAGGAACCACAATGAAACTTATACTTACAATCAGAATGAGACTTGAAGTGGCAGAGATGTGGTTCTATCAATGAATGCTGAGAATACCATGGATCGAACATGCGAGCAACAGGGAAGTTTAAGAAAAATTGGAACTAGAAGGACACTTCTACTTGCAATTAGAAAGAGACAGCTGACATTTCTAGGACGCATAATCAGGAAACAGTGCTTGTAGAACTTGACACTCAGGGGACATATTGATGGCAATAGTGAGTTACCTATTTAATGAATTTGACAGATTGAATGACAAAATAACCACAAAGGAGTATGATAAATGGGCAACAAAAGGAAGTAGTGGAGAACGATGATCGGCCACGTTCTGAAATCGGATTCTTCATGACTATCCGGACTACTAAATAAGATTTAATGGTTATTGCTAATTAAATTTAATGCTAATTTCAGAGCTGAATTTTTAAATATAAAAGACCTCGTTATCCGCGGATCGTTTACAGTATATTCGCTTATCCCCGGTTGGTACACACACATAAGTTTTTGCGTTTTTAATACGGAAACATCTGTGTGTACCAATTTTTTTCTAAAATTTCCGCGCAAAATATATTTGAACGGTAAGCAAAAAACTACGTGCACATCTTTAATGATGGCAGTATTTTGAAAATATTTTTTTAAATTAATAAATTTTTAATATTCTCAAAAATTGATCCTGAAATGCAAAACTAATATTAACAAAAAAAAAAAAAAAAAAAAAAGGAAAAAAGTTTCGTTCAATGAAGACTTTTTTACAGTAATGTTTACCCTGTACAAGGCCCAAGAGACCTCTCATGTAGAGGGTTGCAGAGTAAGACACAGTTTATTGGGATATGTAGGGAAGTTAACGGTTAATGCTAGACTTGAAAAGGTTAAGATTATAGTGATTAAAGAAATTGGTTCCACAAATTTAATTCTTACAGTTGCTACGCTACGTAAGTCAAATGTAATTCTTAGTGGAATTGACAACCTCTCTGTCATTCAATGGATTTATGGCTATTAGTCCGTCCTGGGTAAGACGATAAACTACATCCAGCAGCAAGGCCTCTGATCAGGAGGTTTTGAGGACCGTGGAACCACCTCTTAATTGCTGGTATTCCCAGGCCCACACGGGGTGGTAGCACTTGTTAGGGTCCCAGCTATGGGTAAATAGTTGACACCCAAACTGGGGCCAAAACACTATGAAAGTGTCAAAATAGGTTTCAATACATACCAGAAATACTTTCTAAAAATTATTACCAGCAATACATTTTTAAAAAAATGATATTACCAACTATAGTTTATTTTGAAAGAAAATATTACCAGCAATAAAAAGATTGTCGGCATTAAATAACCCATTGAGTTGTTGATATGCCGTAAAACAAACCAAACCAAATAAAAACCAAACATCTTATAGTATTTTTTTCTTGGTTTAACGAGTATAATTTGGTATTAGCTACAGATTTCGTCATGAACGGGAAACCTGTCTATGACATATTATGCAGTGCCCTCATCATAGAATCGTGAAATATAGTTATCGTCAAATGATGAAAAGCCCTTATCTTAGGATCCCAAAATGCTTAGAATAAAATAATGAAATGCCGTAATCATAGCATCATGAAATATAGTTATCGTCAAATTATGAAATGCCCGTATTTTAGAATTACGAAAGGCTTAGAATAAAATCATTAAATGCCTAATAATAATAATCATAAGAATAACATCATTAAATGCACTGATCATAGAATCATGAATAGAGTTATCGGAAAATTATGAAATGCCCTTATCTAAGAATCACGAAATGTTTATAGAATATTATCATAAAATGCCCTAATGATAGAATTATGAAATGCCCTGATTATAGAATCATGAAATACAGTTATCGTAAAATGATGAAATGCCATTATCTTAGGATCACGAAATGCTTAGAATAAATATATGGAATGTCTTTATCATAGAATCATGAATAGCCATACCATAAAATCATGAACTGAACTTAAATTATAATAACGAATTATCCTTAGAATAAAATCATGAAATGCCTTTATTATAGAATCAAGATGTACACATATCATAGGATCATGAAATGTACTTGTCATAGAATTATGAAGTCCCCTTAGTATATGATCATTAAATGCCCAAATCATAAAAACATGAAATGCCGTTTTCATAAAGTGCTGAAACGCGGTAATTATGGGGACATGAAATTATTTTGTCATTGGAGCACGAAATTTCATTATCGTAAAACCATAAATGCCCTTATAATAGAATTATGAAATACCCTTATCATAAAGTCGAATCACAGCTCTTATCTTATCTTATCATGAAATATAGAACTAGATACAATCGTCTTCGGTTCGGAAAAGGGGATTTTAAATATATTTCACATCTGATCGACTCTTAGCCGAATAAAAAAAAAAAAAAAAAAAAAAAAAAAAAAATCAATATTCGTCTATACTTCTGAGATGAGGTATTGTAATTATTTACACTATTTACATAGGACTGCTGTCCTCATCTTTATTGCCATATTCACGACGTTTCGGCCGTTGTACGCTCCGGTATTCTTCATGTGATTAGAATTTCGAACTGAACCCTTTATTTCGTGGTTGAAATAATAGACAGAAAACATCACTGGAAAATACGAAATCTTAAGGAATCAACACATATGCCAGGCTACAAAAAATCTCCTAAGTCGACCAATCATGGAAATGTATACAATATGAGAATCAGTAATACAGAGGGCTAGAGAAAAACAATAATAACAATAAAATTGCAATACGAGCTCTGATAAAAAATGTTACTGAAACATTAGTTTTATAAGTCCCAATAATTCATACACCAATGTCCTCAAGAACACATGGCTCAGTTAAAGCGTGGGTTCGATCCAGTGACTTGACCCAAAGAGTTTAATACCTGGCTACTGCAGTGTTGAACAAAAAATTGAAGAGTTGAGTTAAAGGGAGATAACTGAGATATCCGGATGAGGCATGGCACGTGGAACTAGAAATAAAGGGTTTCATTGAATGTGAAGGACAAAGAAAATTTTATAATATTTTTTATTTAGTTCTTAAGTTTTTTCCTTTTCAGGCCTGGCTTATGGTCGTTTCATGTTGAAACATCGAAGTTAAGCAACGTCGAGCCTGGTCAATACCTTGATGGGTGACCACTTGCAGTAAGGTTAGATGTGCAAGTTGTGTAATGGATAATGGGTCGAAATTGTTAATCGCAGAGCCGAGTTCCAATTCCAATCGAGTTCGTTATATTTACTTGCGCGCAAATACCCTTTGGAAAGGAATGAATCCACTTCTCCCTCTAGCTATGGGTTAATTAGTAAGACTTGTATCGCTAAACCATTATTATCTCAAAAAATATTCTTAAAAATATTTTCTAGCTTTAAATAACCTGCGAAGGGTTGATAAGCCACAGAAAATGAATGAATCAATCAATGAAATACTGATTAGCTCCACAGGCATGTCTTTTAGATTTATTTACATTCTCTGGAATATAAATGTATGGAAACTATCGTGGCCATAAAGTGAGGGATCAGTTTACATATTAATTGTAATATAGAATTGGTGCACAACTTTATATCTACGTTATAATTTCTTGCTTATCAAATTCTGATCCGGTATGTATCCACCTCTTCTCCCCCAGCTATGAGTTAATTAGTAAGACTTCTATCACTAAACTTTTATTATCTCCCTCCACCACTACAAAAAAAAAAAAAAAAAATTCTTACAACGTAAAAATATTTTCTGGTTGTTAATTACCTGTAAAAGGTTGATAAGTCATAAAAAACGAATCAATCAATTTATGAGGAGTGAGTGAGTGTAGAAAATTCCATAGTGAATATAGTCCCATGCGCTTAGGGTTCAGTTCATTAGCTATTTACAATGGGTTCGTTGTTAGTATAATGCGAATTATAAACTGACACATTCAATGAATATATATGGAAAATAATAAAAAGATTACGTAAAATAAAAAATAAATAAATAAAAAGATGGTCAACCAGTGCATTTCTGGAATAGAATGCTTTTACAATAACACTTTTTTTTTTCTCCCAAGCCTTTAACAAAAGAAGCAATCACCACGAAATTTAGAACTAAGGACAAATAAGTTCTATGTTTAATAGCATTTTGTAAAACCCAAATTATAGACAATAATAAATAAAACACGGGATAGACTTAAAGGAATTTAAATAAAAGTTTATATGAACAGAAAATTAATCTTTTAGAGAGTAACACACTGTGCATTAGCTGCTCGCCGTAATAGTGATAGCGTAGCTTAGATGGGGCACAAGGCCGAAAGTATGTGCTACCCAGTGAGGATCGAACTCACTACTCAGTCTTAATTGTTCGAGCGAGACAAGCTTGTTAACCATTTCACCTCGTCAAGGTACCCGTATTGTTCACTGTAATGAGCCTGGTCATCATTTTCATTAAAAAATGCCAATGGATAAACCGAGAAAGCAATTTACTATGACGAAAATGTATAGAAAGTGCTTTAATCGCTAGATCATCCACAGGTAAATTGTTGTCCAGGTTCTTACAAACATTTCATCTTTTTTGGCAGAACTTCTATTATCAGAATACAGGATATTTAATAACAAAACTTATTTAATAAAAAATAATAAAAAAATTAAATTCCAGCGTTCCCCCTCCTTCAGGCGCATGTATAACCACATCAGCATGAACATCACTCCGATGAAGTCCTAAAAGACGAAACGCGTCACACGTAAATTTTTCCCACTTTGTCATATATTTTCTTAATATATACCTACATATAAGATTATTAATATTATATTACATACTAATACTCTTGGAAAAGGTATGAATCCTCTTCTCCCCCCTCCAGCAATGGGTAAATAGTAGGACAGACTGTTTTTTTATAGCCTTGGATAGCAACTGGTCTAGGAGAAGGACAACTCTGAATTCAAAACCTGCGAAGGGTTGTTTGGGGACCTTGTGGCATGTAGTGCACCAAGTCTCTGTATTCGAACCTGCAAAAAGTGTGGTTGGTTCTGCACAAAACCTTCACCACTATAATCAAATCTCATGTGCTGGTGTCGGGTTTTTGGTTCCTAGGAACTGCTCTACTTGGCCTTCATACGTCGAATTCGACGGGAGAGTCAAGTATATATATAAGAAAGGAAATAAGAAAGATTGTTTCGTTCATAAAATAAAAAAATGAACAACCAGTGCATTTCTGGAATATATATATATATATGAGTACCAATCCTTCTTTTAAAAGTTTCATTGAATGTGAAGGGAGTCGAGAATAACGATATATTAATTTTTTTACGGTCCATCTTGACAAACCCAACGAATCAAAAAAAATAATATCCTACCAACAAACTATTACAGCTACAATTGAAAAGAATTAATCTAAACTCAGCATAAAATTTATTACAACTACATCTAAAAGAATAAAAGATTTATGCAATACAAAACAAAAATCAGCTAAAACTTGAAGGAGGAGTTTACTCGATCGCCTGTAATTATTGTCACAAAAAATACATAGGAGAAACCTCAAGGAACCTAAATAAAGGATTGTATGAACATAAAAGGGACATTAAACATTAAATGCATTAGTTGCTGACCGTAACGAAACTGACCACAATTTTGATATAAAAAAATATTACTCTTATCAATTCACTTAGACGGAAATGTTTAGAGAGTGGCTCGATCACTCGATGATTTACAGTAAATTTACATCCTGGCTCTTTCAACATTTCACCGTTCCTGGCAGAACGTCTATTATCACAGTGTGGGATATCTAATAACAAAAGTGATGGAAACCAAAAGAAAAAGAATCTAAAAATGAAATCAGTCAGATTATATACGCAAAACATAAAAAAATGAAAAATAATTAAAAATTTAAATTTCCCAGCATCCCTTATATGCATTTGTGGTTGAAAACCAATTAAATTTTTTGTTTATTATTTTTATTTAATTGCAGTTATATGGTATAATTTAATGGGATAAAATGAATTTAGTCGAAAATAAATCGCCCTAATACTTCGTTTCTACAATGTCCTTCCTCAGTTTGATGACTCAAAATGGTTACCGGAAAAAATGTACAACATGCGGATTGCGGATGCTGTTAAAATCTCCAGATTTTTTCGATAGTAACTTTGCTTGTTTGTTTGTTTCTCATTTTGTTTATTATCTATCTATCTATATATCTATCTAATTGTTCACTATGTATGTATGCATGTATGTATGCATGTATGTATCTATCTCATTCTCTTCATTATCTATCTCATTGTTCATTATCTATCTATCTATATATCTAATTGTTCATTATTTATTTATCACGTGTTCATTATCTATCTCATTATGTTCATTATGCATGTATGTATGTATGTATGTATCTCATTCTCTATCTATCTATCTATCTATCTATCTAATGGTTCATTATCTATGTATGCATCTATCTCATTGTTCATTACTTGTCTGTCTATCTATCTATCTAAATCAGTTTATTCATTATCTATCTCAGTTTTTTCACTTCTTTCTTTCTAACTTATCTATTTTAATTTATTGCTTAAAAGTTATTTTTTAATGGATACCCATATTTGAGTAGATGCTCTGATTTTTTGATTTATTAAGCAATATATTTATTTATTTCCATCTACCAGCCTGAATATTCGAGAAATCTTATTAGAAATATCCATTGGTCAAATCACGTCAGATCTTATGACTTGTTCCCCGAGAGGAACGCATGTCCGAATCCTGCCGGTGGGCGCATATTTTTCTAACAAGATTTCCCGAATATTCCCGCCTATAAATGAAAATAAATAAATATACTGTTTAATAAATAAATTAAAACAGAGTATCTACTCAAATATGGGTTTCCATTAAAAAACAAAACAAAACGTTTAAGCAATAAATTAAAATATGTGGGATTAATAAATGAAAAATCAATTCCTTTCTTCCTTCATTCCAATCTATCTCTCTTTCTATCTATCTATCTGATTCTTTTCATTATCTATCTGATTCTTTCATTATCTATCTATCTATTTCATTCTTTTCATTATCTATCTGATTCTTTTTATTATCTATCTCTTTTTATTATCTGATTCTTTTCATTATCTATCTATTTGATTCTCTCATTATCTATCTATTTCATTCTTTTCATTATCTATCTATCTATTTCATTCTTTTCATTATCTATCTATTTCATTCTTTTCATTATCTATCTCTTTTTATTATCTATTTGATTTTCATTATCTATCTATTTCATTCTTTTCATTATCTATCTATCTATGTCATTCTTTTCATTATCTATCTATCCGATTCTTTTCATTATCTGTCTATCTATATTTATCTACCTATCTATCTACAATAATAATTTTATTATAAAAACAATTTAAATTGCTACACAAAGGCTTTCATGTTTCAATACAAATGATTGCACTTCATCACACACATATATATGTGTGTGTGTGTGTGTGTGATTAATGAAAATAAAAAAAATTGTCACTTAGCTCTTTGATGTTATTTTCAACATCTCGATTCTAGAGTTTCTTAGGCACTTTAACAAACGCTCCGTCGACTCGTCAGGAGATGAAAAAATATACTTTTACGGTATGTTATATTTATGGGTTGAAGTAATATCATGAATAGAGAGTATGTAAATATAATAGTGGACGTTGTTGTCAACACCCAGCGGCGACAGTCTGTTTCATGCTGACCTAATGATTGCGCCTAAGCGTGTAATAGACTGTCGCCGCTGAGTGTTGGCTTCAAAGTCCACTCATATATATATATATATATATATATATATATATATATATATATATATTATGTCATAGGTTCCCAAGTAGGCATCTATGCAGACGACACTACTATTTACTTCTGCCTCAAAATCAAATCTAGTGTCGCCGACAAAACTAACCTGGCCGTTTGTCTCGAAAAGGACCTCCAATCGGTTGTCGACTGGGGCAGGAATTGACTGGTTAACTTTAATGCCTCAAAAACAAAACTGCTCTCTATTACTCACCACAGAGAACCATCCCTGCCCTCCATTAGAATGTTTGAGGCTCAACTCCACGAGAGCACCTCTTTGCGACTGCTCGGTCTTACATTGTCCGCTGACCTGAGATGGAACAAATATATTGAGTCAATAGCTTCGTCCACGGCTAGAAAGTTGGCTCCCTGTGCTGCGCCAGGAAGTTTTTCTCGCCGGAGTCGATCCTTCAAATCTACAAATCAACCCTTCGCCCTTGCATGGAGTATTGCTGCCATATATGGTCTAGAACCCCTTCTAATTGTCTCACGGTCCTTGATAAAATCCAGAGACGGATATGCAATGTAATTGGCCCTGATCTGGCATCTCGTCTGCAGCCGCTCTCTCACAGACGTGCCGTTTCCTCCCACTGTCTTTTTTTTATAAATACTTTCACGGTAACTGCTCCGATGAGCTGCTTTCGCTGGTTCCCAGACTCCATGAATTTAAGCGCTCAACTAGGCTGGCATCTCGCCTTTTCACTGTCGAAACTGTTAAATGTCGCCGTCTTTTCTACTTCAATAGCTTCATGTCTCGCACTTCTCGCCTATGACATTCCCTCTCCATTTCTTGTTCTCCTGATAGCTATAATCTCCAACTATTCAAATGTAACGTCAATCGACGTCTCCAGATGCCTTGATCTATCCCCTATCCTTCTCTTCATCCTTTCCTCTATCAATCCTCTTTGTTCTCGCTTCAACTCTCTGTAACACCTTGCGTGCTAGTAGCGTCCCGCCTTGCTTGGGGTTGAACGCTTAAATATATAGTGTATTTAGGCAGCAATCCTTCATTAATAAAAGTTTCATTAAAGACGACAGACAAGGTAATGCGATTAATCTTTTTATTTAATTTTTCTTGTGTTCGAACAAGTGTTTTCTTTTCTGGACACAGATTGTGTAGAAACTGTCCAAATATTTTGTAATTCTGAGCGTTTCGGATACACTTTTAGTCATTATCAAGGACAATTTTATTTTTGCTTGTTAATTGTCTATAGGTTGTGTACTTGTATCTAGAGATATAGGGATGTTTTATTTTCCGAACACAGTTCATTGTGGTCGTGTCCGTAGTTAATATTATTGAGTGTTGGTTTTTTCTTATTTATTATAAGGCTTCTATTATTTTAAATCTTTTTTTTTTTTACATTTGGACAAGTTTATTATCTTTGTATTTTCTACTGCTATGTTTCGGATGGAGTTTGTGTGTGTGTGTTTAAATGGGTTCTAATAGAGCTGTGGTCGGATAGGTGTAACGTAAGACGTCTGGATAGGGTTATAGTTGTGTGACCAATGTAATTATTTATGAATTTCGGTATGATCAGGAACACAATTCCAACATTGTCATCAGACGAGCCAAAAAAGCTAATAGTAATACACATGTAATTTTGGTTAAAGCAGATTATCATAAAAAATTACAAAACACCATCGATGACCGAATTAAACACACCAGGGACGACTGATCAAATCGTTAAACCACTAGGCTGTGCATCTCTTGGACATTGTAAATTCCAATAACTTTACCGAAATACAAAGACGGATACGTGAAGAAGGCCAAAGAGTAAAACAGACGAAATGTTGTGTGTAGAACAGCTATGAGCATGCTGGTCGAAATATCAAATCATACAAGAAGAATATTGGCTTAACATTTAGATTTAATCAATACAAAGATTGGCAACAACCCTAGGAAAATGTCACGAAGAAAATAAAGGCAAAGAACAAAAGAAGAGCAGAGGTATGAGGATGGGAGAGGTATATGATAATGAATAGTCTTATTTGGAAGGGATAAGGAAGAGAATGAGAAGATACAAGCAATGGGTCAGAGAAGAGTAGAGACATATGATAATGTATAACATTATTTGGAAGGGATAAGGAAGAGTATGAGAAGATACAGGTAAATGGTCAGAGAGGAGTAGAGAGCAATAATGTATAAGGATACGGGAGAGAATTAGAAGATACAGTTGTAATAATAATGTTAGTTGTATTGGAAGGGATAAGGGTGAGAATGGGAAGATATATGCAAAGAGTAAAAGAAGAGAGCCACGAGATAATAGATAATCTTAGTTTTATCAGAAAGGATAAGGAAGAGAATAGTAGAAGATAAGGCTTAAGGCTGAGTGAAAAGCAGTAAAATGAGTAAATGAATAATCCTAGTTGTATTGGAAGGGATAAGGGTGAGAATGGGAAGATACAGGCAAAGGGCGAGAGAAGGACATATACATGAGATAATACATAATCTTAGTTGTCACGCTTGTATAAATAAATATTTTAACTTACCTGGTAGCTGCTGTAGAGTCTCAAACGGTGAAATACGGGTACCACGCAGTGAGCACAAAAGATGAAATTGGTAATGATTGAAATGCCAGTTAAGCTATAGACAGACCCGTATTTGACAACCTCGGTGGGTACTCCAAGAATCAGGATAGCCGAAACCATGGTGGCCGTCATGGATAATGAGACAGGTATAATCCGCATTTTTCGACCAGCGGTCAGAAGTTCGGTGGCTGTAAAACTGGTGTCCTTTCTCCTCTTAAACATTTGGTAAAGTCCGATAAGAAGAGAGATGATGATAGCCAAAAGAAAGATGGCATAGTCCGGCCCCGTGAAATAGCCACCGATAGCCATGCTTAAATGTTATGTGTACACCGTTCAATGAAGATGATATTACAACGTGGGTATCGTGTATTCTATAAAGTGGGTCACTCGGAAGAAAAAGGACGTTTTTCTTTAGAGCGAGGTAATTATAGAATTTTGTGCTAATAAATTGTCGAGTTTTGCGAGAAAAGGACAAGTTCTTTGAGAGTAAAAACTCAAACTTTTTGAGGAACGTTTGTCTTGTATTCTACACTTAGGTTGAATGTACAAGTTAACCACGTGCTTAAGCCTTGCAATTTTAAAAGAATTCAAGTAATCTGCTTCAGATTTTACAATATGCGAATTATCTGCTCGAAACAAATTCCTTGTTGACTAGTTTTAAAATAAAATCCTTATTCTCTTATGTGAGTGTGTGACGGCGTAACTGGGTACACGAAACTGCGCGCATATATACATATATATATGTGTGTGTGTAGAGTGAGAGAGAAAGAGAGGATAAAGTTTGATATATGGATTTACAGAGGTAGATATTTAGATAGGGATATAGCCTGAGAGAGGAAGAAGGTAAATAGATAGGTAGGTAAAGAGAGAGAGAGAGAGAGAGAAGAATTGGGAGTTGCAGAGAAAGTGGAGAGAGAAGCAGATATAGGTAGATATATAGATATATTGATACAAGAGAGAGAGAGAGAGAGAGAGAGAGAGAGAGAGAGAGACAGGGGATAGAGTTTGATATATGGATTTACAGAGGTTGATAGATATTTAGATAGGTATAGCCAGAGATGGATAAAATAGATAGATAGATAGATAGATAGGGAGAGGAATAGGGAGTGACAGAAAAAAGAAAGAGGATTAGAGAAACAGATAAAGGTAGATAAATACAAATAGATAAATATATCTATATATATATATATATATATATATATATATATATATATATATATATATAGAGAGAGAGAGAGAGAGAGAGAGAGAGAGTGGGGGATAGAGTTTGATATATGGGTAGATATATATTTAGATAGACTGAGTGATAGCCATAATGAGAGAGAGAGGGAGAGAGGGGGGTATATTTATTTTTTTTATATTTAGTGTTTGCTTGTCTTTCTTTTTCAGTGGTTAAAATGGGCTTCCTGTTGTGAATATTTAAGTTCTACCATCTAAATTATCCGTTCTGACAAATGCGTATTTCACGAAAAGCGGGTTGATTCGAAATAACTTGTTGCGTAAAACAAGCGATTATTTTTAAATTTATTTTTTGACCGCTGTGTGGTACTATAAACCCACGTCTCCTTCCCTGTATATTTGGAGTCACAAGCGTACAAATCTCTCAGTACAATTGTCAGTTTTTTTTAAATTTTTTATTTTCTGTTTTGCATTTCACTTTTTTTTTTCTTTTTTTTTTTTTTTTAAATACTCAGTTTGTATCGACGCTATAAAAAAAACCCTTTTCAATGTCTACTATAGTATGTGGTTAAAGTATTGTATTATTTTAGTCCTGCCAGGTTCGTAGACTTGTTTACTTTAAAAAGAAAAGAAAGAGAAAATATAAGATAAAGAAAATTATTTTATACGAGAGATTGAAAGATGATTGGAAGTGTAAGGGAAAGAAGGAAAGAAAGAAAGAAAATGTTATGTAGAGACGAGGAAGTAAAAAAAGAGGTGGTTGCTAGAGTGCGAGAGAGATAGGTCTATATTGTTAGATAGGCAATGAGCAAACAAAAATACCCGGCTTGTCAAACCAAAAAAATGATCGGGTGGTTTGAATAGATAGGTGTTACCAATTCTATTGAAAAAAAAAAAAAAAAAAAAGAAAAAAGAATGAAAAGCAGAAAAAGAAAAGAAAAAAAAGAAAAAATGAATGGATATCAAGTTATCAACAAAGTTATTACAAAAAAAAAAAAAAATCAATAAAATACCAAATAAATATAAGATAGATTAAGATAGACAAATATATATATATATATATATATATATATATATATATATATATATATAGATTGATAAAGTGACAAAGAGTTAGATAGATAGATAAAGTGACAAAGATAGATGGATAGATAGATAGATGTTTAATTGTGCGTTTCTAGGGAGTATATGTATGCAAATTATATATATATATATAATAAAAAAAAAACGAAAAACTTACAGATGAACTTGAAAGTATAATTTTCTCTCTTTCTGTGTATATTTTTTTCACTGTTGGTGCGCAATGAATAGAAGAAACATCCATAGCTCGGCAAACTAAATAAATAGTTACTTTTTTTTTTTTTTACAGTCGGGAGTTGAAAATACCGTCTGTTTTTTTTTGTTTTTTCTTTTGTTTTCTTTTTTGTTTTTTCTTTTGTTTTTTTTTCTTTCCGTTATTTTTGGTCGACTGTTTTAAAAGCAATGAAAAAAACTTTAAAATAAAAACGCAAACAGTTGGAGATGAAAGTCGCAAAAAAAAAAAAAAAAAAAAAAAAAAATTATTAAAAAGGAAAGAAAAGAAAGAAAAGTGAAAACGTGAAGGAGAAAAAAAAAAAACGGTGGATAAAGTTAAATCTGAAGCGAAAGAAAAATAAAAAAAGAAGTTAATATCAAGAAAAGGATGAATGAATAAAAAAAATAAATCCAAACTGCGGGTCGAATCAATTTAAGATGTATGACTGAAAAGCGTTTCAAGCTTCTACATCACGTCGAACTGCGAGATATTGTCCAAAAAGCTGAACTCTTGCCTGTTATTATATCACAAGTGATAGGGATGGTAACAGTAGAATTTACCAACGTAGTTGTCAGTTGTGAAGTTGGACTTACAATAGCAGCTTTGGTAAGTTTAGTAGTTGTAGTAGTACAAGCAATCTTTTTTCGTTTTGTTTTACCGGCGTTGTTGTCGTCTGTTATTTTGTTGGGTATGCAGCGCCCCCTGGTGGTAAGCAAGGGTGGTGTTGGGGAAATAGTCATTTTTTCTTCTTCTTTTTTTTTTAATGTTCGTAGTCTGTGTAAAGCTAACTGTCCGCTCTTTTTTGTCTTTTCCACTTTTACTTCCAGGTTTTTTTTTCTTTTTTCTTTTTTTTTTTTATTTGGTATGCTATTATTATTATTATTATTTTTTTTTTTTTTTTACTTCTGATTGATTTCCGACTAGTAGTAACTTGCTTGTCGTCATGTGTATTACCTAGGACTATCAAAGTTTCCATAACTTCTTACCTTTTTCAAAGTAAATTTTTACATCGATTATTTATTTACAGAACAAAATCTTGCCCAACAATATTTCCATTAACAAACCAAAACAACCCTCCCTCCAATCTACCCCCCCCCAAAAAAAAACAATCACTCAGGAAATTTTTTTCCATATTATCAGTGTTTCTTAAAGTGGGTATCACAGAAACCAAAAGACTCCGTGAGTGAGGCTCAGGGGTTCCACAAACTTTTCTATTATTTGTTTCAAACCACAATGGGGTAAAAACAAAGAAAACTGTTTTAAAACTGTTTTAAAACTCAAAATAAAAATGTTCAACGCAAAACCTGACGTACCAAAAAAAAAAAAAGGGATAAATAAATTGCTGAAATTTTTATACTATTCTGTGATAAACTGAGTAATAAATGCATTTATAAAATATTTCGTGATATTTTAATATACACCTCAAAATAACAGCTGTACATTGGTAAATAAGTTTGAATTCATTTCTTTGTAAATAGTAAGTGTTAAAATATATTTATCCGTTTTTCGTGTGTACTTTTATAGATTAAATTATTAGGGCGCTGCGAAAAAAAAATGCTCAAGGGCTATATGGCACGGAGAAATTTAGGAAAATATAATGGTATATTAAAAATGTAAATATGGGAGTCTTATAATTATTTACCCGCTGCCCCACGCAGCAAGATGTGGCACAAGGCCGATTTTAAAGTGGGGTATCCGAGCCCGTAGGCTCGAGCAAAAATTCCCTATAGACCACGTAAAAACGGAGTCAGTTCCCGAGACGAGACTCTGCCCTTTGGCAGAGCCTCGTCTGGGGGATACCCTCTGACATAAGCCAGGTAAATAGTCTTATATGTGAAGTTTAGGTCTCTGATAGACTAATGTTGACCCAGATGCCGCAGTCTACTAATAATTGTACCTAGCCTAACTTTTTGGTACTGGAATATTAAAAATGTAAATATGGGAGTCTTATATGTGAAGCTTATTTCTCTGGTAGACTAATGCTTAAACATATTCCGCAGTCTACTGTTATTTATTACTAGTCAAACTCCTTGATACTGGAATATTAAAAATGTAAATATGGGTGTCTTATATGTGATGTTTAGGTCTCTGGTCCGTTTATGCTTAACCAGAGACTGCAGTCTACTGTACTGATAAAATTGAGTACAATGTGAAAACGTGTTTTTCACGAGATTAACCGACGCCTACTACTTTTGGATACATATGTATACACACACACACACACACACACACACACACACACTTCTATATGAGCGTGCTGAGCAAGAGAAAATCCGCAATGCCTCCTCAATTTGAGGTCCTGACTTCCTCAGCTGATAAGGCTGAATGCTTTACTCGGACTTTCTCATCCAATTCAACCCTCGACTCACCCAGAGTACCCATACCTGATTTCCCCCTAGAACTGAGGCTCTATTGAGGGAGATGTGCATAACCACATCATCTATAAATTAGACTCCCATAAGGCTAGTGGTGGTGACGCGATACCAGCCATAGTCTTGAAGAAATGTTATCCTGAGCTGGCACTCGTCCTCTCCAAACTATATAACTATTGTCACACTGACTCTTGCTTCTAGCCTGTTGGAAGTCCTCATCTGTTGTCTCTGTTTTTAGAACACTGAGAACTTTCTGACCCATCTAACTACCGTCCTGTCAGTTCCCTACCATATCGGTAAAGTCCTCGAGCTTTTAATCAACGCCGAAATCGTTAAGCACCTTACATCCCATGATCTACTCTCTAACAAGCAATATGGTTTCCGCTTTGCCCGGTCTACTGCTGACGTGCTCACGGCCATAACTGAATTTGTATACCAAGCACTTGACAATAACGGAGAAGCTCGAGCTGTGGCTCTAGATATCTCTAAGGCGTTTGATAGGCTTTGGCATGCCGGCCTTCTTCATAAACTGCAGGGATACGGTATTACAGGACGATTATTTGACAATTAAATCATTCCTGTCCAACTATGAAATGAAGTTCGTCCTAAACAGGTTCTCCTCTAGTTCCTTTCATAACAACGCCGGTGTTCCCCAATGATCTATCCTGAGTCCTACACTGTTTCTGATCTTCATGAACGATCTTCCAGATATATATATATATATATATATATATATATATATATATATATATATATATATATATATATATATATATATATGTATACAATGAGTAACATCAAAATTGTCCAAATCGTGTAATAGCATGGGATAATTGTCTATCTTACAAAATGTTTAATATCTAAAAATCCACTAAACTAATTGAGTTTCTTTTTTCCAGGTTTTCAGATAAATTGTTTAGCCATCTTGACACCATTTGTCGTACGAATGACTAAAAAAACCTTTGGTTTATTCAGCTAGAAAGATAACAGGTTAAAATCGTTTTGTGTCAGCCCCACTATGTCTTCCTAACTGAACAATGGTGAGAGGAAAAAATCATTCAGGCCTTCAGTTATGCCACCGACATACATACTCTTGCTTCCATCTTCAAAGTTCATTCAAGAACCATAGAAAAACGGTGAAAATGTTTACAAAAGAGGGAACATTAGAGAGAAAAACTGGATCAGGAAGTCACAACAGCAAGAGGGATCATTATTTCAACTTAGATCTAAAGACATCCATTAGAAAAGATCCAACTTATTCCATACGACGTTTGGCACGTGAGGGAGGAGTTTCAGCTATGACAGTTCAAAAAGCAATGAAAAAAGACTTGAAATTGAAATCGTACGAGAAATCTGCGAGGCACATTGTTACTCCAGGCCAGAAAGTTGGAAGTTTAGAGTGAGCAAAGATCATCTTGAATAAGTTGGAAAATGATCTTGTAATAATATAATATAATATAATATAATATAATATATATATATATATATATATATATATATATATATATATATATATATATATATGAACATTATTTCATTAATTTATGAGATTCCTATCCTTAGCAATGATTAATTAATGATGAACATGTCATTTTCGTTTATGATCGAATTCATCCCGATTCTTCTGTAAAACTTGGAGAATAATTATACATTCTTATTGCTCAAGGTAGAGTCCAATAGTGTTATAAAAACCTTGGAGAATTCCAGTAAGATATCTTTAATCATTTCTAAGATACTACAGTTCAGAGCTTAATCTAACAATTGGACAATTTTACACGATTTGGACATTTTTGCTGTTACACAATTTGGACAGTTATGCTGTTACACCCGGTATACTTTCTCCTGGACTCTTTATATCTCTCTTATGCGCCAGGACTTTTACACGGCTCTTTTTTTTTTTGTTTTTTTTTAAACAGTTTCAGCCCATGCAAGGTAGTAAAGCCACTAAGACACAAGGGGTTATTGGACGTGGAAGAATTAGAAACATAAACATTAGTAATGAGCGTGAAGAGAAAAGAGTAACCAGGAGGACAGTAGATAACGATTGATATTGCATTTAAACTTTGGCAGATCAATGTTGGCTGGAAAGGGAGTTCCACAAGCGAGAAGTGCCAGAGAAGAAACTGCTAACATAGAACTTACGGTTACATCTTGCCATATTAAATTTAAGTTATTAAATTTCGCATTTTTAATTTTACTTTAATAATTGATGGTCACCAATTTTCACCCAAGTAGTCTGAGTTGGCACTCTCTACAGATTAAGCAACAACAGGCTTCGTCACTATTCCAGAACATTCCTCAGTATTCTTTTTTTTTACGCTATGTCTCTTAAGGAGTAGGTGATCATGGCTTTCCACAGGTTCATTTGCTTTTCTACCTATCAGTTACCACGGGCACCTCGAGGCGGTGTAATGGTTAGCAAGCTTGTCTCGGTAGAACAATTACAACTGAATAGTGAGTTCGATCCTCACTGGGTGCCCCATACTTTCGGCATTGTGCCACATCTACGCTCCGCTTGGAAAATCTCTACCTGTCAATTACCATATATTTTTCGGAAATATAATAGTGTAGTTCCTCGTTGTCTTCTCTATAGTTTTAAATTCAGTTTTCTTTCTCTTAGACTGGTTGCCACCCAAGGCTATTAAGCCTAGTCTACCCATCTCTTTAAATTATAGTTGTCCGAGTGGAAAAGAAATGAATTCGTACATTATTATGAAAATTAAAGTAACAGTCAAAAAAAGAAATTTGAACTCAGTTCACCAGTCTATTGCTTTGCTTAGGGTGAAACGATAAAAAAAAACAAAAACAAAAAACAAAAAAAAACAAAAACAAAAAAAAAACATCCATAAAAAAAATATATCCAGCCAACACAAAAAAATATCTCTTCAACAAACAAGTCAGCGCTGCTATAAACGGATAACTCCCGTAATAAACTGATAATCTCATTACGTTAAAATCTTCTTCTTTGTATCATGCCCCCACCCCCCAGGACGTTGGCGAGCATGGCTCTCCACAACTTCCTGCCCCTTGTAGATCTTAATAAATTTTAAATTTTGCCATTTTTTTTATTTTATAAGTCAAGCATTTACTCAAGCTTGCTAGGTACATTATGCGTCATTTTCTTTCGTTTTTCTTGCCTTTCTGTGAGTATCATATTTTCCAAGCCCTCTTTCCTCATTACGTGCTCGACTTCCCGATGTTAAATATAAGTGTTTTTTATTTGCTTCCATTTTCTCTAAAACTTCATCGTTGCTCCATGGTATTCTCAGCATCCTTCTGTAAACCCAGATATCTGTTGCCTCAAGTCTTTTATTCACCTGTGAGGAAACTGTACAGCATTCACTGCCATACAGAAGGGCTGATATTACCTAACAGCTCAGTACTCTTTTCTTTGTTTCTAACGTGTCTTGATTTTATTATGTCGATCTCATTTTGCGTGTATTATTAATTTAGAAATGGCAATAAGTGAAGTCCGTGGGGCGAGACAAAAAAGATAACGGTGAACCCTAGACTTGAAGAGGTCAATAACATCCTGCCGAGAGTCTGTTCCACAAAGCAGCAGTTCTGGAGAATAAACTATACGAATGCAACTTCCTCCTTACTAATGGAATACAAAGAGATTGGGGATGATTTACTCTTGTGTACGTGGTATGGTGGGTCCCATTTGTAAAGGTCAGGGGTGGTAAGCCTATATATATATATATTTTATGTGAACACTGAAGTCAAAATCGAGTGGTGACAGTCTGTTTCATGCTTGAACGCAATCTTCAAACCATCTATCTGTCTCTCAATTTCTCTCTCTCTCTCTCTCTATATATATATATATATATATATATATATATATATATATATATATATATTCTGTGACAAACAGAACAAGGGATTTACTAGAAAGTATATAGGTTGTCTATATCTGTTCAACTTTGTATATATATATATATATATATATATATATATATATTCATACACGTTTCATTAAATAATATAGACAAGTGTTGTCTAAAAAAATTTACATAAAATAGACAACACTTATCTATATTATTTAATGAAACGTGTATGAATGAAAAGATGCTGCCTAAATACACACAATTTAATATATATATATATATATATATAGAGAGAGAGAGAGAGAGAGAGAAACAGAGATAGATAGTTGACTTGAATATTGTGTGCAGATTGGCACTGATCTATGTTGATCTCAGTGTCCCCTTATATATATATATATATATATATATATATATATATATATATATATATATATATATAAATTAGGAGATTAGTTGATTTCGCTGCATTGTTTTAATCCTTACCGTATCCTCAGGTGATTTTTATCAATTGACCTCCCAACGCTTTAAAAAAAAAAACAAAAAAAAAAACGAAAACGATAAACGCTATAGTATTGTTTATAGTATCCATTGAGTTAAAATCCATCAATGTCATTCTTTGTATGTTAAAGAAATATTATTAAAGTTCTAATTTAAATATAGTTTGTTCTATTTAAATTCACTTTCATTTGTCTTTTTATGTAGATGCTAGAAATGCCCACACATCTCACAGATCTATGCATCTTGGAGAAATTATTAGCAGACCACATTATTTCCAGACATGTGCCACCCCCATATTCGCCAGGTCTAAATCCACCAGACTTTTATCTATGGGAAGCAGAAATATCTGTAGTGTATCAAGATCGTCCGCGTACAGTGGATAACTTGATACAACGATAACAGGGTTTAGTCAGTCTATTTGAAGCGAGCAACTGACAGCGGTCTTCAGAAACAAAATAAAAAAAAATGATCAACGCCTGTATTGATGCTAACGGGCGTCACTTTCAAAATGATTTATAATTTTCATTCATATTCTCCTCCTGTATTCTATATTGAAATATGTCTGTTTACATTATTTACATTATTCGGACTGTTATCCTCATCATTGCCATATTCACAACGTTTCGGCCGTTGTGCGCTCCGGCTTTCGTCAGGTGATTGGAATTTCTAACCGAACCCTTTATTCTGTCCACCGGAGGCTGGAGCGTACAACGGCGAAACGTTGTGAATATGGCAATGAAGATGAGGATAATAGTCCGAATAATGTAAATAATGTAAATAATTATAATACCCCATCTCAGAGATATAAACAGATCCTGATGAAGGCTGGAGCATACAACGGCCGAAACATTTGAATATGGTAATGAAGATGTGGATAACAGCCCGAATAATGTAAATAATGTAAATAATCATAATACCGCATCTCAGAGATATAGACGGATCCTGATGAAAGCCGGAGCATACAAGGGTTGAAACGTTGTGAATATGGCAATGAAGATGAGGATAACAGTCTGAATAATGTAATTAAGGATCATCGCAGAGATATAGGCAGATATTGAAACATGTCTGTTAACAAAAAAAATATAAATGAGTAGTAACATCTCGAACAACCTGTAGCTATTTTCTCTCACACTTCGTGCATGTGGAACCCCCTTCTAATTTCTCGTTTCCTCAATAGCCACAGTCTTTAAAAACTTAATTCTTAGTTCTTTTATTGTTCTCTTCTTCACTTTTCATTACTAAAGTCTTCTTAGCCTCTTTCACTCACTATAAAATCCTGCATCCAAATGGCATTATTGTCTTGCTTGGGGTAAAATGATTCAAAAAAATAAATAAACTTCTGTACTGTATTACCTTCAGGACGTATTTAATCATGGCTCTTCACAACTTTCCTAGCAGCAGACCTATCAAGTGATTCGATATAATCTTTCTACTTCATGTCAGTGGAAAACGTTAATACGGTTATAATGTGATTTTTTAAAATATATATATATATATATATATATATATATATATATATTTTTTTTTCTCTCCATATTTTTGCTACATGGGTTTCTGGTCTCGTGACCTTCATCAGGCAAAGAGAGGTTATTTCTACTTATTATTAAAAGGAATTAATTCTCCTTATGTTTCCCGATGTTTAATCATTGTCTTTTATAGTAAGAATCAAAACTTTTTTTTTGATTTCTGGCAAAAATATTCTTCTGCTTAAGGGGTAATAAAATAATTAGGATTAGTCAGAGAAAGTGGGAAGGGAGGATGTCTTTGTTCTTATCTTATTATGACCCCTGTATCTTCTTAAACTCCACTTTTGTGTATTGTGTGTGTTTTTGCTAGTATGTGTATACATATTCCTTCTTCATACATAGATATTTTTTTAATATAAGGAATTAGTATATATATATATATATATATATATATATATATATATATATATATATATATATATATATACTTTCTATGTTGGGTGGGGTTCGTGTGTGTGCTTGTGGTTAGTTTATTGTGTGTGTTTTTGCCAGTATGTGTATGGAGAAGGAATATGTATACACACACGGACATACAATATAAAACAAGGAAAATTAATTCTTTTTAATAATATGTGGAAATAACCACTCTATGCCTGATGAAGGTGATGAGACCGGAAACCCGTATAGCAACAGTATGGCAAATAAAGTATAATATATATTTATAATATATATTTTAAAAATCCACATTATAACCAAAGATGTTTACGGCTTCTCTCATGTCTTTAAAATATATACTTTTCTCTCGTTATAACCTCTCCCTTTTATATATATATATATATATATATATATATATATATATATATATGTGTGTGTGTGTGTGTATGTGTTTATTTAAATAAGGTGTATTTTGTTAAATAATATTGACAAGTTCTGTCTTTCAATAAGTTGTTTTGTTTTAACGGTAAATTTGACAAAATCCATATTAACTTTTATTTTATATCATTTTTTTTTCTTCCTAAGTACTTTTGAATGTTGTTCCATTCGTTTTCAAGAATTGCTCTGTGTGCAGTTACACAACTGGCTTTTAATTCCGGTCTTCTCACGTTTGAAGGAATCTAATTTCCAACGTTTGATGGCAACTCACTCATGATGACGTCATATAACCGGTCAAACTGAAATTTTTGTCAGATTTTTTTTTTTTATTAAAAAACAAACAATCAAACAAAAAAACCCCACTTCAATATACGGTTTCCCTATGGAATAAAAATCCCAACTTATTTAGTGATGGCTGATTCCCTTCTATTATAACAGCCTCCAGAATGTAGGGTCTTTCATTGTTCTGTGTCCTGTATAAAATTTTGGTGCTGTTAACTAAAATTTGTCTAATGTTAATATCATTTTATTGTTAAAACAGATATATTTCGGAAAGATTTTGAAATCCTTAACGGAAAAAAATCGATCGAATTGAGTTCGTGAGGCATCGAACTTTTTCTCGTTAATTTGAATTTATAACGTATACAGCTTTTTTTTTTTTATTTTATCTTTTATCTATCTTAATTCTATCTTTTATTTATCTTAATTTATTGAAAAATGTTTGAACAAAGTAACTATAAACAAAATGTTTTTTTTGCTATCCTCTGCCAGCCGCAATGATGGAGGAAGCATTACCTCGAACCATGAGACACGCTGCAAGAGCCACTCCGTTTCGCGAGGAACGTCCCTTAATCGAGACGCAATCGCGCCAATCCTCCGAAGGGACACCATCGAATGAGGGCCAATAAGCCCAGAAGTCTCCACTGCCACAGGAGTAAAAAAAAAAAAATCTATCAGCAAGAGAATAATATTTAACTATTTTTTTTCATCTCTGCGTCCCGGGCGACGGACCCTGGCTCAGCTAAGTCAGTGTTTATATTTATTTCTCAAGAATGATCAAGGATTGTAAAAAGCTTTCTGGAATATATACGTTTTAACAATAAATTATCCATTGGAATTACAAGTTTTTATTCTTTTTAATTCATCCTTACCAATGAAATGTCATTTCCAAACCAGAGGAAAAAATGTTAATTTGAATTTATAACATTTACAATGTAGCTTAGTCACTGTTTCATTTATTTCTCAAGAGTGATCAAGGATTGTAAAAAGCTTTTCAGAATATATCTGTTTTAACAATAAATCATCCGTTTTATTCTTTTTAATTCAACTTCACAAATAAATTCAAGCGTTTTTACAATTAATATCATTTTGTCTATTTGTCATGTGTTCATGTATGACAAGTTAACCTGCGCGAGACTGCGCTGTATGTGTGACTAATGTAAGAATCTAATATTGTTTGTTGATTGTTAGCATTGTTAGATACAATCTCTCAAAGGACATAAGAATTAATAAATAACATTATTTGTATATAGGTTCGATTTTTGGGGGTGCTGAATTATTTCTACAAATTAGATTGGGAATTTTGGATATTTTTTATAATAGATGAAAAATCTAGAGTATTTTTTAATATCTGTAAGTTTTATATAACGGCAGATTATAATTGTAATAGCATTTCCATCTTGTTTATAATTACGATGCATCTGGTTACAATAAAATAATTTAATGGAGTCTTTATTTGGGATTATATCACATTGATTGCTTATATTAATTTTTCTAAATTTCTTTAAAGCTAATCTTATGCTTCATAAACAAAATGGTTTAGGAAATTATTGCTGATCAGTTGTTAAGAACTCTGCTAAGCCGTCTGACACTTCCAGCTATCGAACTATTAGCTCCCCTACTCTTTTTGTGAAACTACTAGCGGTCCTAATCAACGCTGAATTGTTATATCATTTCTCAACGGAGGACCTTTTCTCAGACAAGCAATATGGTTTTCGTTTTTCGAGGTCAACTACTGATGTACTGAGATTTGCACATAGATTAAAACCATGAATACCGGCCTGTAGCATTGGACATCTCAAAAGACTCTGACAGGGTCTGGCATTCAGGTCTTCTCCACAAGAGAAAAAGTTATGGTGTCTGTTGCATTGGACATCTCGAAAGCCTCTGACAGGGTCCGGCATTTAGGTCTTCTTCACAAGAAGAAAAGTTATGGTGTCAATAACATTGGACATATCGAAAGTCCCTGGCGTTTAGGTCTTCTTCAAAAGAGAAAATGTTATGGTGTCTGTTGCAATGGGCATCTCGAAAGCCTCTGACAGGGTCTGGCATTTAGGTCCCCCTCACAAGAAGAAATGTTATGGTGTCAATTGCATTGGATATCTCGAAAGTCTCTGACAGGGTCTGGCATTTAGGTCCTCTTCACAAGAAGAAATGTTATGGTGTCAATTGCATTGGATATCTCGAAAGCCTCTGACAGGGTCTGGCATTTAGGTCCTCTTCACAAGAAGAAATGTTATGGTGTCAATTGCATTGGATATCTCGAAAGCCTCTGACAGGGTCTGGCATTTAGATCTTCTTCACAAGAGGAAATGTTATGGCGTCAATAACATTGGACATATCGAAAGCCTCTGACAGAGTCGGGCGTTTAGTTCTTCAAAAGAAGTTATGGTGTCAGTAACATTGGAAATCTCGAAAGCCTCTGAGAGGGTCTGACATTTAGGTCTACTTCACAAGAAGAAAAGTTATGGTGTCAATAACATTGGACATATCGAAAGCCTCTGACAGAGTCGGCCGTTTAGTTCTTCAAAAGAAGTTATGGTGTCAGTAACATTGGAAATCTCGAAAGCCTCTGAGAGGGTCTGACATTTAGGTCTTGTTCACAAGAAGAAAAGTTATGGTGTCAGTAACAATGGGCATCTCGAAAGCCTCTGACAGGGTCTGGCATTTAGGTCTTCTTGACAAGAAGAAAAGTTATGGTGTCTGTTGCATTGGTCATCTCGAAAGCCTCTGACAGGTTCTGGCATTTAGGTCTTCTTCACAAGAGGTAATGTTATGGTGTCACTAACATTGGACATCTCGAAAGCCTCTGACAGGGTCTGGCGTTTAGATCTTCTTCAAAAGAGGAAATGTTATGGTATCACTAACATTGGACATCTCGAAAGCCTCTGACAGTTTCTGGCATTTAGGCCTTCTTCACAAGAGGAAATGTTATGGTGTCTGTTGCATTGGACATCTCGAAAGCCTCTGACAGGGTCTGGTATTTAGGTCTTCTTCACAAGAAGAAAAGTTATGGTGTCAATAACATTGGGCATATCGAAAGCCTCTGACAGCGTCTGGTTTTTAAGTCTTCTTCAAAAGAAGAAAAGTTATGGTGACAGTAACATTGGACATCTCGAAAGTCTCTGACAGGGTCTGGCATTTAGATCTTCTTCACAAGAAGAAAAGTTATGGTGTCAGTAACATTGGACATCTCGAAAGCCTCTGACAGTGTCTGGCATTAGGTCTTCTCCACAAGAGGAAAAGTGATGGTGTCTGTAGCATTGGACATCTCGAAAGCCTCTGACAGGGTCTGGCATTTAGGTCTTCTCTACAAGAGTAAAAGTGATGGTGTCTGTAGCATTGGACATCTCGAAAGCCTCTGACACTGTCTGGCATTTAGGTCTTCTTTACAAGAGGAGAAGTTATGGTGCGGACACTTTTTTGCACTGATCCAGTCTTTCCTAACAAATCGTGAAATGAGAGTTATCCTGAACGGCCACTAGTTTAGACCCTTTCGTACTAACGCGGGTGTCATCAAGGGCTCCATCCTTGGTCCTATTGTATTTTTAATTGTATTTGAAACCCCTTGCTGTCTTTCATCTGTATGGCTGATGCTAACCTCCAGGAATGTGACACGTTGCGCCTTATCGTGCTCACGTTCTCAGCTGTGGAAAGACTATATTGAATCCATTGCTAGGTTAGCTGCTAAGAAACTCGACTCACTCTGTCGGGAGAGACAATTTTTCTCTCCAGAATCTATCTTATATATCTATATGTCTACCATTCGTCCATGCTTAGAATATTGCTGTCATATAGGGTTCGGTGCTTGATAAGATCCAAAGAAGAATCAGTAATATTATTGGTTCTGATCTGGCAGTTCAGCTATTCGCTATGGTACCTAGCGTCGAGATCTCATCAATTTACACTTGAGCTGGCTAGATGTAGACGTAAGTTCTTTACTAACAGTTTCATTTCTCGCACTTTTCACTCGTGGAACTCACTTTCGGCTTCATGCTTTCTAGCCAACTTTAATCTGCAAAAATTGAAATGTAATGTCAATCGCTATCTACTGTCCATCTGATTACCCGTCTCTTTCTGCTCATCATTGTTTCGGTTCTGAATTCTTCCACATCCTGTAACCCAATGTGTTTTAGTGGTATTAATGCCTTGATTGGAGTGATTCCGATTTAATATATTTTTTTATGTTGCTTAATCTCTCTATATAAAACAGATGATGTCTGTGTCTGTCTGTCTGTTTGTGTGATACCTTTTCACTCGAAATCCATCCAACCGATTTGAACAAACTTGTACAAGAGATAGATTCTTAGCGTAAAAAATTGATAATTTTTAAAAATCAATAATCGATAAAGCCGCTATGTAGGTTACATACATCATGACGAGCTCAACAATACCACATTTTTATTTCTACGTCACTGCGTTTAGCTAAAAACCGTGAAAAACGAAAAATCGATTTCAACACAAATTTTAAACTAAAAACTCTCGATTTTCAAGCAGTCTTATACAAACTTCATTCAATTGTAGCCAACAATAAGTTGATTATTTAACAGTCATTTAACTTGATAACTGAGTGCACCCATATAGTGAAAATCCGCGTAAATAGCGAAAAATGGAGATTTTTACTGTTTTTTTTTTAAATTTTTGGTTGATCTTTCAGCCAATATTCATCAAACTTAACAATTGCTTTATAAATGTATCATCTTTTACATCCCTGGTAGCACACTGACAAAGTGAATTTCAAAAACTACAAAATAATTGTGGCTTGAAGTGGGTCTTCATGTTGCCTGTTTTATCCCTTCATGTCCTCCGCTCACTTCGATTAAATAAATACAGACCACTTTTGTTATATCAATAACTTCATTCGTTCAAAATGTTTTTTTTTTTATTGAAAGTACTTTAAAGTAATTAAAGAAGATAGATTCTGTAAGATCTAAGCATGATGCTGTTTTTGCTCTATTTTAATTCAACGCTTTTTTTGATCGACCAGCTGTGGGTATATTTGCTAGTTCTTTATAAAACAATGTGTCCGAAGAGGAAATAATTTTAGCAAGATAAATAATGTTTTCTATAACACCTATTTTAAAACATTCGCTTTTGTAATTAAGCAGAATAATTTAACTTTGAGCGTTTATATGACGTCACCTTGAGTGAGTTGAAATTGGATTCCATCAAATGTAAGAAAGCCGGAATTAAAAACCATTTGCGTAACTCCACTGAAAACAATCCTTGAAAACGAATGCAGTGTCATTCGAAAGTACTTGGGAAGAAAAAAAAAGTAATATAAAGTAAATGTTAATATGCATTTTGGCAAATTTACCGAGAACGTATTCGGAAATAAGAAAATTTTTAAAAAAATTGATAGAACGTGTTCATATTATTTAACAAAACATGTTTAAGATGTGGGGTATTTAATAACAAAGATAATGGAAGCAAAAAGAAAAAGAATCCAAAAGTCATAGAAAAAATAAAAATTTCTAAATTCCCAGCATCTCTCGTTCGGGTACGGAGTGTGGAAAGGGCTATCCTAAATTCGGAAGCTTTTATTCTGCTGATACCCAAACAAGCGGCGTCGGTATCGGAACCCCAGCCTAACGCTTTAATTTCTCAGCAAAAGGAAAATCAAAAGGGATGAAGCTTCTCGGAAATCCGCTGCTAGCAAATCCCTTTTAAAAGAAAGGTGCTTTTTCTGCGGAGGCACTAGACACCCTAGAAGTACGTGTCCGGCTCGAGAAACGAGTTGCTACAATTGCCAAAACAGAAGTCATTTCAGTCCAACTCCACGAGAGCGTCTCTCTGCACCTTCTTGGTCACACGTTTTCTACTGACCTGAGGTGAAACAACTACATTGAATCAATAGCTTCATCTACCGCAAGAAAAGTTGGTTCTCTGTGTCGCTCCAGAAGGTTTTTCTCGCCTGAGCCCATCCTTCAAATCTACAAATCAACCATTCGTCTTTGCATTGAATAATGTTGCCATATAGGGTCTGGTGCCCCCGCTGTTCATCTCAAGGTTCACGACAAAATCCAAAGACGGATATGCAATGCGAGAGGTCCTGATCTGGCATCTCGTCTACAGTCACTTTCTCACAAACGTGATGTGGCTTCCCTCTTTCTTTTCTACAAATATTTTTATTGTCCCCCATCTGCATGAATTTAAGGGTGCTACTAGTTTGGCATCTCGGTCCTACCCTTTCACTGTCGAAACAGTTAAATTTAACCGCCTCTTCTGCTCCAACAGCTTCTTCTCTCGCACTTCCTGCCAATGGAACTCTCTTTCTCCTACTTGCTTCCCTGATAGCTATAATCTTCAAATATCAAAATCTAATGTCAATTGACATCTGATGCCTTGATCCTAACCTCCGTCCTCCTCTTTATCCTTTCCTCAACCACCCCCTCTTTACTCTTGATCTCACTCTCTGTAAACCCTTGCGTGCTAGTGGCACTCCGACCTTGCTTGGGGTGAAATGCTTAAGAAAATCGCTAAAGTCTGTCGTTTGAAAGCTAATAAACGGTGTTTTTTTTCTGTGGAGGCACTAGACACCCTAAAATTAAGTGGTGACAGGTTTTGATAAAAAGCAGTGCATAGCCTTGCATGTGGGGACCAAACAGAAATACCTTCAGGTCAGGTTTCGCTCAGAATATTCCCAATTGATGGTGTTCTTAAGTTGTCTTTACTATGTTCATTTGTGTGGTAGCACGAGAGAACGAACGAGACGACAAAATTTAAAATAAAATTCTTTGTATTGCCGGCGTGTCTCTTTGTGGGCGAGGGAAGTGACCTGGAGGATGGGGAGAGTCGGTAGTTGAAAGTAGATAGTTGATACTTGTGTCGCTGCAATGGTGGTGACGGTGGTCCCCGACTGCCGACAGTGTCGTGAGCTGCACTCTTAAACGCAGCGGTAATGAATCATGACTCAGCGTTTCATGTTTTGCCTTTGTACCTTAAGAGTAACGTTCGTGATTGACTACTTTTGTATTGTATTCTATTCTATATTCGCACATCCAAGCTTACAGCACCTGGTATTCCTAAGCGGTCACCCATCTAGATACTGACTAGGCTCGATATTGCTTAACTTTGGTGGTCGTATGAGAATCAGTGTTTCAAGATCTAATTTGAAGCAGAGTATAGTCATTTTTCAAGCGTAGTTTAGATGTGGCGCAAGGCCCAAATCAGGAGGCACCCAGTGAGGATCAAACTCACTACTCAGTCGTAATTGTTTTAGCGAGACAAGCTTGCTAACCATTACACCGTCTCGAGGTGAACAAGAATATAATACCTTGGTTGCCTAATCCTTCAATCTTAAAAAAAACATAATCCCCCCACCCTAGACACCCAGCTATGATGCCACCAATTACTCCCACTCGTGATCGGAGATGCACAGTGCTTCAGCACCTAGAGCAGTGTTTCCCTCTAGGTTTCCGCAAGAGGTCGCTAGGGGTTCCGAGAGAAACAGTGATAAAATAGGCTAACGCATTTTTGAATAATTTTTGTTTTATTTTATGGTAGTGGCTGGCCACCCGTAACGCTAACGAAGGCCGAAAACCAATCCCTGTTGCAGCCGCTTGCTCAGGCATATTTGTGTTTGTTCAACACCTACCTGTGGTTTATATTGCAACTATGCTGAACGGACCTTAGTTACAGGTTCTGGGAGAGAACGCATTATCTGGCGTAATCAATAATCTGAACAAGGCCAATACTCTCAAAGCCTCAGCCACGATGACTTGCGACTTCATGCTATCTCCCATCAACGCGTCCTAATTCTACTCAATTTCACTGACATGTTTTGGGTCAACGTGTAGTATGGTTTTATTATGGATGCTTGGCGGAGTGCTTGAAACGTTCGTTTTTTTTTATGACAAAGCGTTTTAGAAAGAAGTTACTCATTTTATGATATCAGAAGACGTCCTCGAAGGAGGATTGTGGTACACCCAAATATTGCCGCTATTATTTATTTATTTATGTGGGTATGTGCGTTAATATGTGTATGTATGTGTGTATGTGTGCTAGAGAGAGTTGAGGGAGAAATTGCATTTGAGTTGCAATTTGTCTATCCCAATATCACCATTGTGTACGTATGTGTGTGTTTCAGCGTAAATGTGTGTATGTGTGTGCATAGGCTTGAGAGTAAGAGAGGAAAAACCACTGCTCTATGGAACCGACTCCCAAGTGGATGTTTTCCTGATCACTACAATCGTAACCTGTTCAAGGCTAGGGTTAACTGTTATCTTTCACTCCTATCCGCACAAATTGGTTCCTAACGTGACATTCTACCTCGAGTGGCTCCCGGGCCTTGTAAAAAAGATATAGAGAGAGATTGCGTGGGTGCTATTTTTTGTTTTTTTCTCTCTCTCTTTCTCGTTGTAAATGTGCGTGTGTATTCTTAAGAGAGAGGGGGGTAAGAATTTTAATATGTACTTTATCTTGTGTTTGTGTGTGCGTGTGTGCGTGTTTAAGTGTGTCTGTTTAGGTCAGTCATGGATAACCTTTTTCGGGCAGTGGGCAGTATGACCTATGACTATGCCTCATAAGAAGACAGGGCAGTACTACTAAAAAAAAAATCAAGGTTATTTTTCGTAGTCGATACCTCAGCTATTTTCACTACCGAAGCCCATATGCGTAAGCATATACCTTAGGAATCGGCGGGTGAGTTTTTTTGTCGGATAAAAGATTTTTCTATAATTAAAAAAAAGTAGTCTTGGTCTAATATTATTACAGATGAGAATGTGATTAACACATCTCGCTGCGTGTGATTTTATTTCTAATTAATTCATTTTATAATAAAAACATATACTTATTCTTTAGAGAAAACATTATTACGAATGTTTCCTGTTTGATAAAAAGCAAAAGATGTTTCCATGTAAGTATGGTCTTCCTTAGTAAAAATTGCTAATGGTTCAAAATGATAAAAGTGTTATTTTCACCGAAAGTTTACAAAATTCACGAAACATTGTACTTAATCATTATTTATGTGCGTGTTACGACTGAATAGTGAGTTTGATCCTCACTGGGTGCCCCTTACTTTCGGCCTTATACCATATCTAAGCTACGCTAAGAAAATACTATTTTGGGCACCTCGGCGTAGTTTAATGGTTATCAAGCTTGTCTCGCTAGAACATTTACGACGAAACAGTGAGTTCGATCCTCACTGGGTGCCCCCTTCTCTCGGCATTGTGCCACATCTGAGCTACGCTTGGAAAATCACTATCTCTAGATCAATTACGACTGAACAGTGAGTTTGATCCTCACTGGGTACCCCCTTCTTTCGGCCTTGTGTCACATCTAAGCTTCACTTGGAAAATCACTATCACTAGATCAATTACGACCAAACAGTGAACTCGATCCTCACTGGGTGCCCCCTTCTTTCAGCCTTGTGCCACATCTAAGTTACGCTTGGAAAATCATTTTTGGGGGCACCTCGGCCTGATGTAATGGTTAGCAAGCTTGTCTCACTAGAACAATTACGACAGGACAGAGTGTTTGATCATCACTGGGTGCCCCCTTCTTTCGGCCTTGTACCACATCTGAGCTACGCTTGGAAAATCACTATGGCTAGATCAATTACGACTGAACAGTGAGTTTGATCCTCACTGGGTGCCCCCTTCTTTTGACCTTGTGCCACATCTGAGGTACGCTTGGAAAATCACTATCGCTAGATCAATTACGACTGAACAGTGAGTTTGATCCTCACTGGGTGCTCCACACTTTCGGCCTTGTGTCACATCTAAGCTACGCTTAGAAAATAATTTTTTGGGGCACCTCGGCCTGATGTAATGGTTAGCAAGCTTGTCTCGATAGATCAGTTACAACTGAAAAGTAAGTTCGATCCTCACTAGGTGCCTCATACTTTCGGCCTTGTGTCAGATCTAAGCTATGCTTAGTAAATCACTAGGGTACCTCGACGTGGTGTAATGGTTATCAAGCTTGTCTCGCTAGAACAGTTACGACTGAGTAGTGAGTTCGATCCTCACTGTGGGCCCCCTTCTTTCGACTTTGTGCCACATCTAATCTACGCTTAGAAAATAACCATTGTTTATGTACGCGGTTATTTATGAGAAACTAGGTGTTCACTGAAACTATTTTTGCTAACCAGAAAAATGTGTGTGAAATTACTTATGCGTCCCCCATCTGTCCGCCATGTTCGGACTTATTCTCAAGTGGGTTATATGTGGTCTAAGTAAATATATTTATGTGCCTCTGTATTTAGGGAGTGTGTGTAATTTTGTGCGCGCGGTGATAACATCTGTTAGGATCACAGTTATAGGCATATAGTGACCCCACCCCACATGAAAGTAACTGTAAACGGCGCAGCCACTCGAATCTGAGGATGCCTGTCTACAAGGGCGGCGAGCTAATCACCGATCTCCGTTGCAGACGCCTGCTCAGGCACATTTGTGTTTTTTCAAAGAACCCACCTGTAACTATACTGAGCAAACCTTAATTACAGTTTCTGGAAGAGAGCGCGTTATCTAGCGTGATCAGTAGCACGCTCACACCCTCGGTCACGATGACTTTTGATTTCCGTCTACCCAATTTCACTCACAAGGCTTGGGTATGGTTTTCAGGCACTTTCCAAAACTAGGATCGCGTACTTCAGACTGATAACATCACCTCCCTGACAATATGAGCGTGGTGAGATTCGAACCCGGGTCTCATGGTCAGAATGCGAACATTCTTTAACCACTCGGCCATTTGAATATAAATAATAGTAAAAATACTAGGAATATATTCTTATATAAAGAGACCCACAATACGGAAGAATCAATGTAATTTATCTGTAGTTGAAGCCATAAAATTGTGTTCAAAATATTTAGGTTTCGGCATTAAATAACCAATGAAGGTACATTATTTACATTATTCGGACTATCGTCCTCAACTTTGTCGCCATATTTATCACAACGTTTCGGCCGTTGCACGCTCTGGCCTTCTTCAGGTAGTTGGAATGTTGAACTGAACCCTTTATTTCGCTCACTGGGGTAGACTGTTCTAGCTTCACGTGTCATGCTTTTAATGGATGTCAGTTATCAGTCATCTCCAGTTAACCTCCCCCCGAAAGCTCTCCACCGCCTTAACCAGGCATTGAACGTTGGGGACAATAGTCCGAATAATGTAAATAGTGTACATAATACCTCATCGCAGAAATATAGACAGATACTGAAAGGCCGAAACGTTGTAATAAATATGGTAACAAAGATGAGGACAATAGTCCGAAAGTTGTAAATAATGTACATAATACCTCATCTCAGGAATATAGACAGATACTGAAAGGTCGAAACATTGTAATAAATATGGCGACAAAGATGAAGACAATTGTCCAAATAATGTAAATAATACCTCATTTCAGAAATACAGACAGATACTGAAAGGCCGAAACATTGTAATAAATATGGCGACAAAGATGAGGACAATAGTCCGAATAATGTAAATAGTGTACATAATACCTCATTTCAGAAATATAGACAGATACTGAAAGGCCGAAACATTGTAATAAATATGGCGACAAAGATGAGAACAATAGCCCGAATAATGTAAATAATGTACATGATACCTCATCTCAGAAATATAGACAGAAACCCATGGAGATGTTGACATGCCGCTAAACAAATCCAACTAAACTATATGTGTGCGTGTGTGCCTGTATGTATGAAATTGTTTGTTTCTCTCTTTCGTTCCCGCGTTGCCGTTTTGGGCTTATTCTCACAGAAGTATCTACACTTGTATGTGCAAACGGTTAGAATTTCACTTTACGACCATGGAACTCAGGTTCAAATCTCACTATCGTCGATTTGTCAGAAAGGAAACATCTTGATATTAGTGGTCTAAGGAGGGCGGTCCCAACGTGCGCCAACTTTGGAAAGTGCCTGAAAACCATATCACAGGTTAGCACAAAATTTGTGAGTGGAATTTCGGTAGATGGAATTGTTCGTCGATGGTTATGTTAGCACCAAGTCGCAAGTCATCGTGGCTGATGGTTTGCGCGTATTGAAGTAGCTCAAACAGCTGATCACGCCAGATTATGCGTTCTCTCCCGGAAACTGTAACTAAGGTCAGGTCAGCATAGTTGCAGTATAAACAAGTGGGCTCCGTGGGCGTTAAACAAACACAAGGGGGCACTGTGGGTGTTAAATACAAATGTACCTGAGTAGGCGTCTGCATCAGGGATTGGTTAGCCGCCCTAGCAGACGAGCTTACTTGGATACGAGCGGCCATAATTATTATTATTTAGACATGTAACATAAATGCGCAAGTGTATGTTCTTTTTTATACTGATGTTCAGCCTGTACAAGGCTAAAGGGTAACTCAAGGTAGAGGGTTACTGAAGGCGGTTGGTGTGTTAGCGGTATTAGCATGGGAAGCAGTTTATGCGGGCATGTGAGAATGATAATGGTTAACCCTAGACTTGAACAGGTTAAGATTGTAGTGGTCGGGAAAGCATCCTCCTGGGAGTCGGTTCCACAAGGTAACAGTTCTATTCGAGTGGCACTTAGTAAATGAATAGAAAGGGAATGAGGGCGGTATGCCTCAATATATGCAGCGTGGCCGGTCTTAGCTGGGAGGGTTAGGGACTCGGGAAGTAAGAAATGTAAATGTAGTTTGAACATTATCCATTGAAATATCAGTTGAGTAGCGAGAGGCTTGCAACGTTTCACTTGTGGGAAAGGAGTCGTAAGGTGGAAAACAATTCATCACTCACAAGGCCGCATAGACGCTTTTGTTGCCTATCAAGACAGGACAGTGTGTGCGTGTGTGTGTATGAAAGAGACAGAGAGAGACAGGGTGAAAGATCGTTCGTGAATATTCTTTCTTTTTCCCTTTTGTAAACTATGTGATTTTCTATGTTTGGGTATAGGAGAGAGAGAGAGAGAGAGAGAGAGAGAGAGAGAGAGAGAGAGAGAGAGAGAGAGAGAGAGCAGACAGACAGAGACGAAGAAGGAGAGAATGACGGAGAGACATAGAGAGAGAGAGAGAGAAAAAAGAGATAGAAAGATAGAAAGAAAGAGAGAGAAAAATTGAGTGAGAAAGAAAAAGACAGAGAGTAAGAGTGAGAGAGAAAGATATAGATAGAAAGACATAGAGAAAGACATAGAAAGACAAAAAGGAAGAGAGATAGATAGAAAGACAGAGACGAAAAGAGAGAGAAAGAGAGAGATAGAAAGACCGAGACGAAAAGAGAGAGAGAGAGAGAGAGAGGGAGATAGAAAAGTGATAGAAAGACAGAGACGAAAAGAAAAAGAGAGAGATAGAAAGAAACAGAAAGACAGAGACGAAGAGAGAGATGAAAAGAAAGAGAAAGAAAGAAAGAGATACAGAAAAAGAGAGAAAGAGCGAGAAAGAGTGGAAGGGTGAGAGAGAAAGTCAAAGAGATAGAAAGACGGAGAGGGAGAACGAGAGAGAAATAGATAGAAAAACAGAGAGAGGGAAATATATAGAGAAAGAAAACAGAGAAAGAGGGAATTGGTAATGCGCAGTTATCTTTAGTATAGCTCTTAGCATGCGAGTGTAGATTCCATCAAGCTTTGACTCAAGGGTTGTAATTAATGACCAAGCAGTGGCACCATGTAAAATCAGAGTTCTATGGGCCCATCCCTGATATTTACAAAACTATTAACTAAAACCCTACAGTCTAAGCTTGAGAGAATCTGTACTCAGATGCTGAGAACTATACTTAACATCTCTTGGACACAACATTCAACTAAATCACGGCTCTATGGACCCATCCCTGATATTTCTACAATCTTACGCGAACTCAGAATGCACTTTACATGACACTGCTGGCAAGCAAAACAAGAACTCGTGAGTGAGCAACAACTCTGGACACCTAGCAATGGCGCAAGACGGGTTGGTCGCCCAGCAACTACCAATATTGACCAGCTATGTTATGACACAGGATGCAACCCTAATAACCTTCTGTCCTTGATGTAGAACAGTGATGGCTGGTGGGATAGTCCGAGCTAGCTCGACCGAATAGACTTAGCGTGAAGTGGAGTGAGGGGGGGTGGGGGTGCGACGACCCTGGGCATCCATAGCGAGAGGGCATTCAATCAGAGTGAAATAAAAATTTAGTTTATATTTAATTTGAATAAAGTGTTTATTTAATATTTCATCTGTTTTTTTTTTTTTTTTTTTTTTTAATATTTAAGATGTCTTCCTTTCTCACATTTCTCAGTACTAGGCCATATATTGTCCCCACCCCAGGAGCATACAATAGAGGAGTTGTCCCCAGGAATCATCAAACATCACTGAACCTCTGCAAATTTCTGTATATTCTGTTGCACAAACTAATGGACATTTTTGGACCAGTTAAATGTGAGTGGTCAATTAAAACATTTTTCGACGTATTCAGCTATATACCAATGCTTTGTGAGTATGCTTGCGCGCCATTTTGTGCGCGTCTGTGAGTATGAAAGAAGGGAGGAGTGAAAGTACTAGATAGATAGAAAAACAGAGAGAATGAGAAAGATGAAAAATTATAAAGAATAAAGAATTAGTAATTAGTTTCTCTCTATATCTCTGAGATGAGACATTATTGAGATTATTCGGACTGTTATCCTCATCTTCATTGCCATATTCACAACGTTTCGGCCGTTGTAAGCTCCAGCCTTCTTCAGGATCTGTCCATATCTCTGAGATGAGGTATTAGGATTATTCACATTATTTACATTATTCGGAGTGTTATCCTCATCTTCATTGTCATATTCACAACGTTTCGGTCTTTGTACTCTCCAGCCTTCTTCGGATGACTGGAATTTCTAACCGATCCCTTTATTTCGTCCACCGGGGTAGATTGTTCTCGTTCCATGTGCCATGCCTCTTCAGGATGTCTCAGTTATTTCCCTTTAACTCAACTCTCCAAGTTTTGGCTCACCACTGCTGTGGCCTGGCATTAAACTCACAATTCTTTGGGTCTAGTCACTGGATCTAACCAACGTCTTTATCCACTAGGCCATGTGTCCTTGAATGTCGCCATGTTTTATGTAATTGACGAGGCGTTGACAGATTGATTGTTGTTCCACCGAGATTTTATTTGTTAAACATAATTTATGAAAATGACGTGAACATCTTTTTTATATAATTTTTAAGACTCAGTAACCTTAAAAATGTTGGAAAGTATTCTCCGTAATCTAATTTTAGGAATGTCGACTTTAAATTTACTATAGTCATCGCTCTTATTTTCTGATAAGGTCGTATATGGTCGGCCATACTTTCAAAAATGGCACGTTACATAATATTTTGTATGCATTAAAATAATTTTTAAATTATTTTAAAAATCTTGATGCAAAATGATTTTTATTAAGCTTTTCAATTTAACGAGATATAATATAGAATTCTAAAAGATTTTGAAAAACTATTATAATAAATTATTATAATTATGAATTGTAAAAAATGAAAACAATTCATGTAAAAATAAATTATTCATCGAAATTTTTTTTACTTAAGACAACAGCGTCCTTAATAAATCTTATTTATAAAAGCAATTAAAGGCTTTTCTAATTAATAATGTCATTTTTTTTTTGCATTTTTTATTTTACGATTCGGAGCAGATTTTCGGTAAATGAGTAGTAGTTTGAAAAAAAATTGGGGTTTACATTCTCGAGGGAGTCCTATTTTTAACTAAAAAAAGTTGGGGATGAAAATTTAATTTCTCGAAATTACATGAAATTAAGTAAGTCCTGCGTAAAATATGTAAAAAATAAAAATATTTTTTTACCAAGATTTCCCGCTCTTCCACCCCCACAAAAACTTTTTCAAAATAATTTCATTTATTTGTGAATAAGTTCGGAAAGTTTCATTAAAATCTGACAATTATTTGATTTTTGCAAGAATTTCCAAATCAATGTGTTTTTCACTGGAAAAAAAGGCGCTAAAACATATTAGGTTGGTGCAAAAATAATGACGTTTTTTGAGGTAAAAAAATACGTCAAAAACGTCATTATTTTTTCACCAACCTAATAATTACGTCGATAGCAAACGCACCCCCCCAAATAAAACTGAGATATTTAACGAAAATTTTGAATGTGATACAAAAGATTAAAAACTTTAATGAAATTATAAAAACAATTTGGTCTTTCCTCTTAATGATAACATCAATTTTTTGATGATAAAACTTCTTTTTATTAATTTGTTTTTTTTTCATCATGCTATGCTGTTTTTTTCGGCGAAAAAGTGGGAGTATCTAACATATATATATATATATATATATATATATATATATATATATATATATATATACATACATATATATATATATATATATATATATATATATATATATATATATATATATATACATATATATATATATATACCTCGCTGCGCAAAAGTAAGTGACTTTCTAAGATAATATTAAAAAATATTGTCCTTTTTATTCCAGATAATCAACAAAACTTAATTTTTAATCTTTCAACTCTATATTCATTAAGAAAAAAACCTTTATCAAACGAATTACAACTGCTTTCAAAGATTTTTGCCGAAAGAAAAACTACTAAACTGCTTTAAGGAGAGAGGAAAATAAAAGAATAAGAATTAAAAAAGACAGACGATAACGGCTGACATTACATTTCAATTTTTGGAGATCAAAGTTGACTGGAAAACAAGAAGCTGGAAGAGAGTTCCACAAATAAGAAGTGCGAGAGAAGAAACTGTTAGTATAGAACTTACGGTTAAATTTAGCTATTTCAACTGTAAAATGTTGAGACCCAACTGCCAATCTAGTACTGCGCTTAAATTCATAAAGTCAAGATACCATAGACGAAAGTGATATTTATTTTGTTTTAATACAAAAATGTGGCACAAGGCCAAAGGAGGGGAGAGAAGAAGGCTGGCCCTCAGTCTTATCTTAAACTTAACTAGCCACAATTACTGACCGAAACATGCCACTATATTCCTTATACCAAAACAACACATTCTTACTTACCATTTTTATTGCAGCAACCATAATACCTCAGAGTCTCTGTGTAGTCCTAACTAGTCCCCAAATGTACAATTTGTCTGTGGGGTGGGGAATAAAATTAACAAGATTTGAAAATGAAACCCCAATGAATATTTACAGTAAATACAATTTATATACAATAAACTAAAGAAAATAGTCCTTACACCAAATAACAAATTCTTATTTACCATTCTTACTGCAGCCACCCTAATACCTCCAAGTCTCTGTGTAGTCTTGACTAGTTACCATATGTACAATTTGTCGATGGGTGTGGGGAATAAAAATAACAACATTTAAAAAAATGAAACCCTACTGAATATTTACAATGAATACAATTTATGTACATAGAGGAAAGTAATATTTATTTTGTTATAATACAAAAATAGATACGTAGAAGAAAGTTCATCAGAACAATTACCATGAAAGTATTTATAGAAAAGACACAGAGAAGCTATATTATGGTGGTGAAAAAGTGACTGAAGCCGAGAGGCCGGGTCAGGACCCATAACATTGCAGATTCTTCTTTCTATTTTATCAAGAATCTCGAAATATATAGCAGGAGCACCAGACCAGATGTGACAGCAATATTCAAAGCAAGGATGAATGGTAGACTTATAAATATGTAAGATAGATTCTGGCGGGAAAAATTGTCCAGCACGACACAACAGGGAACCAACTTGATAGAGAACACCCATAATGCAAGATTTTAAATGAAATAACCGTGTCGATGAAGAGAAGATAATAATAATAATAATAATAATAATAATAATAATAATAATAATAATAATAATAAAACTGGAATGACAAAGCGTTGCATGGCAAATATATAAAAGGGACGAAAGAAGCAGATTGGGACTAACAGAAAACACATCAGTGGCTGAGAAGTATCGGGCTAACCCGAATAGAATTCGAACTCATTCCGAGCCACAATCCATAACACCATCCGCACATCCACTTATTTCAAGTAAAAGAATATCACCCAAAAGATTAGTTTTATGATGTAACATTTAGATCATTGGGAAATTTGGCGGACACAATCTTTCTTTAAGTTTCTTTTCATCTAATCATTAGATTGTTAGGGTTGTGAAATAGACAGTTTTAGTGCGTTTCTTCTTCCATTTGCCGAATCCCTCCAGACCATTGGCGGTCATGGCTATCCACAGCTTCCTGTCCTTTGTAGCTCTTAGTATTTATTCTTTATTGCTATCTCTTCTTATACATTTATACAAGCTCGTTAGATCGGTTATTCGCTTCTTTCCTCTGACCCTCTTGCCTTTAATATGCCCTGTGAGTGTCAGATTTTCTAAGCCCACTTTCTTCATTATTTGAACGAGAAATTTCAACTGTCTCTTTCCGATTCTAAGTAGAAGTGTCCATTTTGCTTCCATTTCTTTCGTCGTTTCTCACATGTTCAGTTCATTGTATTCTCAGCATCCTTCTGTAGAATCACATCTATGCTGTCTTAAGTCACTTTGAGGAGAATGTCCAGCATTCACTGCCATATAGGAGGACTGATATTACGTAAGAGTTCAGTACTCTTTTCTTTGTTTCTGTTGCTTCAAGTCTCTTCTTCATCTTTGAGGAGATTGTCCAGCATTCACTGACATATAGGAGGACTGATATTACGTAAGAGTTCAGTATTCTTTTCTTTGTTTCTGTTGCTTCAAGTCTCTTCTTCATCTTTGAGGAGATTGTCCAGCATTCACTGACATACAGGAGGACTGATATTACGTAACAGTTCAGTACTCTTTTCTTTGTTTCTGTTGCTTCAAGTCTCTTCTTCATCTTTGAGAAGATTGTCCAGCATTCACTGCCATATAGGAGGACTGATATTACGTAAGAGTTCAGTACTCTTTTCTTTGTTTCTGTTGCTTCAAGTCTCTTCTTCATCTTTGAGGAGATTGTCCAGCATTCACTGCCATATAGGAGGACTGATATTACGTAAGAGTTCAGTACTCTTTTCTTTGTTTCTGTTGCTTCAAGTCTCTTCTTCATCTTTGAGGAGAATGTCCAGCATTCACTGCCATATAGGAGGACTGATATTACGTAACAGTTCAGTACTCTTTTCTTTGTTTCTGTTGCTTCAAGTCTCTTCTTCATCTTTGAGGAGAATGTCCAGCATTCACTGACATATAGGAGGACTGATATTACGTAAGAGTTCAGTACTCTTTTCTTTGTTTCTGTTGCTTCAAGTTTCTTCATCTTTGAGGAGAATGTCCAGCATTCACTGCCATATAGGAGGACTGATATTGCGTAAGAGTTCAGTACTCTTTTCTTTGTTTCTGTTGCTTCAAGTTTCTTCATCTTTGAGGAGAATGTCCAGCATTCACTGCCATATAGGAGGACTGATATTACTTAACAGTTCAGTACACTTTTCTTTGTTTCTGTTGCTTCAAGTCTCTTCTTCATCTTTCAGGAGAATGTCCAGCATTCACTGCCATATAGGAGGACTGATATTACGTAAGAGTTCAGTACTCTTTTCTTTGTTTCTGTTGCTTCAAGTCTCTTCTTCATCTTTGAGGAGAATGTCCAGCATTCACTGCCATATAGGAGGACTGATATTACGTAACAGTTCAGTACTCTTTTCTTTGTTTTTGTTGCTTCAAGTCTCTTCTTCATCTTTGAGGAGAATGTCCAGCATTCACTGACATATAGGAGGACTGATATTACGTAAGAGTTCAGTACTCTTTTCTTTGTTTCTGTTGCTTCAAGTTTCTTCATCTTTGAGGAGAATGTCCAGCATCCACTGCCATATAGGAGGACTGATATTGCGTAAGAGTTCAGTACTCTTTTCTTTGTTTCTGTTGCTTCAAGTTTCTTCATCTTTGAGGAGAATGTCCAGCATTCACTGCCATATAGGAGGACTGATATTACTTAACAGTTCAGTACTCTTTTCTTTGTTTCTGTTGCTTCAAGTCTCTTCTTCATCTTTCAGGAGAATGTCCAGCATTCACTGCCATATAGGAGGACTGATATTACGTAAGAGTTCAGTACTCTTTTCTTTGTTTCTGTTGCTTCAAGTCTCTTCTTCATCTTTGAGGAGAATGTCCAGCATTCACTGCCATATAGGAGGACTGATATTACGTAACAGTTCAGTACTCTTTTCTTTGTTTCTGTTGCTTCAAGTCTCTTCTTCATCTTTGAGGAGATTGTCCAGCATTCACTGCCATATAGGAGGACTGATATTAGTTAACAGTGTAGTACACTTTGCTTTGTTTCTAACGAAATGATCCTGTTTCTTAAAACTTTCCTTAGCTTTTAGAAGGCATCTTTCTTCTTTATTCCAATAACTTCGGTATTGTATTTTCCGTCCTCTTTAGTTATTTATTTATTTATTTATTTTGTTTTGGGGTATCTTCACTTCGTAGTTTGCATCTTGAGCTGTTCCTTTTTACGCCGTATTTTCATCTACCGCGATGAATGGTAGCTCTCTCGGGGAATCTTCGTGCCCTGAGCGGCTATTGAGTCTTAAACTCAATCCAGGCCTCAAGTGGAACTAGTATATATGATGCTGAAAAATGGTCTCTTCCCTGTAATGCTCCAGTAAATACCTCGCTGCTCCTGCTATCCTATACCTTTACAAAGATCAAATCAGACCGAAAACGGAGTTCTGTTATGGACAGGAGCTGCTAGTCTTCGCTTTCCAGTCTCGGTGGAATTCAAAACCGTCTCTGCGTCATTGTGCGTGATGAATCATTTTCCACCCTACAACCCGTTTCCCACAAACGAAAAGTCGCAAGCCTCTCGCTGCTTCTGTCGCTATTTCTATGGAAAGTGTTCAGACATACTACATTTCATTGTTCCATCACTTCTAACCTTCACGGCTAAGACCCGCCATACCACGCCCATTGTAGCCAACCACCTTCATTCCCTTCAAATTCCATTGGTGAGATGTTTCATTCGAGTAGCAGCATCTCACAAACCACTGTTTTGAGGAAAATCTCCCCAGAGGATGCTCCCCCGATCACTACAATCTTAACCTGTTCTCGGGTTAACCGTTATCTGCCCCACATATCCGCATAAACTGTGCTTCTTTCTTTGTAACCCTCTGCCTCGAATGGCTGTTGGGCCTTGAACAACATTCTCAAAAAATGTGGGTTCCCCTCGAACGGCTTCTTCCCACGAACGGCCGCTTTATGAAACCGACTCCCAAACTATTTTCAAAATTTCTCGTTGAGAAATGAAAAAAGTTAATAAAATTTGTTTGTCAGGTTTGTGAATTATAGTTTTTTCTTTTCTTTTTTTTTTTTTTTTTTACCTAGAAACCCAGATTTTATCAAAAGAGAAATGAAAGATGTTATTTCATAAAAATTTGTCTGATAGTTTTGTGAAATGGAGACGATTTGCGATAAAAGTCCTGTTTTCTTTTTAGACTTTTTTTAAAATTTATTTTCTTTTGTTAAGAAACAGTTTCTACCCACAAGGAATAAAAGAATTAATTTCATAAACATTTGGCTATCCGATTTGTGAAGTGAAAAATGCGAGCAATTATAGCAATTGATACCGTTTTTTCGCATCCAAAACTGTGCCAACAAAGAAAAAAATATTTATTTTATAAATTTTTTTTTGTCAAACTCGAGAAGATAAGCGATTGTAGTTTACTTTAATCTTTTTGTTTTAGTTTAGATTCTATGTCGTATATATATATATATATATATATATATATATATATATATATATATATATATATATATATATATTTAATAGTTGGCCACTCAAATTCGAGGATATCCGTTTACTAAGGCGGATAGCCAATCCCTGTTGCAGACGCTCGCTCCAACACATTTGTGTTTGTTTAACAGCCACAGAGCCAACTTGTGATTTATACTGCAACTATGCTGAGAAGACCGTAGTTACGGTTTCTGGGAGAGAGTGTAATATTTAGCGTGATCAACAATCTGAACAACGGCTGCACGCTCAAACCTTCCGGTCCTCAAGTGTTCCATCTACCCAATTTCATTCACAAGGCTTGGGTATGGTTTTCAGGCACTTTCCAAAGGTAACGCACGCTGCGATCGTCCGCCTCCAGACCGATAACTCGGCCACGCGCCCATATATAAGTAAAGCCACTAAGACACAAGGGGTTACAGGGTGTGGAAGAATTAGGAACAGAAAAATTAATAATGAGCAGGAAGTGGAAAGAGTAATCAGGAGGACAGTAGATAGCGATTGACATTGCATTTAAATTTTTGCAAGGCAATTGAGCCACTAAAATACAAGGGGTTACAGGGTGTGGAAGAATTAGAAACAGAAACATTAATAATGAACGGGAAGAGAAAAGAGTAATCAGGAGGACAGTAGATAGCGATTGACATTGCATTTAAATTTTTGCAAGGCAATAGAGCCACTAAAATACAAGGGGTTACAGGGTGTGGAAGAATTAGGAACAGAAACATTAATAATGAGTGGGAAGAGAAAAGAGTAATCAGGAGGACAGTAGATAGCGATTGACATTACATTTAATTTTTGCAAGGCAATAGAGCCACGAAAATACAAGGGGTTACAGGGTGTGGAAGAATTAGGAACAGAAACATTAATAATGAGAGGGAAGAGGAAGTGTAATCAGGAGGGCAGTAGATAGCGATTGCCATTGTATTTAAATTTGTGAAGATTAAAATTGGCTGGAAAGCATGGAGCTGGAAGGAAATTCCTCTAGCGAGAAAAGAAACTGTTACCATAGGACTTACGGTTATATCTAGTCGGCTCAGCTATAAATTAACGAGATAATGACGTCAGTTTTGTTCTGCGCTTAAATTAAAAAAAGTCTTAAGAAGTATCATAGCGAAGAACTCATCCGAACCATTATCATGAAAGTATTTATAGAAAAAGACACAGAGAGGCAACTTTACGATGGTAGGAATGTACCTGAAGTCGAGCTGCCAGATCAAGTCCAATAATATTGTTGATTATTTTTTTGGATCTTATCAAGGAGCTCAAGGTGAATAGCAGGGGCACCGGACCATATGTGGCAGCAATATTCTAAGCATGGACGAATTATAGACTTATAGATATGTAAGATAGATTCTGAAGAGAAAAATTGTCTTGCACGACACAGTGAACCGACTTTCTTAGTAGCTGACCCAGTAATGGATTCAATATAGTCTTTCCACTTCGTGTCAGCCAAGAATATTAGCCCAAGAAGGTGCAACGAGTCAATGTCCTAGAGGTTAGCATCAGACATACTGATTGAAGGCAAAAAGGAGTATCTCAGATGATTAATAGACAGCAGTTTACTTTTGGAGGCATTAAAATTAACAAGCCATTCTTTGCCCTAGTAAACAACAGAATGTTGGTTGTTTTTAACATCAGCCACCAATTTGATCTTAACGGACTGACCAGCCTTACTATCGAGGCAGGAGTAAATGGTTGTGTCGTCAGCGTTGATACCAAGTTGAGATCTGATGTCATCAGGAAGGTCATTAATGAAAATTAAAAATGGAGTGGACCAAGGATGGGGCCCTATGGGACATTCGTACTAACACCCGCGTTAGTACGAAAGGATCTAGACGAGTGGCCATTCAGGATGATTTTCATTTCACTATCTGATAGGAAAGACTGGATCAGTTCAAAAATGTGTCCGGAGACACCGTAACTTTTCAGCTTGTAGAGAAGACCTGTATTCCAGACCCTGTCAAAGGCTTTCCAATGTTACAACCCGAACTTCACTGTTTTTCTCTAGAGTATGTTCCATTGAATAATATAGACATATTGTGCCTACTTATTGAGATTGAGGAATAGGAGAGCCGAATTCGAATTCCAGTCGAATTATGTGATAATACCCTTGAGAAACTTATGAATCATCCTCTTCTCCCCGCTAGCTATAGGTAAATAACAGGACAGACCAGGTACTATACCCTTGAGGGGTGCAACTGGTCTAAGAGAAGGACAACTCTGAATTCAAAACCAAATCCTCCAGATTGGGGTTTGTGCAGTTGGTTAACAACGTACTCACTTAAAAACTGGCTTGTTATAGAAATCGCAACGATATCTTGCGACCCTATGTTTCTCAAGGAATTTAAAAGGCATGATATATATATGTATATATGACAGAAAAAAAAAGTGTAAAACTTGATATTACTAGACATATTAAAAACGGGTGAAGCAACCGGTTTCGCTCCCGCTCTTCAGGCTTCAACGGGATATTTAATTTAAATTAAAACAACAGAAAATCTACACAACTTCCACTTTATTGTACATTTTCTGTTGTTTTAATATATATATATATATATATATATATATATATATATATATATATATATATATATATATATATATATATATATATATATATATATATGTGTGTGTGTGTGTGTGTTGTTACTATATTCATAATAAATTTTGTTGAGTGTTGGTTCGTTGATTTTGATATAGAGGGTTTCCAGTATTTGAAGGTTTCCTTTATTCTTTTCGTGTTGTAGAATATTGGTGTATAAAAATAAGTAGATACAATATGTCTATATTATTCAATGAAATATGTTTGAATTAAGATAATCTAACAAACCACACACACACACACACACGCACATATATATATACATATATATATAAATATATAATACAAGTAAAAGATTTGTCCCTTACCTGACTGATATTACCTTCAGCATCCCGACTTCAGAGTTTCATAGACAAACCTTCTGGGAATCACTCCGTCCACTCGTTAGGGAGTATTAGCAACTGAAGCTTATAATAATAGGTGAAATTAAATATAATAAAAAAAATTTAAAGGTTCCCATACATTGTCTCTACTCTATATAGGTTTATTATCTTCCCATCTGGCGAGTACCTGTGGCAAAGTCTTTTGAACTTTTATTCGTCCAATAACTATTGTTGTTACATTTTTTAAAAAGATATATAGCACAATTTTTGCAAAAATCAGCTCGCTTTTAAATACGTAATCTCTTCGCCCATTCATATCTATCTATCTATCTATCTATCTATCTATCTATCTATCTATCTATCTATCTATCTGTGTGTGTATGTGTATGCTCCCGGAAATCCGGTTGAGCTCTCTAGGGAAAGGTTGTTTTTTTAAAAAAAAAACAGAGGCTCCTACAGCTATTAAGCATTACTCTCCAAGTAAATTGAATTGAGTTCTCCGAGCCGCTGGCGTATATTGTGTAGAGAAAAACGTTAAAATCCCCTTCCTTTCTGCCGTGCGACGATGGCCTAGAAGTAGAATATCTCATTCTGCTCATTATCTATCTAAATGTGTTCGTATCTATCTCAGTCTTTTCATATCTATCTATCTATCTATCTATCTATCTATCTATCTATCTATCTATCTATCTATCTCATTCTGTTCATTATGTATCTATGTATGTCAATCTGTTCATTATCTATTTATCTCTCTATCTGTCTATCTATCTATCATTTTGTTCCTTATCTATCTATCTGCTGGAATCTATGTATCTATCTATTTAAATAAGAATAAAGAAAATTAAATATAATAATAAAATTAAATGTTCTCTTGTTTCGTCTCTGCGTTTCAGGAGAAATTGTGGATATAATTCCCGCAAAGCTAAGAACGGAGTCAAGATAATTTTATTTATTACTATTAACATTCCATCTGCTAAGATCGAACACTCTAATTACAAAGAATGCTAGACTTAAAAAACATTATCTGCCGGAAATAATCTGGCCGACTCTCTTTTCTTTCTTGCTTTCTTTTTTCTTTTCTATTTTCTTTATTTTTTTTTGCAAAATACCATTGTTGATATTGTTATTTGTGTAAATGTATATATGCAAAGCGTTTTAGTCTTTCTTTCTTTCTTTCTTTCTTTCTTTCTTTCTTTCTTTCTTTTTGTCTGTTTGAATATGTATACATATCATTTATTTTATCTAACTATGTATATATATAATAATAATAATAATAATAATATATATATATATATATATATATATATATATATATATATATATATATATATATATATATATATATATATATATATATATATAATAAAATGGATTAAACACTAATATTCCATGGTCATAATTTATTCCATTGGAATCGTAAATACGATCCAATTCATCAGACCTACAAATTCAAAAAGAAAACAGATTGTATGTCTGTGTGTGTGTGTTAATAAAAGTATGTCGGATTAAAAAATAAAATCCATTAATTCTTTAGAAATTGCTTCGTTTACGTTTTCGATACGGACTGAGCAGATATGCGTTTTGACCGAATGTGCGTGCTTTAAAGGCAAATAGAAACTTGCTTTATCGTGAGGCACCCTCGTAGCCGAGAACCAAAAGCACGCCTGATAAGTCGGTGGTCTTTCTTGTAGAGGGGGACGCAGGTTCGAATCCTGCCAGTGATCACATATCACTTTTTTTTTTAAATTGTTCTCGATTACGCATACCAGTAGACCAAATAAATACTGTTAAAAAACAGAGCGTCTAACTCAAATATGGGTTTCCATTAAAAAGTAACGATTGAAATAATAGATATAGATAGATAGAAAGAAAGAAAGACAAACCTTTCATTCTCGGACCCCACTATCAACGGACTTCGGATGCAACGGATAAGATCTTCAAGCAAAATAAAAAAAAATCTACAGGTAAAAAAACTTCCAAATTTTCAGCGATGTATTTCAAAATTTGCGGGCTTAGCGGAACGAATCGTATAGAGTTCTCATCCACGAAATTAAAAATATAAAATGGTGACAATTTACCCATCGCACCCTCTCTCTCTCTCTCTCTCTCTCTCTCTCTCTCTCTCTCTATATATATATATATATATATATATATATATATATATATCACTGCCATAAACAGACAAAAATTAAATTATTTAAAAACAATGTAAATTTCATTTATTTATTTTATTTATTTATTTATTTTTTTATTCGCAATACATTTTTTCCATTTTTCCTTTCTTTTTTTTTCCCCTTTACTTTATTAACCTCGATTTAGCTCTGTTGAGCGAGGTTCGAAATCAGTTAGCTAGCCCTTTTTTCAATTTTACTTTTTATCATCATCATGAGTGGTAATAATAAAATTAATTTTTATCTGTTTATAGCAGTGATAAAGTTTTGTACCACTAAACATATTTTTAAATATATATGTATATATATATATATATATATATATATATATATATATATTACGTGCTAATATCCTTGGCAAAGGTATGAATCCTCTTCTTCTTATGGATAAATAGCAGGACAGACTGGGTTCTATAGCCTTGGATGGCAACTGGTCTAGGAGAAGGACAACTCTGAATTCAAAACCTGCGAAGGGTCGTTTGAGGACCTTGTGGCACGTAGTGCACCAGGTCTCTGTATTTGGCCCTTCAAAAAGTGTGGATGGTCCTGCACGAAACCTTCACCACTACAATCAAATCTCATGTGCTGGTGTCGGTTTCCTGGGAACTGATCTGCTTGACCCTCATACGTCGAATTCGACGGGAGAGTCGAGCGAGAGTATATATATATATATATATATATATATATATATATATATATATATATATATATATATATATATATCATAAAATATAGTTTTAAGGTATGCTATATTTATGAGTTAAAGTGCTCAATATCAGAGATAGAGCGTATGTAAATATAAAAGTGGACATTGAAGTCAAGATCCAGAGGTGACTGTCTGAGTCTGACGATTACGTTTAGCATGAAACAGACAGTCACCCCTGGGTGTTGACTTACATGTAAACTTTTATATATCTACTCAAGGCGACATTATATTTCATGATTGTGTTATCTTCATTCAATGGAATGAAGATATAGCATTATGTTAATTTATGAAAAATTATGGTTAGCGAAAGGTTCGAAGTCAAATATATATCTAAGTGCAGAAAGAGCCATTTTAATTTCAGCTGAAGATAATCGTAATGCATACGCAGTCAAAACTTCGTAAGCTGTTTGAAACTGTCTTTTCATTGACTCGTTTTCTACAATTTATCAAACCTTCGCAAGTTATTTAAAGACAGAAAATATGTTTGATTGGATGAATTTTTGTTTGAGTTAATAATGGTTTAGAGATAAAGGTCTTACTAATTAACCCAAAGCTGGTAGGGAGGGGAGTGGTGAATATAACGAACCTGACAGGAATTGAAACTCGGCTCTCCGATTAACAATTCCGGGTCATTATCCATTACACCGCCCGAACATCCAAGCTTACAGCACCTGGTCTTCCCAAACAGTCACCCATCCAGGTACTGAACAGTCTCTGTGTTGCTTAACTAGACTCACTGATTAACATTTCCGAATCATTATAACACCAGCACATCCAAGCTTACAGCACCCGGTATTCCCAAGCGGTCACCCATTTAGGTACTGACCAGGTTCGACGTCGCTTAACTTCGGGAACTGGTGTTTTACCGTAATGTGACCGTAAGCTGAAACTGTGCTTCACATGGCCTAGTGGGTAAAAGCGTTGGTTGAAGTAATTCAGTGACTTGACCCAAAGATTTGTGAGTTCAATACCTGGCCACAGCAGAGGTGAACAAAAAACTTGGAGAGTTGAGTTACTAAAGGGAAATAACAGTATTTATTCACCCCCCCCCACCCACGAAGGCATTTAACGTAGGATCTCCGAGCCCGTGGGCTCGACCAAAAATATGCCCTTTGAACCCGTATAAACGGGTTCAGAGTCGGTTTACCTCCCCAAAAGAGACTCCGCCTTTCGGCGCAGACTCGTTCGGGTTCCTCCCCGCCCGAAGACAGAGAGTTCAACCGATCAGCCGGTCAGCCGGTCGCCCGACTTCAGACTGAACTCAAGGGAAATAACTGAAACTGAGATATCCAGAAGTGGCACGGCGCGTGGAACTAGAACTCAATGGACAAAATAAAGGGTTCCAATCATCTGAAGAAGTTCGGATCGTACAACGATCGAAACCTCGAGAATATGAAAACAACAGTCCCAACAATGTAAATAGTGTAAATAGTTTCACTTGGTGTATGCATTTCTTCATATGCGAATATGAAGTAATGTTTGTTTTTACGTAGCTAAAACATTTCGTGAATTAGCTGAGCGCATTGACGTGCTTGTAGGTGTGTGCGTATGAAAGCCCCGCCCAACTCATCTACAATTAACCAATCAGATGATGACTTGCGTGGAAGCTTGCTAAGTAATTCGGAAAATGCCATCCTCTATATAGAACAGTGAGTCTATGTAATTATTATTATTTTCTTCTCTCTCTTGCCTGGATGGCATGTGACTGACGTGTACTGCCTCACCTGTCGAAGATACTTTGAATCCTGGGATAGGTATGCGCATTGAATGCCAGGATTGGTCGCTGGCGCGTCTTCGTTTATTCACATATTTGTCAAAACATTCAGCACATTCTAGTCTGTCAGTAGCATGCATATATATATATATATATATATATATATATATATATATATATATATATATATATATATATATATCCTAAGGAGCCAGGCGAACATACCTAGGTTTAACCTAAACGGATCGTCAGGGCGATATATATATATATATGTGTGTGTGTGTGTGTGTGTGTACGCGCGGTGTTATCCAAAAGTTTAGGGAATTGAAGGCACGAATTGATAAAAACGAATAACATTTTCTTTTTTTAATCAAGCAAGGCAATAAAGTCACTAAGATGTAGGGGATTACTCAGAGTGAGAGAATACGCGGAAATAAATTTAAGGAGAGAGAACTATGAAAGGAATCAAGAAGATAACGATTGACATTGCATTTATATTTTTTAACTTGACCGGAAAGCAAGAAGCCAGAAAAAAGTTCCACAAGTAAGAAGTGCGAGAGAAGAAACAGTTAGTATAGAACTTACGGTTAAATCTTGCTATTTCAACTGTAAAATGAGGAAACCTTGCCGTCAATCTAATACTGCCCTTAAATTCATAAAGTCTAGGTACCGTAGAGGAAAATTAATCAGGACGATTACCATGAATATATTTATAGAAAAGGCACAGGAAAGCTACGTTATAGCGGTTAGAAAGTGACTGAAGGTGAGATGCCAGGTCAGGACCAATAACATTACAGATTCTTCTTTGGATTTTACCAAGAATTTCTAAATATATAATATATAGCAGAAGCACTTGAACAGCAATATTCAATGTTTCAGTAATATTTCGTGTATGGGAGAATGGCAGACTTATAAATATGCAAATAACTGCGAGAAAAATGTTGAGACAAGGAAGTCGCCAAGTAACTTGGCAATTAAATGTTATATATATATATATATATATATATATATATATATATATATATATATATAGTTTATGGAAAATTAGATAATCCGTTTGGGTAAACCCAAGGAGCATAAAATCCAGATAGCTTAATGTAAATCCAGAGCAAATAATTTAAATAAAAACCACTTTAAGGTTCCATGTAATAAATTATTTCACCACAGTCCTTTTAAAGGACTGTGGATCATTTGACTTTACTTCCAAATGTTGAAACAAAAAATGAAAAGAAATTTACACATTTTTGACGGGCCGTATTAAGCATATGTAAATTAACGAAGTGAGGAAGTGAGGGGGGAAGAGAGAAGACATGAGTGTAATTTAAAATTTCTATTCTTTCTCACTATATATATATTTCTATATGTAATTTAAAATTTCATATATATTTCTATATGTAATTTAAAATTTCTAATCTTTCTATATATATATATATATTATCAAGGATATATATATTATCAAGGATATATATATTATCAAGGACCAATGTGATGTCTGATGTAGACAAAGGAATTATAACTCCCACGCAGACACTACTTCGGTTCTTGATAATTGCGATAGTCGAAAGTAAAAGTAATTAAATAAAAGTAACAGAATGGGAACTTAGGACAGTTTATCCATAACTTCGAGCACAATACACAACACCTTATTTGAAAATTGTAAAAATATAATAGAAAAGCAAACAAAGTAACCAAACTTTTTTGTTTAATCAGATATATATATATATATATATATATATATATATATATATATATATATATATATATATATATATTTTTTTTATTATATAGACAAAACCATAAACATTTTCGATTCTCACCCGTCGAAGTGCGGGTGAGAAATGGTTTTGTCGATATGATAAAATTAATTATCGCTCTACTATCGAGCCCCCTTTTTGGATTAATGCAGTGAACTTTGGAATTTATCTATTACTTTCGTTCTCATCGCATCGGTTATATATATATATATATATATATATATATATATATAACGTCATCCATAGACAGACTGTTTCGCTGTCTCACAGCTCATCAGTGTTACTAGACATCCGGTTGCCTCTAGCTCGGATCGAAACCCGAGTGAATTGGTGTCAGTCGGAGATTCTACCACCAAGCCGTCGGTAGTTGGATTTTTAGCGTATTTATTTTTAGAAACACGCCCAGGGACTGACAGTGACTCAATTCGCTATGCGAAGATATATATATATATATATATATATATATATATATATATATATATATATATATATATATATATATATATATATATATATATATATATATATATATATATATATATATATATATATATATATATATATATATATATATATATATATATATATATATATATATATATATATATATATATATATATATGTAAACAATTTGTTACTGGTAGGGATAATTCCAGGGAGGATATTAATTCAGGGAGAGCTCAATGGAGACTACAGAGAATAATAATAATAATCACGGCGAAAACCTTAAATATTCATTTCGGTTGTAACTGATTTCGTGAATATCTATATATTTAACTGTTCAGATGAAAAAGTCTTTTAGTAAAATCTTTTATATATATATATATATATATATATATATATATATATATATATATATATGAATGAAATTAAAATATAAATGCTTCAATTATCTGTAAACGTCTTTTACAATTATATATGTGTGTATATATATATATAGATATATATATGAGTGTGTGTTTGTGAGTGTGTGTGTGTGTGTGCATGTACGCACACACGGATAAATGCATATAACACAAAAAATATGATGCAGTGTAACCCGGATATAAGAGAGTTGTTGGGACATGATAAGAAGTCTCTTATATCGGGGTTTCTCTTATATGCGAGTTTGGTCTATTATATATGCATTAACAGGCTCTAATTTGGGACCAGAGAAAAATTCTCTTATATCCGGGTCTCTCTTATATCAGGGTCTCTTATATCCGGGTTACACTGTAAATTGAAATGACAAAATAGGAAAACTTAATTTTCCAACTTTTAGTTCTTTCATTAACTTTAAAATGCAGAGATTTACTCAGAAAAAAAAAACGTATCTATAAACACAAAATAAAAGTATCCTTAAGAAAATTATGTCATTTGTTCAATATTATGCAATATTATACAATATTATTCAATATTATACAATATTATGCAATATTATACAATATTATACAATATACCATCGGTTTGAAAAGTTTTCAAATATTTTCGAATTTTTTCAATCATCCTATTCCAGTGTGTACAATATTTGTAATTTTTTATTTAAATAAATCTACACATTTCACCTCTGACAAAGTTTCTGATGAATTGAAACGCGTTGAAAAAATAAATCTTCCTATTTTGACAGTTCAATTTATTATATGTATATATGTGTGCATATATTATATTTGTAAATGGAAAAAAATAGACAGTTAAAATTTTGTGGCGCCTTTCTTTTCCGACTATTGAAATTTATAGGCTACATATATATATATATATATATATATATATATATATATATATATATATATATATATATATGGACAAAGCCTGACAATTATTTAAAGACATTTTTATGTTTATACGTTCTTTTTATAGATACAAATATTTAAGTAAATGCATTAACAACATTTACCGGCTAAAAATTTCTCGGACATTCAGGCCGGTAAATTAATACTGTTTATTATAAAACAGAGCATTTACTTAAATATTTGTATCTATAAAAACAATGTATAAACATAAAAATGTCTTTTATATATATATATATATATATATATATATATATATATATATATATAAGATTCATTAAAGATGACAAAGTACTGCAATTAAGTTTTTTTATTTAATTTTTCTTGTGTTCGTGTAAGTGTTTTTATTTCTGGACATGAAGTGTGTAAAACTTGTCCAAATGTTCTGCAAATCTGAGCATTTTAGCCATTAGTGATTTTTATTTTTAACTGAATGTATGGATTTTTATGTATGTATCTAGAAGAATGTTCTTTTCAATAGATTAATTTAAAAATAAAAAAAAAAATATAAAAATCATTCTTAATAATGGCGTTTAGTTTGGCATATCATTAAAAAAAACTTACCTAAAACCGTATCAGGCTAAATTTTGTCTGTGTGTCCTCCATTTTACATCAGTAGAAAAAAAATATCCCACATTATAAACATGTGATGAATGTTTACTAACCTTTTCTATATATTTCTAAAAATGGCGGTAATATTTGTTTAAAAAAATTCTAAAAGTATTTTTTTAATGAATATTTCATGTGTGTTATTTATTTTTAATTTGGATTTCAAATATTACTATATATAAAATGTTTCAGATCATAATTTTTTAATTAATCGTTTTTTTCTAGAAAGAATTTTTATCTGCCTTATGAAAAGTCAGTCGTAAGTTTGAAAATCTACAGCGTTCATAATAATTATTGTCGTCGTCTGCTATTTCCCATTACTACAAATTAGTCGAACGGAGCCGAAAAAAATTATGGAATTATCTAAATAAGCCAAAATAATCTGTTTAATTTGAGTTTTTTTTTAAAAACTGTACCAAATTATTTAAACAAGTGAAAAGAGAGTAAGCTTACTGAATTCATTTATTATTCTACTAAACATTAAAAAATGTTGAAATGTTTCTCTCATGGTCAGCCTTATTTACTTATGTTCAACGTAGGAATTTCAAGTGAGCTTAGTATAATGACAAAAAGAAGTTAAGAAAATAGATGTCTTGCTGAAAATGTTTATACAGAAATTTTAGTGTGTTAAAAGAACTATGACAACGGTTCTCCGTTTGTAGGATGGTTATTTAACTAGTTGATCAAACTAACCGATTTTTTTTTACTTGATTCTCGGTAAATAGCGCATTTTTAAAAATTTTAAGAATGGTAAAAAATCGATTCAAGCGCACGAAAAAATAATTTGGACATATTATGAAGAAGGTACTGTGAATGATCGAACATGTCAAAGGTGGTTTACGAATTTTTGCGCTGTTGAACGGTCGGATATTCCAGAAACGTTTGATAGTAATCAACTAATAATAAATATTCGTATTGGAAATAATCAATGTTATACGAGACAGGAGAAAGCTTACCTAAAAAAAATATTCAAATCAAACCTCGGAAATCATTTGTACGAAGTTATGTTACTTCCGCCTTCGACATTTATGAAAAACAAAAGAATAAAGGAAATGAACATATATAGTAAAAAATAAAATAAAATTAGTGTCATAGGTTACAAAAATTTAAATTTCTTTAGTTATTTTTTCTAACCAGTCGGAATCACAATACATTTCTTCTAATTCACCAGAGAAAAAGAAGACAATTTCTTGACCAATCAACGGGTAGCTCATGTAAGACATTTTAGAGAGCCTCTCGAGAGCTATAAAGAATCATTTTTTTTCCTGTAGTTAGTTCTTTGACTTTCGAGATCACATGTATTTAAACCGATTAACTCGTACATCTTTTTACTTTTGTGCTTCTAAACTATTTATGTTTTAATAAAACGGACATTCAGTATTGTTAATAAGACTTTTCCATCAGATTTTCCGGTAGCTGATCACGTGATCAACGTTTAACTTCGCCAGGCTTTCTAAGGAATTTGTTGCAGTCCAATTACCTGCTGATTCTAACATGTGATTTCTACACACACATACACACACACACATTGTTTGTTTAGCGGAATATTAACTCATTATGAGGTGTTTAATGCCAAAATTTAATTTTCTTGGGATCATTATTAATTTCTTTTACAAAAATTTTATTGCTGGTATTTTTTTTTATTTTCAAAAATGTATTGCTGGTAATTTTTTAAATATGAAAATTTATTGCTGGTATTTTTATTGTAAAAATGTATTTTTATACTTTCATTGTGTTTTGATACCAGTTTGGCGGTTAACTATTTGCTGGGACCCTAACAGGTGCTACCAGCAATTAAGAGGTGGTTCCACGCTCCTCAAAACCTCCTGATCAGAGACCTTGCTGTCGGAGGTAGTCTATCGTCATACCAATGACGTAAACACACACACGCACACACACGCACACACACGCACATACACGCACACACACGCACATACACGCACACACTCACATGCGCACATACACGCACACACATACGCACACATTCATTTATGTAAAGTGAATGTATTGTCATTCACAAACAAACATGAGAATTTAATATATATCATTTACAAGGTGCGTTGCAAAATCATGTGCACATGACAAAAGTGCGCTTTGGGCAAAGGTTTACCCAGAGAAAAGTAGAATCGGCGTCTCGGTTTCAAATTCTGATCGAGTTTGTTGAGTAGACTATAGCTTATTTGACGGCATATAAGACGCACGACTGTATAAGACGCACCCCAATTTCAGCAGGGTAAACCAAGAAAAAATTAATAATTAGTAAAATTAGTAAACCTATATATGGCATATAAGACGCAGGGTAATTTTAAAAGATATTTTTAGTAAAAAAGTGCGCCTTATATGCCGTCAAGTCTGGTAATTATATGCCGATCGTAAATTATATTTAAATTGAACGTCAATCGCCATCTTCTGTTTTCTTGAACCTTGTTCTTTTATTGTCCTTTCCTCAATTTTCCCCACTAAAATCTGCTCATTCTCTTTCACTCCCTGTAACGCTCTGGGCCCCGTGACATTATAATCTTGCTTGTGGTGTAATGTTTAATACATACATATATATATATATATATATATATATATATATATATATATATATATATATATATATATAAAGTGAACATAGAAGTCAACACTTAGAGGCGACAGTCTGTTTCATGCTATATGCAATCGTCAGGCCACATATGCTGTTATTTTTCTCGGCTATTTATATATATACGGGTTAGTGGTGCATTGTGGGTATTCTGTTATGGCAGTTATTTCACCGGAAGTCGTTTGTTTATCTATTTAGGTCAAATTATATTGCTTGTTTTTATTTTTTTGTTTCTTATTTTATTTATTTATTTATTTATTAACGTAGTAAAAATTTGTTTATATCACTTATTTAACAGTTTTGTTTTGGTTTGGGAATTTAATTAAAGCTATTTGTTCAGTTTTGGGGTTGATTGTTGTAGTTCATTCTAAGTATTATTTTGGCGGGAACAGTTTTTAATTGATTATCTTTATTTGGGATTGGTTTGTTTATTTATTTACTTGGATGAATTTAGGTTAATTTATTTTACTTGTATATTTTCTCTTTTCGGTTTTCGATTTTTAAGTAACATAGTATTTATTTATGTTTTATTTCTATTTCTATTTTTTTTTTATTAGTATATTTATTTGTTTTTATTTTATTTTTAATTTTTTAGGTTACGTAGTAAAAATTTATTTTCATGTCTGCATTTTGAGATGAATTCGGATCTTTTGTTTAATAATTTATTTTGGTCGGGGAAAGTAATGATAGCTATTTTTTCCTCCGAGCAAAGTTTGCAAGTTTTTGATTGGTTATTGTAGCCTGATGATATCTTCCAAGATATTTTTGGTGTGATGTGCGTTTTGTTTTTAATTTCCCAAACCAAAACAAAACTGTTAAATAAGTGATATAAACAAATTTTTACTGCGTTAATAAATAAATAAATAAATAAAATAAGAAACAAAAAAATAAAAACAAGCAATATAATTTGACCTAAATAGATAAACAAACGACTTCCGGTGAAATAACCGCCATAACAGAATACCCACAATGCACCACTAACCCGTATATATATAAATAGCCGAGAAAAATAACAGCATATGTGGCCTGACGATTGCATATAGCATGAAACAGACTGTCGCCTCTAAGTGTTGACTTCTATGTTCACTTTTATATTTACACACGCTCTATCTCTGATATTGAGCACTTTATTCCATAAATATAGCACACCTTAAGACTATATATATATATATATATATATATATATATATATATATATATATATATATATATACATTTTCGAAAACATCTCGCTGTGAGAGAGGACCTTTACATGAAACAACTGGCAGCCAGTATAAATCTCACACTATTCAGCAGTGGAAATGGTGTGTTGAGGTATTTTTTTTTAAATAGGAAGACCACAATTCTAATTCCAACAACGCTCAACTCACGAATATCGGAATAAACGCTACTACTATTCAAACAGCACAAAACAAAAATCTCCATCTTAAACAATCAAATATAAAAAGAAATTAACAACATCTAAATAGAAAACCCCTTGAAAATCGCTAAAGAAGTGTTGGAAAGGGCGTGGGACAATGGAAAATACGGATAAATGTAGGAATATTGAAACAACTAAATAAATAATGAATAAAATTTTCCTTGTCTGTTATATTCCAAGAAACATGTTTAAAAGAAAGACTGCTATACAAATATACATTATATATATATATATATATATATATATATATATATATATATATATATATATATATATATAAATTTCCAAGAGGATAGAATTCAGGTAGAACTCAATGTCCAGGATAGAGTAAGAATATAATATAAAAGGCTCAAACACTAATATTCCATGGTTATAATTTATTACTTTGGAATCGTAATCACGATCAAATTCATCAGACTTACAAATTCAAAAAGCTTTTTGAATTTGTAGGTTTGATGAATTGGATCGTGATTACGATTCCAAAGTAATAAATTACAACCATGGAATATTACTGTTTTAGTCTTATATATATATATATATATATATATATATATATATATATATATATATATATATATATATATATAATGTAAATCTATTTAAACTCGGTGGGTGAAAAAACCTGGATAGCACAATTTTCAAACAAATTGGCGTCTGAGGAAAAATGGAAAAAAAAAAGAAAGCACTAGAAAGCTTCGAACAGGGCGAAAGAAATTGCCCAGTACCTTAAATCTCTGATACAAAGAGGAAAAACAGCGAGTAATAAGTTAAAACGAAGAGTGCTCAAGTAGAAGAAAAGTAAAATAAATAAATCCTAATGAGTGACGTATATTAGGAGTTATTTATTTTATATATTCTATATATATTACTATTTTATATGCGCAGTACTTATTGGAAAATGCTCAATATCTGTGATAGAGCTAACATATTCAGTTATATGGATATAAGTTTGTGATTCTGGGTTTCACCCTTTTGCGATCATCAGACAAACTGGTTTATTTTTTTTTTTTAAATTAGTTCGATTTATGCTTGTTTGTGTTTGATTAGGTTTGGCGGTGGGAATTCTCCTCGGTGTTCGTTTGGGATGATACTCTCTCACAGACAGGCATACATACATACAAGTGTACGCATTTTAGTTCATACAAACACACTCGTATAAACAATCCAAGATTAGGCGCAGTTACACGCCCATGCGTTCGAGCGTACGTATATACGCAATTGAAATTCTATTATAATTGTGATGTATGCATGCTCGAACGCTGTGCGACACTGGAAAGCGCGACACTGAGATCCGCAGACGTATTGGGATGGCCAAAGATGCATTCCAAAACTTAAGCAGAGTATTAAGAGACAGAAAAATTTCTTTAGAAAAAAAAAAGAAAAGAAAGAGTACTGAACTGTTATGCAATATCAGTCCTCCAACATGGCAGGGAATGCTGGAATGCTTCAAAGCTGAAGAAGTGACTTGAATCAACAGAAACAAGTGAAAGTGTACTGAACTGTTACGTAATATCAGTCCTCCAATATGGCAGTGAATGCGGTACAATCTCCTCAAAGATGAAGGGGAGACTTGAATCAATATAAACAAAGAAAAGAGTACAGAAGTGTTACTTAATATCAGTCCTTCTATATGGCTGGGAACGCTTGATAATCTCCTCAAAGATGAAGAAGAGACTTGAAGCAAAATAAATGTAGTCCTATAGAAAGATTCTGAGGATACCATGGACCGAACATGGAAGCAAAAACGAGGTCTTGGAGAGAATGGAAACGAAAAAGAAACTTATACTTAACATCAGTCAGAGACATTTGAGGTGTCTGGGGCTCGTTATGAGGAAGGAGGGCTTGGAAAATCTGATACTCACGGGGCAGATTGATGGAAAGAGATACAGAGGAAAACAGTGCATAACATATTTAATGGGCTTGCGTAAATGGATGGTGGAACAAGGTCTGGGAGAAATAACAAAACCCCAAAATAAACTTATTAAGAGCCACAAGGGGCAGGAAGATGTGGAGGACCATGATCGCTTACGTCCTGAAGTGACATGGAACATAAGAGAAGAAATTGAAATGAATTGAACGTATTCTTCTTCCCTGTGCTGTGTACCTTCAAGACATGTGTGATCATGGCCCTCCACATCTTCCTGTCTCTTGTAGCTCTTTATAAGGGTCGTCTTTCCGCCATTTCTCCCACTGCCTTTTCTAGTAATCCATTTATATAAACTATCGTACATATAAGACATTTTATTCAAAATCTGTGGTGTAAATGTTTCCTACCTCGGGACATTTCAAAGTGATATTTTCCAAAAGTCTGAGTAAGTCATAAAAAAATGGCGGAGTGGTTGGAAACATCTCATAATCAACATAGAAGACGTTTATTCGTCATCCATTAATCAGCGCATATTACTATCTTTCAATATTTTGTCTATATTTCTGAGATGAGGTATTGTAATTATTTACACTCTTTACATTGTTCGGACTATTGTCCTCAGTTCTGAAGAGGCATGGCACGCGGAACTAGAACAGTCTACGACGGTAGACGAAATAAAGAGTTCAGTTCGAAATTTCAATCACCTGAAAAAGGTCGGAGTGTAAAATGGTTGAAACGCCGTGAATATGGCAACAAAGATGGAGACAACAACCCGAACAATTTTGTTCGCTTTTATTTACCTGTAGCCGACTAAGATGAAGGCGGGCAGTAACTTGTTTCTCAGTGGCTTCTTGCAATTCTTGTTTAAGCCTTGTTACAGAACAGCGGGGAAAAATTCCACCTCATTTCAGCAGTCAGATAATTCGCATACTTGTAAAATCTGTGTCAGCTAACTGGCTATTCGTCTGTCTGTTGAATTCTATAGGAACCTAAATCGTGACATCTGGAAACGCCTTCTGCGTTCTCGTGAAGATTTACACCTGGAAAATTTAATGGCAAATAATTACCAGTCAACTGGTTTTATACTTTTCATCAGATAACCGTTTACGCGGGATCACCTGGTAATTCCTGTTTACTTTTTCTCTTTGCATGCGTGGTAAATACTAGAAACGTGAAATATCTGACAGTAGAGTAAACAATTCGTCTTTTTAAAAGTGGCTATTGGTAGAGGAGACGAAAGGTTCTGAAACTGTGCATATGCGCTTTAAGAGATATACACAGCTCCGGCAAGAACTGCGATGATCAGCGGGACTGAGACAGGTGAGGTCTGACAGAAGGCTTGAAAAAAAAAAGAAGAGGAATATAGAAGATAATGCTGTCAGACGCTTAACGTCTGCTTCAGTGAAAAGGTAGGAAGGAAGAAAGGAGATGGAAAGTAAGAAAAAAAGAAAGTATGAACGGAAGAAAGAAAGATGAAGATATAATGCTATATATTGTGAGAGAGGGAGAGAGAGGGGGCGAGAGAGAGAAGCAAGTTTTGTGGGTATAGCAATCAAAACTGCATGGTGGCTCTCAGTTTCACGCCTTAAGCGATCTTCAGACCACGTGTCATTATTCCTTTGGCGGGCACTATATATAGGCCAAGGAGAAATTATGGAAAGTGGGGTGAATGTCGAAACTAACCTTTCCCAGTTTTCATTTTTTGATTTTTTTAGACCAGATGCTTTGGGTTATTTATGCTCATGGCCTTTAGATTATATATATATATATATATATATATATATATATATATATATATATATATATATGCGTGTGTGTGTGTGTGTGTGCATGTGTGTGTGTGTGTGTGTGTGTGTGTGTGTGAATAACGACAATAGGAAAACTTATTTTAGACGACGTGTTTCGTCCTCTGGGAGATTTTATCAAGGCAAATTCCTTTATTAAATGACGAAACGCGTCGGCTAAGGTAAATTTCCCTTCTGTCTTTATTCATGTTGTCCTTTTACAGATATACTCTATTTTTTGCATACATACTTATATATATATATATATATATATATATATATATATATATATATATATATATATATATATATATATTATTATTATTATTATTATAATTTAGGTACTTCCATGGACTTTTTAAGAAAATTCCATTTTAAATAATTTTAATGTTTTCTTACAGTTTAGATTGTGATTATATTTGAAAAGATAATAGTCTAAAGTTAACAAAAGAAAAATTATTTTAGGTCTTTTGCTGAAGAACAGTAAAAATATATTTAAGATTTTAGAAAGTAGAAGAAAACTCACTTCCGCCCCGTTTGATTAGCGAATTTGATGGACGCTGGTAAAATAGAAATTAAAACCCTTTAAATATCTCTTACAGTTCTAATATGTCTTCTAAATATTTGTTCCGATAAAAAATAGTATCTTTAATGATTGATTAATTAGATTTCATGAAAATATTTCTTAGATTTTGCAAAAAAAAAAAAAATAAATTATAAGACCTTTCTTTTTGTGTGTCTCCTTATACCCTGCTTTGCTGGGTAAGTATATGTGATATATTTTTTCTCTGCGTGGGCACACGTGTATATATGTATATATAGTTTTGTGTATGTCTTAGTAGCATAAATGTGTCTCTGAGAACAAAGAATGTTTGTCATTCCTTTTCCTTTCAGCCATTCTGTTCTGTCCGTGAAGTACAGTGTTATTATATCACGGATATAATAATGCCCATAATGGGGAAAATGTAAACGGGAGAATAAACCTTTCTACCACAGCTCTCTCCTGTTATAAGAGATTTATAGAATTTGCCCCCTCAAATAAAATTCTTTGTATTGCTGATATAGAGGATCAAGATGAAATGCTTCTTTTTGGGCAAGAGAAGTGACCTGGAGGGTGGGGAGAGTCTGTAGGGCCTGGACTTGTATCAGATTGGTTGACAGAGGTCACTAGGGAAGATGGTGACAGCCTGCCTGCTGCCTGACTGATTCAGTTTTGTGAGAGTTGGAATTATTAGAGATAATAATGACTCCTAATAGTCTATTATAAAAACATGATACATTTTTGTTGTGTTAGATATATATAACATATTTTTCTTTGTATGACACACATGTATATATGTATATATAGTTTTGTGTATGTCGTAGTGGTAGAAAAGTCTCTCTGAAAACAAAGCATGTTTGCTATTCCGTTTTCCTTTTAGCCATTCCGTTTCGTCCGTGAATTACGGTATTATTCTATCACGGATATAATAATGCCCATAATGGGGGAAATACAAATGGAAGACTACATCTTTCTTCCATAGCTCTCTTCCGTTATAATATAACACCTTCACGAATTTAGATTATAAAAATGTAGAAATTAGGAACATCTAAATTTTACTAGGAAGGATAAATCATAATTTAAGTAAAGGAATGGATAGCGGCAAGGATTGAGGAATCGGTGAGCCGAGTTCGAATTCCAGTCGAATCCATTACATTCAGTTATGTGCTAATACCCTTGGGAAAGGTATGAATCCTCTTCTTCTCCCCCCCAGCTATGGGTAAATTGCAGGACAGACCAGGTTCTATAGCCATGGAAGGCAACTGGTCTACCGCAGAAAGAAATGGCAACCTACTACGGGAAAAATATGCCTCGTCAGTCATGCATCGAAAGATATATGATCACCTAAGCACATATCACGCATGGCATATAACTAACTGAACTGACACGAAGAAATATTTTCACAAACCTTTTAAAAAAGATTGAATATAAAGTTTCATCAATGATTCTTTGATTTTTACTATTTTCCTTTAAACAGATGATATTGTTTATTTTTTCGCACGTACCAAAAGTATATCCAAGAAAATTGCTTCAATATGAATTTCAGTCTATGTTTAAAATACCACCACCGTAAGGTTGCCTCCCTGTGTCTTTTCTATAAATACTTTCATGGTAATTGCTCGGATGATCTCTTTGCTATTAAAATTGTTGTTTTATTCCCCCCCCCCCAGACAATGAATTGTACAGATGAGGACTAGTTAGGATTTCGCAGAGACAATGAGGTATTATGGTGGATGTAGAAAGAATAGTAAGTAAGAATGGGTGTTTTAGAATATTGTGGTATGTTTGGGTCAGTGTTTGTGGCTAGCTAAGTTTAAATTTAAGACAGAACAAGACCGTCCTTTTCACCATTCTCCATTTTGGCCTTGTGCCACATTTTGTATTTTCCCAAGTAAATATCACTCTTCGCTATGGTATCTCGATTTTTTAATTTAAGCGCAGTACGAGACAGGCGTCGAGATCTCATCAATTTACAACTGAGCCGGCAAAATGTAGCCATAAGTTCTATGCTAACAGTTTCTTTTCTCGCACTTCTCGCTTGTGGAACTCCCTTCTGACTCCATACTTTCCAGCCAACTTTAATCTTCAAAAATTTAAATGCAATGTCAATCATTGTCTACTGTCCACCTGGTTACTCTCTTCTCTTTCTGATCATCATTAATGTTTCTGTTCCTAATTTTTCTACACCCTGTAACCCCTCGTGTCTTAGTGGCTTTACTGCCTTGCATGGGGTCATATCGATTAAAAATAAAGAAAAAAGAAAAATGTCAGGAGTCAGAATGTAAATGAAAGGTACTGTTTTATGAACAAGTGTCTTGTTAATACAAGAAATTGTTCTTGTAAATTAGAATTACGGTGGTTGACATTACAGAAAACACATACGGTTGAATTGTTAAAAGTTGATATTTTTGTGGCGAATCAAAAGGAGATCATGTGAAGATCAGAAACTCGTTTAGGCGAGAAGTTTGACTATAGAAGCAGTTGGAGGTTGTAATTAACCCTGGGGGTTAGGAAGAATTGAATACGACGTGTTTTCTTCATTTAATTCGCTATGGTACCTAGAGTTTTTGAATTTAAGCGCAGTACTAGACTGGCATCGAAATCCCATTAATTTACAATTGAGCTGCCAAAATGTAGCCATAAGTTCTATGCTAACAGTTTCTTTTCTCGCACTTCTCCCTTGAGAAACTCCCTTCCTACTTTCCATTCTTTCCAGCCAATTTTAATGCGCAAAAATGTAAATGCTATGTCAATCGCTATCTACTGTCCTCCTGATTACTCTTTTCATTTCCCGCTCATTAGTAATGTTTCTGTTCCTAATTCTTCCACATCCAGTAACTCCTTGTGTCTTAGTGGCTTTATTGCCTTACATGGGGTGAAATCGATAAAAAAAAAATTGCATTGTTTCTTTCATGTGTGCCGGTGAGGGTTGTTCTTAACTGGTAGAACTTGAGTTTTGTAATTTCATCACAAATTAAGGCATTTGATCGTAAACACAGTTTCAGGATATATAATTCTTCGTTCAACGACATCTTGATCCAGTCGAGCGTGTATATATTGAATAAGGAGTATTAAAAGAAGTCGCTGCGAACAGGATTCGAACCTGTGCGGGAATATCCCATTGGATTTCGAGTCCAACGCCTTAACCACTCGGCCATCGCAGCTAGTGACAGTTGTATTCGAGCTTATTTATTTTATCAAAAAAACATCACAGGCTGTCTTTTTTTTTTTCTCTTATTCTTTTACTATGTGGTTCATGTTGATATCCTGCTGACGTTTGAGATTTTACTAGATTGGAGAAAAATCGACCGCGTTTTCACTATCATTATTTATAATCCTTTTCTTTCTTTTTTTCTTTCTTTTATTACGGTTTTTCTTTCTTTCTTTTCCCTCGTATCTTTTCTCCTTCTTTCTTTCTTTATATCTTTTAACATTCGGCATTTACTATCAATTTTCTGTAACCAATCTTTTTGTTATATAGACTATCTTTCGTTACTCTCAACTTCTTTCTTTTTCTTTGTGCTTACTAATCCACTTCTTTCTTTCTTTCTTTCTTTCTTTCTTTCGTTTCCTTTATACTTTCTTTTTTTTCTTTCTTTCTTTCCCTTTATTATTGGACTCTATACTTTCTTTCTTTCTTTCTTTCTTTCTTTCTTTCTTTCTTTCTTTCCCTTTATTATTGGACTCTATACTTTCTTTCTTTCTTTCTTTCTTTCTTTCTTTCTGTTATTGGACTCTATACTTTCTCTTTCTTTCTTTCTTTCTTTCTTTCTTTCTTTCCCTTTATTATTGGACTCTATACTTTCGTTCTTTCTTTCTGTTATTGGACTCTATACTTTCTCTTTCTTTCTTTCTTTCTTTCTTTCTTTCTTTATTATTGGACTCTATACTTTCTTTCTTTCTTTCTTTCTTTCTTTCTTTCTTTCTGTCTTTCTTTCCATTTATTATTGGACTCTATACTTTCGTTCTTTCTTTCTTTCCCTTTATTATTGGACTCTATACTTTCTTTCTTTCTTTCTTTCTATTATTGGACTTTATACTTTCTTTCTTTCTTTTTATTATTGGACTCTATACTTTCTTTCTTTCTTGGTCTTTTTGTATGTTTCTATTGCTACCGATATACTTACTTTTCTTTCTTTTTCTTTTTTTAATTCAGTTCACTCGATACAAAGGTAGAATGTTACTGAGTGGGACTGTTGTAAAGGATGGGGAAGGAAAAAAGCAATAAGTGCATATTATGTGGATATGTAGGATAGATAACCCTTGAACGTAAACTTGAAGAGGTTAAAGAATGTTGTGATCAGGGAATCATATTCTCGAGAGTTTTTTTCCACAATGTAAGAGTTCTTTCTTTCTTTCTTCCTTTCTTTCTTTCTTTCTTTCTTTCTTTCAGAAGTTTGAAATAAAACTACTTTGCCTCTGTAGTTGTTTACGAAAATCTGATCATTACTGTCACTTCTCGCTTATGTGGTATGTGATTTCATCTCTTTAAAGTGTAACAGTTATATACACACATGAATAAATAAGTAAAAAATATGGCATAAGTTGGGAGTTACTTCCCTTAGATATGCAGTCACGTGATAAAAATTTATATTAGGTTGGTGCAAAAATAATGGCGTAACAATGTCGTTTTTAGACGTATTTTTTAACGTCAAAAAACGACATTATTACGTCATTATTTTTGCACCAACCTAATATAATAAAAAATTGTAAAATTCTGTCTGCATTTCAGAGAGGAGGTATTATGTACATTATTCGGATTATTGTTCTCATCTTTGTCGTCATATTTATTACAACGTTTCGACCGTTGTACGCTCCGGCCTTCTTCAAGTTGTTGGAATGCCGAACTGAACCCTTTATTTCGCTCACTGCCATGTCAGTCATCTTCCCCTCTCCAAGTTCTCCACTACCTTAACCGGGTATTGAACTCACATCTTTGGGTCCCGTCACTGGATCTAACCAACGTCTTTACCCACTGTGCCATGTGTCCTATATATGAATTTCTGGGTATTATAAACCTAATGTCTCCAGCATTCTTTTTTTAACAGTGCTCATATTGCAATTTTTGCTGTTATCATTTCATAATTTTACCAGAGCTCATATTGCAATTTTTGTTGTTATTATCGCTTTTCTCTGGCACTCCTTATTACTGGTTCCCGTGATCAATCCAAATATAAAAGGATATATAATTATGCTTTATTGACCACGCAAAAGCGTTTGATAAAGTACATCACGAAGATCTGCTGGAACTGCTCGTTAACCTTAACATATTTGGGAAGGGTATTAGAATAATCCAGAACCTATGCTGACAGCAGACCGTCTGTACAGAGATAAAAAAGAATTCAGTAAATATACAAAAATAGAAAAGCGTATAAAACAATGATGATTCTTCTCTCCAGACATATTCTATCTATACAGTGAGACGATTCTGAGAGAATTAGAAGGTCTACTAGGATTCATTATTGGCGGCCTCCATCTTAATAACATAAGATATGCAGATAACACAGTGGTGATAACAGACATGAAAAGGAATGTGATGGATGGTTATTTTGCAGTTTATATGGAATTAAAGGCTCGAAGACTCCAGAATTTATCATATTTTGGCTTCAAATTGACACGGATTTATATCCTGTTAAATATTGGTCATTGAATTTATGTTAAATTGAAAACAACTTAATTTATGTTTATTTTCTTGATTGAAGACATAATAATTGCTAAAAGCTCAATTCAAATATCATAATCCAAATGCATACAGACAGACATATCCATTCATAACTATACAGTTAGGCGATTCTGAGAGAATTAAAAGTCCTACCAGGATTCACTATTGGTGGCCACAATCTTTCTAACATAAGATATGCAGATGGTACAGTGTTGATAGCAGATATAGAGAAGGAAACTACAAGAACTCCTACACAAGGTAGTAAAGGAAAGTGAGAAGAAAGGACTAAACCTTAATTGTAAGAAGATAAAATACATGGTTGTTAGCAAAAAGAAAAGCCCAACATGCAAATTATAAATTGAAGATCACAAAATCAAACAAGTGCAACAATTTAAATATCTGGGAAGTGTTTTAACAAAGGACGGAAAGTGTGACACTGAGATCCGAAGATGTATTGGAATGGCCAAAGATGCATTCCTAAAGCTAAGCAAAGTATTAAGACAGAATAATTTCGTTAGAAACAAAAATAGAAAAAAAAAGGTATGAAATATCAGTCCTCCTATATGGCAGTGAATACTGAACAATCTCCTCGCAGAGGAAGTGACTTGAAGCAACAGAAAAGTGGTTCTACAGAAGACTGTTGAGAATACCATGGATCGAATATGTTAGCAACGATGAAATTCTAGAGAAAATATAAACAAAATGTACACATACTTAATATAGGGAAAAAACAGTTGAAATTTCTAGGGCACATAATGAGGAAAGTGGACATGGAAAATTTGATACTCACAGGACAGAATGAAGGCAAGAAAGCCAGCGGAAAAGAACGCATAATCTACCTAGCGGATCTTGTATAAATGGGTGGTGGAACAAGGTTTAGGAGAGATAAGAAAAAGGCAAAATTTATTAAGCGGTACAAAGGACGGGAAGTTGTGGAGAGTCATGATCACTAACGCCTTGAAGAGATAACGCATATAGAAGAAGACATGTACGTAAATATCCTCAGTATAAATAACGTTATTCTAATTTAACCGGAACTTACAATTATGATCTGTCTTTTCCGTTGGAATGTCATTAGTCAATAATCCCTTATGACATGCAGTTGCCTTGCTTACGTCATCACTAAGGCAACAGTTCAAATTCTCGATGTTGTTTGTTTATATTGTAAAACGATCTTTTTGATATAAGGTTGGACGAAGAGTCTTAAACTTCACTCAAATATTGTAGTTTGGATTAACAAAGCGGTGTTTGACTTCCGTAAGTATGATTTATGTATGTAGATAACATCACCGATTTTTTCGACTCATGTGTTTCCAGAATCTTGCAAGAATATCCTTTTTTCCGGAACGAGAAAAGGTCACGTACTGATAATTCAATAACACACTGCTGACCGACTAATTATACACATATCATATCTCGAAAACGTTTAGACTGTTAGAAACTTGAATGAAATTAGACTCAAAATTCTGATATCAAATTATTTAAGGAAAGTCTTAAAAGGCTTTCCAAAATGTACCATATCTAACACATTTATATCTTTCATAAAATACAATATTCCTTGGTCTTTGGTTTGATCCTGATTTTTTTCTTTCTTTGTTTTTGCTATGAACTTTCTTTCTTTGTACTTCTACCTCCTGCTTTGTTTCTTTGTTTCTTTGCTTCTTTCTTTCTTTTTTTCTTTCTTTCTTTCTTTCTTTCTTTACTCTCCATCTTTTTCTTTTTTCTCTGGTTTGTTTTTCTTTCTTTCTTTTCAGTCATTCTTTTTTTGCTCATCATCTTTTTTTTTATTTCTCTGGCCTTTCTTTCTTTCTTTCTTTCTTTCTTTCTTTCTTTCTTTACTCTCCATCTTTTTCTTTTTTCTCTGGTTTGTTTTTCTTTCTTTCTTTTCAGTCATTCTTTTTTTGCTCATCATCTTTTTCTTTATTTCTCTGGTCTTTCTTTCTTTCTTTCTTTCTTTCTTTCTTTCTTTCTTTCTTTCTTTCTTTATCTGTTACTCTTTTTTCGCTGGTCTTTCTTTCTTTCTAGTCATTCTTTCTTTACACTTCATCTCTTTCTTTCTTTCTTTTTTTATTTCTTTCTTTCTTTCTTTCTTTCTAGTCATTCTTTCTTTACCCTTCATCTCTTTCTTTCTTTCTTTCTTTCTTTCTTTCGTTCGTTCGTTCCTTCTAGTCATTCTTTCTTTACCCTTCATTTCTTTCTTTCTTTCTTTCTTTCTTTCTTTCTTTCTAGTCATTCTTTCTTTACCCTTCATTTCTTTCTTTCTTTCTTTCTTTCTTTCTTTCTTTTTTTCTTTCGTTCGTTCGTTCCTTCTAGTCATTCTTTCTTTACCCTTCATTTCTTTCTTTCTTTCTTTCTTTCTTTCTTTCTTTCTTTCTTTCTTTCTTTCTTTCTTTCTTTCTTTCTTTCTTTCTAGTCATTCTTTCTTTACCCTTCATCTCTTTCTTTCTTTCTTTCTTTCTTTCTTTCTTTCTTTCTTTCTTTCTTTCGTTCGTTCGTTCGTTCCTTCCTTCCTTCTAGTCATTCTTTCTTTACCCTTAATTTCTTTCTTTCTTTCTTTCTTTCTTTCTTTCTTTCTTTCTTTCTTTCTTTCTTTCTTTCTTTCGTTCGTTCGTTCCTTCTAGTCATTCTTTCTTTATCCTTCATCTCTTTCTTTCTTTCTTTCTTTCTTTCTTTCTTTCTTTCTTTCTTTCTTTCTTTCTTTCTTTACCCTTCATCTCTTTTTTTTTCTTTCTTTCTTTCGTTCGTTCGTTCCTTCTAGTCATTCTTTCTTTATCCTTCATTTCTTTCTTTCTTTCTTTCTTTCTTTCTTTCTTTCTTTCTTTCTTTCTTTCGTTCGTTCGTTCCTTCTAGTCATTCTTTCTTTACCCTTCATTTCTTTCTTTCTTTCTTTCTTTCTTTCTTTCTTTCTTTCTTTCTTTCTTTCTTTCTTTCTAGTCACTCTTTCTTTACCCTTCATCTCTTTCTTTCTTTCTTTCTTTATAGTACAGATTTTATTTCTTTCTACTTTAATTCTTCTTTCATTAGCTACAGACACTCCCCCCCCCCTGGGGTTTCGATAAGGAAAATATACCTTTTGGTGTTAAGTACGCTTTAGACACACACGATCCTTACACTGCAATTCAACTCCAGCGGAACAATCATTACTACTAAATCATAACTACTAAAAAGTAAGTTCAATTCTCAGTGGGTCCTCCATACTAATGGTCCTGTGCCAAACAAAGCTTAGTTTAGTAAATAACATAGTGTTCCGGCCTTTTGAGCCTCAAGGCAAAAAGTAACTAAAATCCAGTTCGATGTGAGGAACGTCCCCAACGTTGCTCGTTCGACATTACATTAAAAGCGGGAAGAAAATTGTCAATGCCTGCTTTTTTTTCTGCAAACAGAAGAGCCAGGGAACTATTTCCGGTACCATCCGCATGTACTGGTGCGGGTGTTCATGTTAATTATGACATTTTGTTAAACCTACCATCGTAGGGTGGCCCGCGGGTATGCAGTATGTCCAAAATTTTATCCGGATTAAGAGAGGTGTTGAGGCTATAAGTTATTGTTTTAATAGTATGGTACTTTCTGTAGGAAAGCAACATGCTATTGTCTGTCTATATTCCTGAGATAAGGTATTGTAATTATTTACATTTTTCGGACTGCTGTCCTCATGTTTGTTGCCATATTTACGACATTTCGACCATTATACGCTCCGGCCTTCTTCAGGTGATTGGAATTTAGAACTGAACCCTTTATTACTTGGTTGAAATAACAGACAGAAAACATCGCTGGAAAATACGAAAACTTCAGGAATCCGTGCATATGCCAGACCACAAAATATTTTATGGCTTCAATTACATATAGTAAAAGGCATAAAATTGCGTTCAAAAGAACGCAATTTTATGCCTTTTACTACAGATGTTTTGTACATAATTTCATACTTTCAGGGCAAACGCATGATTTTTTAGATATATAAATATATGATATTTTTATTATAAAACTGAATTTTTATACTATTTTAGTTCTCTAATGATAGACATTTTGAATAAAAATCTATTATTTACATTATTCGGACTATTGTCCTCATCTTTGTCGCCATATTTATTACAACGTTTCGGCCGTTGTACGTTCCGGCCTTCTTCAGGTGATTGGAATGTCGAACTGAACCCTTTATTCCGCTCACTGGGGTAGACTGTTCTAGTTCCACATGCCATGTTTGATGGATGTCAGTTATCAGTTATCTCCTGTTAATTTCTCTCTGAATGTTCTCCACTGCCTTAACCGGGTATTGAACTCACACTCTTTGGGTCCTGTCACTGGATGTAACCAATGCCTTTATCCACTGTGCCATGTATCCTTGTACATAATACCTCATCTCAAAAATATAGACAGACTCTAAAAATCTATTGTTGTTCATTTTATTATAAAATGTATTGTTGGTAATTTCACTATAAAAATATATTATTGGTAATTTTTTTTATAAAAATGTATTGCTAGTATTATTACTATAAAAATGTATTTCAATTGTTTTGATTTTTGTTTTGGAGTTCACTATTTACCCATAGCTGGGACCCTAACAGGTGCTACCACATAGGTTCAGAAAAGAGTGTGGTACAGTTCAGTCAGTCAGTTATGTGCCACGCCTGATACACGCGTAGGCGTCCACGTATCTTTTGATACATAAATGGCGAGTCAGATTTTTTCCCGCAGTAGGTTGCCATTACTTTCTGCGGTAGACCAGTTGCCATCCATGGCTATAGAACCCGGTTTGTCATGTAAATGAATGTAACGGATTCGACTGGAAAGTCAGTCAGTCAGTTATGTGCCATGCGTGATACACACGTAGGCGATCATGTATCTTTCGATACATGACTGATGAGGCAGATTTTTTTTTCTCGCAGTAGGCTCCCATTTCTTTCTGTTGTCATCCAAGTCTATAGATTGGTCTATCCTGCTATATATAGCTGGTGGAGGGGAGAAGAAGAGGATTCATACTTTCTCAAGGGTATTAGCACGTAAGCGAATGTAATGGATTCGACTGGAATTCGAACTCGGCTCTCCGATTCCTCAGTCCTCAGTCCACCGCGGTACAGTTACAAAAATCAAAATATGACATGAAATATAGTTAATCATTAGACGATCCAAATATCAAATAGTTTTGTATATTTTTGTTTACAATGTAGTAGTAGGCTAAGTTTAATAAATAAATAAATACTTCTTAAATCCCATGAGATGTATCACATACATATCATCTCCTTAACACCTAATTAATATTAACAGCAGCATTCTTAAGGACAGAGCAATTAGGTAAGTTCATTTCTGAAACCAGATACTTGGATAAACAAAACAAAAGATCAACAACTCTGTACCAAAGCGAATGACAATCCTATCCATACACACTCATCACACTCCACGACCAATTATCCGACTTAATATTAACCAAAAAAAAAAAAAAAGAAAAAAAAGAAAAAAGAAAAGAAAAGAGGGCTTTGTACTCAGTTCTCTTTACCTATTTCATTCAGAAGAGGCTAGTTCCCCCCCCCACTAACCACCAAATAAATAATTAGGAAGACTGCCAGTTACAATGAAAGAGCAGTTTCTCTCTGTTCTAACGTATTCATCAAAAGAAAATAAACCTTTCAAAACAACGTTCTATAAGAATTCATTCATTTTGAATGTCAAAACCAACATTCTGCGTCAACCTCAACAAGGGCCAATGCTTTGAGTTTTTTATAGATGTGACACACACACGCAAACACGCACGCACACACACACACGCACCCCCCACATATATATATTGTCTATTTAGGCAGCAATCCTTCATTTATATATGTTTCATTAAAGACGACAGACAAGGTACTGCGATTAAGCTTTTTATCTAATTTTTCTTATATTCGAACAAGAGCTTTCATTTCTGGACACAGTGTGTAGAAACTGTTCAAATGTTCTGTAATTCCGAACGTTTTCGGCTATACTTTTAGGCTTTAGCCGTTATCAAGGATGATTTTATTTTATTTTTTAGCTGGATGTATGGGTTGTGTCTATGTATATAGAGATATAGGGATGTTTTATTTTCCGAACACAGTCAGTACATTGTGGCCGTGTTCGTAGTTAATATTATTGAGTGTAAGCTTTTTCTTTTTTTATCATTAAGGCTTCCATTAATTTTAATTTTTTTAAAAAATGTGGATGAGATTATTATGTTTGTATTTTCTACTAGTATGTTTCGGATCGAGTCTGGTAAGTTTGTGTGTGTGTGTGTGTGTGTTTAAATGGATTCTGATGGAACTGTAGCCTGATAAGTGTAACGTAAGTCGTCTGGATAGGTATGTAGTAGTGTGACCGGTGTAATTATTCGGTTTGATCAGGAACACAGATACTTACGGGGCATTTGAACTCGTAAATAATGTTTGTTCTTTGTAGTTTTGATATTTTGGGAGGTAACATTAGCCGTTTTAAATTTTTGTAGTAGACAACTAATTTAATTTTTTGTTCGGTTCAACTGGGCTAGTGTATTTCTTTATGATATTTCTAAGTGAAAATTCATCTTGTTTATTGTTGAAGCGCATTTGGCTTTTGTAGAAAATATTTATGTTATTTTTGTTCAGTATCGTCTACGTAGCGGACATATATTTTAGGTTTACAGACCTGTTTAAATATCATGTTTTCTTCATGGGACATGTAGTAATTAAAGAAGTAGCGGATTTCCCATACTAACACCTTTAGTTTGGGTGTAAAAGTTGCCATTATGGTCGTAGAAGGGGACTTTTGTTGCGCACGCATTCACTTAATAATTAAAAAAAAAAAAAAATTTCTCCTTGATAATGGCTAAAAAATAGCCAAAAACACCCGGACATGCAGAACTTTCGAACAGTTTTTACACACGTTGTGCCCCCCCCCGCCAAAAAAAACAAACACTTGTTTGAACACAAGAAAAGTTAAATAAAAAGCTTAGTCGCAGTAGCTTTTGTGTCGTTTTTAATGAAACACACACACACACACACACACACATATATATATATATATATATATATATATATATATATATATATATATATAATTATTTATTTAAAAATATGATTCCAACACGCTACATAAGAGTTCTCATGTTTGAAAGCAAGAGCCGAAAACTTCAATATAATTATTTGAATTAAATTGAATTAAAGTAAGCTCTGTTCCATCTTCGAGCGAAAGTTTTTGGGAATAACTTATTTCTGAAATTTACGTGTTTTAATAGCACATTTTTCTATATATTTTCATATATATATATATATATATATATATATATATATATATATATATATATAGAAGTAGTAGATAAATTCCGGACTTAAAACCTTTCTTTTCTTGCTTCGTTTCTGTCATATGGTTAATAATTAATATTTAATAAATGTTTTTCATACTGATTATATTGGTACCCTTTCATTTGTTCTTGTTTTCTTAACTAACCTATCTATTTTACATACGATAAGAAGCACACGTGGACCATTTTTCCTATATAAGATTAATATAAATACAATATCTATTCGCTGGGAGTATCATAGGCTAACATTTGGATAATCCTTCGGTCCATTAGTCAGGAGGTAACAGCAATTGTCTGCCGATTTTCTCATTTTCGTTATTTTATATTAAGTTAAAAAGTAATTTATGCGCTTTTTATTGGTGTTAGTTTGATGTTTTTCTTGTGTGTGTATGTGTGTGTACGCGTGTGCTTGTGTGTATGCGCATATGTGTAGAATGTCATTGTTATTTCCCCTTTTGAAAATTTTCTTCTTATACTTTCTTTCTCTCTGCCTCGCTCAACCCCTCTTTCTTTCTCTCGCTCCCACCTCTCTCTCTCGCTCCTCGCTCTCTCTCTCGCTCGCTCGCTCCCCTCTCTCGCTCCCCTCTCTCTCGTTCCCCTCTCTTTCGCTTTCCCCTATCTCTCTCACGCTTCCCTGTCTATCTCGCTCCCCCTCTATCGCCCCCACTCCCTCTCTCTCGCCCCCTCTCTCGCCCCCTCTCTCGCTCCTCCTCCTCTCTCCCTCTCTTATTATTTTATTAATTTATATTTCGTCTATTTCGTGTCTGGATGCATACAGTTTTGTATGTGTATTGATATTGTGTCTCTCCGTGTATTAATAAAATTAATTTTCTGTATGTGAATTTTTAAAGCTAGTGCCCTTCATTACCTTGCTTTGGAGGGGGGATAATTAAAAAGAATTAGTGGATATTTGCATGATTTATCTTTGCGTAAACAATCCTGTAATTTGACGAGCATGACGTGAGATAAATATTAAGATAACTGGATGCCTTTCAACGAAGCTAAGTCCGCGGGCGCAAACTGTCTGCAACCCACTTCGTTTCCCCTTGTTTCGCTTTTTGCTGTGCGTATATTAAATATGGTTAAATAGAACAGATTGCTGTATTTCTTTCTCTTCAAAAGCTGTCGCCCTGTTCATTTGAGCATTCGTCGACTTAGAACTTGCGCTGCTTAAAACTGAGACTATTACCAGAATAGAACCCACAATTCTGTTTTCCAATTGTAATTCTGAATAATTGTTTTTGTTTGTTTTTTTTATAGTGGTGAAGTAATAGATCTGTGGGTAGTGTGATGGTTATCGACGCGAAAATTGAAATCGTAGAGCAGAGTTTTAATCCCGAGTTTGTTGCGTTCACTTTCTTAAAAATCATGATCGCCTCCGACCTGAAGCAACATGGCGTTAAAAATAATTTTCTAAACTTAAATGAACAACAAGAGTGGGGTGCTCAGGTGCGAGATCAGATATCCGGCTTTAGTTTTCTCTGCCTTCCATCCGTTGCTTAACAGATCAATAGATATTTTTTAAGAACAAACCGAAAGATCATTTTGATTAATTATCCAGCAACTAATGACAATAGATTAAATAGTAGAGTAGACTGGTCTCCCTAACCTTCGGTGGCAACATATCTAAGAGAACGAACACATTCTGAATTCAAAGCCGTGGAGAAAGCAAACGGAAATCAATTCATTATCTTTTCATGGAAATCATGGCAATTCACAGATAAATAAAGAAAAGAAATCTGTGGAGAGCTATGACCACCTATATATTGAAGGAAGAAAGACGTGCCTGAATTCAAATCAATTAAGAAGATAGCAAGAAAATCCCTCTACCAGCATTCTCAAGAACACATGCCAATTTACAGAAAATAAAGAAATCTGTGGAGAGTCTATGTTCTGAAAAGAGAAGAAACTTCTGAATTTAAAATTCTATAGGAGTCAAAGGGTAATTCTTCTACCATCATTTCCAAGAACACATGCCGATTGACAGGTAATAAAGACAAGTAATTCGTGGAAAGCCATGAACAACTATATCCCGAAAGAAGAAAGACAGGTGTAAATACAAACCATGACCAACTATGTCCTGAAAGAAGAAAGACGGATGTAAATACAAGCCATGACCAACTATGTACCGAAAGAAGAAAGACGCGTGTAAATACAAGCCATGACCAACTATGTCCTGAAAGAAGAAAGACGGGTGTAAATACAAGCCATGACCAACTATATACCGAAAATAAAATCGGGTGTAAATACAAACCATGACCAACTATGTCCTGAAAGAAGAAAGACGGGTGTAAATACAAGCCATGACCAACTATGTACCGAAAGAAGAAAGACGGGTGTAAATACAAACCATGACCAACTGTGTCCCGAAAGAAGAAAGACGGGTGTAAATACAAGCCATGACCAACTATATACCGAAAGAAGAAATCCGGTGTAAATACAAACCATGACCAACTATGACCTGAAAGAAGAAAGACGGGTGTAAATACAAGCCATAATGAACTATGTTCTGAAAGAAGAAAGACGGATGTAAATACAAGCCATGACCAACTATGTACCGAAAGAAGAAAGACGGATGTAAATACAAGCCATGACCAACTATGTCCTGAAAGAAGAAAGACAGATGTAAATACAAACCATGACCAACTATGTACTGAAAGAAGAAAGACGGGTGTAAATACAAAACATGACCAACTCTGTCCTGAAAGAAGAAAGACGGATGTAAATACAAGCCATGACCAACTATGTACCGAAAGAAGAAAGACGGGTGTAAATACAAAACATGACCAACTGTCCCGAAAAAAAAGAAAGACGGGTGTAAATACAAGCCATGACCAACTATGTCCTGAAAGAAGAAAGACGGATGTAAATACAAGCCATGATCAACTATGTACCGAAAGAAGAAAGACGGGTGTAAATACAAACCATGACCAACTATGTTCTGAAAGAAGAAAGACGGATGTAAATACAAGCCATGACCAACTATGTACTGAAAGAAGAAAGACGGGTGTAAATACAAAACATGACCAACTATGTCCTGAAAGAAGAAAGACGGATGTAAATACAAGCCATGACCAACTATGTACTGAAAGAAGAAAGACGGGTGTAAATACAAAACATGACCAACTGTCCCGAAAAAAAAGAAAGACGGATGTAAATACAAGCCATGACCAACTATGTACCGAAAGAAGAAAGACGGGTGTAAATACAAACCATGACCAACTATGTTCTGAAAGAAGAAAGACGGATGTAAATACAAGCCATGACCAACTATGTACCGAAAGAAGAAAGACGGGTGTAAATACAGAACCATGGATAAGTGAACGTGAAATCATTAATCTGTCTTTGCTAAGAAGTCATAGCGATTGACAGATGAGGAAAAGGAACTTGGAAAGTCATAATCACCCATGTTCTGAAGAGACATAGCATTTCATTATTATTTTTTTAAACTTAGGGCAACAGAGGGTGTTCAGTATTTTCTGGAGTGCAGGAATCGGGTGCTCAGAGATTCTGGGAGGACGGAATCAGAAAGTTGATTGAATGTTTATTTTTGAATATGTGTTAAATGCTGACATTTAAAGAAAAATCTAATCTCCCTCCAGAAGTTTCGACGAGGGTCAGTAGCAGAGAATCTCCTGAAAATAGTGGAATATCTATTAAAAACTGAAATAAAAAAACATTGTTTTAAGAGCCTGAAGTAAATCATCCAACATTACTAAAGTACCGCTACTCGTAATGAGTGAAATAGCAGGGTAGACTAGGCTTTCTAGCCTTAGAGAAGAAAAATTCTAAATTCTAAACCGAAGTCAACAGGAAACCACTCCACTATCCTTCCCGAGAATGCGTGACAATTTACAGATAATAAAGTAAATTTATGGCCGAGCGGTTAGAACATTCGCTTTCCGACCATCAGCTCCGGGTTCGAATCTCATCATGTCGATTTATCAGTTAACATCCTGAATAGGCGAGCCCCGCGTGCATCACGATTGGTAAATGTTTTAAAACCATATCTGACCCATGACTTGTGATCCACAAGTCATCGTGACCGAGTGTTTAGGATTACTGGCCTTGTTCACTCCAGATTATGCGCTCTCTCCATGAAACTGTAACCAAGGTCTGCTTAGCATAGTTACAATATAAACCAGAGACGAATTCCATGGTTATTGAAAAAAACACAAACGTGCCTGATCAGGCGTCTGCAACAGGGACTTCTGGCTGCCCGAGCAGACGGGTGTGTCATTAAATTAAAGTTATTTAGAAATTTAATTTTAGTTGGGTAGAAAGCACATGTAGGTGCACACAAGCTTAGCCTAGTTTGACATAAGGCCACTAATATAGAGCAACCAGTGAGGATCAATCTCACTAGTCAGACCAGCTCATTAATCACGGCCCCTTACTGAGGCGCTCCTTAGTTTAGTTTTGTTTGACAACAAACCACAGGTATGGGCCACCCGGTGAGGATCGTACTTATTCAACTAGACTAATTCGGTAACAAATTACCCGACACCGAAGTGCCACTACTTCATGTGAGGTGATACCCAACCCAGTTCTTGATATTTTTAAGATCTATCAATGATGCATTATGGAACTATCAAAGGTATTCATCGGAGCGGTCTGCCATTTTTTTTTTATCTGCAATGTTTCATAGTTTTCGTCTGGTAACCAAATATGGGATGCCGTTAGATTCTATTTTCTCAACTACGTTTTTTTGTATGTATTTTGCAAAGAATATTAAATTCTGATTTTATTTTTGTATTTTACGAGTAAATTTATGAATTATACTAAAAATAACATTATTTTATTCAATATGGCTATTTATTTGTTTCCTTTTGTTTATTCAAGAACACTTAATTTGCTAAAATAATATAGAACTCAAACGGAGATGAGAGTGAGATAATGATAAGACAATCATATACATATGCAACCTTTAAAATAAAATTGTTTTATATAAACAAATTATTCACAGGCTGATTTACACGCACGATAAAGCAAGAAATATGTAAAAAAAATAAAACAATAGACAAAACTAAAGACAACAAAAAGAAAAGCCAATATTTATATTTTTGGATATTTTAGAAAGTTTAATGCAATTAAAAAAGTTATCCATTTATTTGCTAAAAATAATTTAGTGTCTGAAAATAATTGAAAGCAAACAAATTATGGTGTTTCATTTGTCAAGTTCAAAGTAGCAAAAGATTCTGCATGTTTAGTCAAAATTGAGTCCTTTGATGGTGAGACTAGAGTGACCTCTCCAGGGCGCAAAGCTTCGAAGATGGTATATGAAGGTTGTGGGCTGCCCAAAATCAAAAGACTAGATCAAAAGGAATTGAAGACATTACATCACCAGAAAAGTGCACTAGATGGAGGTGAACGCAAACTCTTCTGATGACGTAATAGAAGCAGGATCTTTTGTTATTTTGAACTTGACAAATGAAGCACCATCATTTGTTTGCTTTCAATTATAAAAATTACATCATCAGAAGAGTTGGCGTTCATCTCAATCTAGTGAACTTTTCTGGTGATGTAATGTCTTCAATTCCTTTTGATCTAGTCGTTACGACCGAGAGGGGTGGGTAGGTAGTCTGGACAGCGCACAATCTCCATATGCCATCGCTCAGGCATTGAGCCCGGGAAAGTTCACTCTAGTCTCACCATCAAAGGACTCAATTTTGATCAAACGTGGTACTACTTTTATCGGAATATATATATATATTTGAGTGATGATGATTTCAGAAAGAGGGGGAATGTACTTAGGAAATAAAAGTGATTTTCTCTGTTACAGTGCATTTCTTGCATCATTTGATTTTAATACATAGAAAATTATCCGTGAATATGAACGGATTCTGCTAAAAATAAGCAGATATAATGTTTGTAATTTATTTAATCAGACAACCCTAAAAGAGAATTTGCTGCCTAAATACACAAAATTATATATATATATATATAGTTATGCGGTACAGCCCTTTGTTTTTGATTATGTAGCGTCAATTCAACTGAATAAAGGTACACGTATTAATAAATTCGTGCGTGCGCACGGATTTGGTTTTTACAGGAATATTTGCATCTGTTTTTAACAGCATAAATTAAAAAAATGCAGACGAGTTAATAGCAAGAAAATGTCTTCTGAAGTTACTGAGGCTGAAAATGAAAATAAACGCCAGTGGGGATACGAAATGAAGAAGAAGAAGAAGAAGAAGAAGAAGAAGAAGAAGAAGAAGAAGAAGAAGAAGAAGAAGAAAAATATTATTGCTACTACTATTGATGTATTACATGAAGAATATCCCAGGAAACCTTTCATTATAAGATACAAAAGATTGCGCTCAAAAAATCTCAACATGTAATATGCATAATAACTTTTCCTACATCAAGCAAAGCAATAATGCTACTAAAACGTAGGGAGCTACCGCGAGGGAAAGCGAATGAGAAGACCTTAGTGATAAGAAAAGACAATAAAAGAACACAGTTCAGGAAGACAGAAGATGGTGATTGGCATTGCATTTACATCTTTGAAGATTGACAGAGAAACAAGAAATCGGAAGTGGGTTCCACAGGTGAGAAGTCCGAGAAAAGAAGAAACTATTAGAATAGAACATACGGTTGCATCTAGCTAGTTCAACATTTAAAAAGTTAGACCTAATTACCAATCTAGTAGCACACTTAAATTCATGCAGTTGATGCACTAAAGAAAAAAGCTCATCAGAATAATTGACATGAAAATATTTGTAGAAAAGATAGAGGGAGGTTTCCTTTTTTTTATTTCTTTACATGTTCTACATTTGTATCTTCTCGTCTTCATTATTATTATTATTATTATTTGGTGTTTAATTCAGTCCTTTATCAAGTCATTGAGCTGAGAGATGAGGTAAAGGGAGGTCTTAAAAAAAGTTCGCGCATTGAATACTGCTTCCATATCTGGTCTGGTGATCCTACTAAATATCTCGAGATTCATGACAAAGTTCAAAGAAAGGTCTGTAATGTTAGCGATCCTGACCTGGGATCTTTTTTTCAGTCACTTCCTCATCAACGAGAACGTGAAAACGGAGAGAACAAACTAACCTCCAGGAGAACGACTCATTGCACCTTCTCGGACTAATGTTCTCAGCTAACATGAAGTGGAAAGATTATATTGAATCAATAGCTAAGTTTGCAGTTAAGAAAGCTGGTTCATTATGTCGTGCTAAACAATTTTTTCTCGACAGAATCTTTCTTACATATTTATAAATCTACCATTTGACTTTGCTTTGATTATTTCTACCACATCTGGTCTGATGCTCCTGCTTTATATTGAGAGATTCTTGATAAAATACAAAGAAGAATCTGCAATATTATCGGTTCAGCCCTGGCATCTCGGCTTCAGTTTCTTTCCCACTGCTATAACGTAGCTTCCCTGAACCTTTTCTATAAATACTTTCATGGTAATTGTTCTAATGAACTTTACTCTATGGTACCTAGATGTTATGAATTTAAGCGCAGTACTAGATTGGCAGCTAGGTCTCATCCTGTTACAATTAAAATAACAAGATATAACTGTAAGTTCTATGCTAAGTAGTTTTTCTATCGCACTTCTCGCTTGTGGAACTCTCTTCCAGCTTCTTGCTGCCCAGTCAACTTTGATCTTCAAAAATTCAAATGCAATGTCAATTGTTTTCTTCTGTCTTCTTAATTTCCGCTTCTTTTATTGTCCGCTCTCTTTAATAGTAATTTTCTCATGTTCTCTAACATTCAGTAATCCTTTGCGTCTTAGTGGCTTTATTGCCTTGCTTGAGGTGAAATGATTAAAAAATGGGGATGGGCGAAGAACAAGAAGAATTAAAAGAAAAGAAAAGAAAAACAAAGAGATGAAGAATTAAATTGAGGAAAAAGAAGAAAAGAAAGCGAAAAAGAAAAAGAAAAAGAAAAAGGAGTAACCGAAAAAAGCAAGATTGTAGTAGTAGTAGTAGTAGTAGTAGTAGTAAAAGAAGAAGAAGAAGAAGAAGAAGAAGAAGAAGAAGAAGAGTTAAGGTGTGGATGGTGAATGATTCAAACTGGCAGGTGCTCGGGGAAAATACATTTCTGTGATAAATTAACGGATGGTATGTCTATTTAAAAAAAAAATGTAAACAATAAAAATAACCAAACAAACAAGAAGAAGAAATATTATAAATGGCGTATGTCGCTTCCGGAAACGAAAAATAAAATACCCGGCAAAACGGATATACAGGCTAAGAACTCATATCTGACCACCATTAGAATCTAAAGGTGGATTGTGATTAATAATGAAAGAGTAATGATTGACAGATAAGTGCACATACAAAAGCACCTATCCGCAGTTGTGGAATGGGAAACACACTCCCACACAAAAAAATGGTCATTGAAAGAGAATGCGAAATAATGAAGCGGTTCCGGTTAAATAACTTATTGATTACGTACAAGATTTGATCCGCATCTGAGTGTAGCTTAAATATTCCACTAGGTCTACATCGGATATTTTCTGTTAATTCACCTCAAAATATTAATTTACACCAAAAATGAAAAGAATTTATATTTACTAAAAAACAATCCACAACGGTCTAATGATTCATCTCAAGTTCTTCTTCACAAAAGTTTATAGTGGCTACACACTTTGACCAGAAATAAACAATATGATTTTATGGTATGGAAGTCATGACCCTTGGAACCAACTTCCTTTCTTTAATGGCTTCTCTTCTCGGCATTCATTGAGACGGCAGTGCCGTCTATCGTGTCGATCTCTTAGGCTCAAACTCACACTATGTCCTTCAGGGCATTTCATCGACTTCGGAAGCATATTTGCTCTCTGTAAGAAGCGAACACCGCTTTCTTTATCGTCGCATTCTTATATTAACTCCAGCAACTTCATGGCAAGCTAAACAAATTTTGATTGAAAATTTACAATTTCAAATGAGTGCCTAAAATTTAATAAAAAAAAAAAAACCCAAACAAACTTGGATTTGAAATTTATAATTAATATTTGCGATAAATAACTTTATATTATTTGGGGTGAATTAACAGAAAAGAACTCTTACCTCAACCTAAATGGTTTCTCTGATGGAAAGAAGGGATGCGGGTTCGATTACTGTCGGAAGTACAATTATTCTTTGGTAGGATTCCTCAGTCTCGGTTGGTTGTTATTGATTTCACTTTTAAATAAAATTAAAAACAGGGACAGCGATTCAAACAGGTGCGACCCTTAAAAATAACGTTTATAGTAATAAGAAAAAAATGTCGGATAAAAAATCCTTTAAAAAAATATTACTGTTGTTAACGTTTCCGGTATGAAAAAGGAGCAAGCAGATCCGTCGAAGTCTCACCATAAAACGTGACTTCGTTGATAGGTTTATTCAAAGCAAGCTCAGTCATGCTTAAAGACGCAATCTTCACATTCGGCTATTTATATATGTTGGTCAATGTTGCATTATATATATATATATATATATAAATATAAAAGTGAACATAGAAGTCAACACTTAGAGGCGACAGTCTGTTTCATGCTATATGCAATCGTCAAGCCACTTGGTTTGACGATTGCATATAGCATGAAACAGACTGTCGCCTCTAAGTGTTGACTTCTATGTTCACTTTTATATTTACACACGCTCTATCTCTGATATTGAGCACTTTATTCCATAAATATAGCACACCTTAAGACTATATTTCTTTATATATATATATATATATATATATATATATATATATATATATATATATATATATATATATATAAAGAAAGAAAGAACAGTAAGATATATAATCTGGTGTTCTTATAGATATTTTTATTTTTACAAAATAGTGCTCAATGTAAATTTACAGAGCATTAATATTATAAATTAATTGATTTAAAATATGTTTTTTTACGCTACACAGTTCTAACCATGTTTCAAGAATGGAAGCTAAAAGCTCCGAATTTAATTTTGTAATTAAATTAAAGACATTAGTTCCATTTCATCCTCAAGCGAATTTTGGAGTAGCTTTTAAAATTACTGGGTTTTAAAGACACAGCTAAAATCATAATTCACGATTTTTAAAATTGTATATTTAAATATTATTTAAGTAAAATTTATGGCACTTACGGCAAAAATAGCTAATTCATTTCTCTGATATAGTAAACTTTATTTATTTATTTATTTGCTGAATTTGTACTAATGACCACTTTGACATCACAATGGTATCAGTAGACTCAACTAAGTCTTCTGATCTCATTGGTATTTTTATATTATACAACCTTACAGCGCACCGTGATATTAATATAACTGACATTGGTTTGTACAGAGACGATGGACTTATGGTTATTAGAAACTCAACTAACTTCAAAATAGATAGAATTAGAAAGGTATTATATAAAGAATTTAAAAGCACGGGCTTTAAAATTACGGTTAGCACTAAATTAAAAAAGTGAACTTCCTAGATATAACATTAGATCTAAATAAAAATACATACACACCTTATAAAAAACCCAACACCAATCCTTTATATATACACCCTAAATCAAATCACCCCGCATCTATAATTAAACATATACCGTTATCTATCAGTAAACGAATTACTACAAATTCAGCAAATGACAAGATTTTCGATGAGCATATCAATTCATATAATAAGACTCTAAAAGAGAGTGGCTACAAAAAACAAAAAATAATTTGGTATACGCCCCCATAGAACCAAATGGTAAAGAACAAATTAGGACAAAAATTCCTGGCATTAATAATAGTCAAGCATTTTCCTAGTGAAAGTGAACTAAGTACTATTTTCAATAAAAACACACTAAAATTGAGTTACAGCTGTACGGAAAACTTAGAAAAAACTATTAAGAACCATAATGCTGATATCTTAAATAAACACTTATACCAAAACCAAAAAAGTTTAGACAATGGAAAAATAAAAATAAAAACTGATGAAAAATAAACAAAAATTATGTAACTGTAGAAACTCTCATAATTGCCCTCTACAAAATAAATGTCGCACTGAATCATTAGCATACCAATGCAATAACTCTTCGATTGAAAGTCCTGAAAACATAAAAAATATATAGGTTGCACTAGCCATGAGTTCAAAAAAAGATTCAACCAACATCAAAGTTCATTTAGGATAAATAAATATAAAAATCAAACATCTCTATCGAAATACTTCTGGCACGTAAGGATCAAATAAAACACCTACGGTAAAATGGAACTTAATAAGAAAAGCTAGAATATGTAGATCATTAAATGACCCATGTCCTTTGTGCATACATGAGAAACTATATATTACTAAGTTTATAAAAAATAAAAATTTACTGAATCAGAGAAATGAAATAGCTATTTTATGTCGTCATTGTCAAAAATTTTCCCTAAACAATATTTAAAAATAAAAATAAATTTAAAATGTGCGATCAGGTAATATACATATTTATATTTATTAGGTTGGTGCAAAAATAATGTCGTTTTTTGACGTAATTTTTTAACATAAAAAACGCCATTATTTTTGCACCAACCTAATAACATGAAAAAATAATTTTATATACTGTAAGTAATTCTATTACATTTACTTGTTTTTCTTTAAAAAAAAAGTCTTTTAAAATAACAGTGAAAATATTTTAAAGTTGTATTTAAAATTGTAGTTAAAACGAATTCTAACGTAAACATCTTTTAAAATTGTAGTTAAATAAAACGTATTCTAACCTAAACACCTCTCAAAAAGTACTACCAGCACTTAAATGAATCCAATAAAACACCTACTGAAAAATGAAATTATGACAAAAAGCTAGAAGATGTAGGCCATCGAATGACCCATGTCCTTTGTACATACATGTGAAACTATATATTACTAAGTTTATATATATATATATTTAAAAAATGAATAAATAAATAAAGTTTACTAAATCAGAGAAATGAATTAGCTATTTTTGCCGTAAGTACCATAAATTTTACTTAAATAATATTTAAATATAAAATTTTAAAAATCGTAATATACATATACTTGATGTGGAAAAATAATTTTACTTACTGTAAGTAATTCTAATACATTTACTTCTATTAAAAAGAAATATAGTCTATTAAAAGTAACAATGAAAATATTTTAAAATTGTAATTAAAATTGTGGTTAAATAAAATGAATTCTAACCTAAACTTCTTTTAAATTGTAATTAGATAAAACGTTTTCTAACCTAAAGACCTCCCTCTTAGTACTACACGCACTTAAAAGAATCCAATAAAACACCTACAGTAAAATAAAATTAATATGAAATGCTAGAAGATGTAAGCTTTTGAATGACCCATGTCCTTTGTACTTACATGAGAAACAATATATTACTAGGTTTATATAAAAAATAAAAGTTTACTAAATCAGTGAAATTAAGTAGCTATTTTTGCCGTCATTGTCATAAATTTTACTTAAATAATATTTAAATATAAAAAAAAATTGTAACCTAATAATATACATACTTATACTTGATGTGAAAATAATTCTACATACTGTAAGGGATTCTAATACATTTAATTGTTCTTAAAAGAAATATAGTATATTAAAAATTAAAAGTGAAAATATTTCAAATCGTTGTTAAATAAAGCGTATTCTAACCTAAACACCCCACAAAAATCTTTAAATATACAAATAGAGAAAAAAATGCCGTAAGAATTTTTGCCGTTAACAATAAAAGTTTTAAAAAATCCAGACGACATGCATTTGACGGATGTTAGATTTCATTGAAACATATATCCCTACCCCTACCAAAACGTAACTAATAACTGATACATCAAAATACAGACATAATGAACACGTACTTATCTAGTGGAAATGAATTTATCTGTAACCTTGGAAACGTGAATTATGATTTTAGCTGTGTTTTTAAACCCCATATATATATATATATGTATGTATGTATATACATACATAGATACATATATATAGGGAAGAGGTTATAGTTGTTTCAACGAGAGAAAAGTGTATATTTTAAAAAGAAGATATACCGCAAACGTTTTTGGTTGAAATGTGGATTTTTTTATTTTAAAATATATATCATACTCTATTTTCCATAATTCCGCTACAAATGTTTCTGGTTTCGTGACCTTCTTCAATCAAAGCGTAGATATTTCCGCATATTATAAAAATGAATTTTTGCGTGGTAGTGAACTGCATTATGAATTTACGATTTCCGTCTGATATTTTGCGACCGTTGTCGAGGACACCATATATATATGGTCTCGACTTCCTACGGCGCGTTGTAA
>OZ010603.1:27670516-27830516 GCA_963932145.1 Acanthosepion lycidas
CCGTTTCTCACAGACAAAACGACACCAGCCTCTTGATGGTATATCGCTATTTTCATGGAAAGTACTCAGACGAACAACGTTCCTTAGTTCCACCAGTTCTAATTTTCATGGCTAAGACCCACCATACCACACACATTGTAGTGAACTACACTCATTACCTTAGTAATTCATTGGCGAGTTGCTTCTTCACACGAACCACTGATTTGTGGAACCGACTCCCAAGATGATGCTTCCCCGATCACTACAATCTTAACCTGTCCAAGTCTCGGGTTAACCGTAATATTCCCCACATATTCCCATAAACTCTCTCTCTTATTCTGTAAGACTCTATCATGAGTGGTTCTTGGGCTTTATGTAAGGTGAATGAACGTCATTGTAAAAACAATAGTATTGCTCAGTTATTGCTCCTGAAGATGGCCAGCGGGTGTAACGACTGAAACACTGAGATAATAATAACAATGAGGGCATTCGAATGTAAATTAAGTAAATAATTATAACTACTCATTCCAGGAATTCAGATAGAGAAATTCGTAGGGAGAAGTATTTAGACCCCCCCTCCCTCCGAAAATGGCGCCGATGAGGTAATTGCGTATTTCCGGTGAGTCTATATTTGGGCCTAGGCAAATAATTTTCCCCAGTTTCCCGCCACTTGACCCACTTCTCTAAGTCAAATTTAATAAGTATGATTAGATGTTTATTCCCCACTGGCGCCAGTGTTCAGTGTAAAAAATAAAATTAAAAAATAAAATTAAATTAAAATAAAGCTAAACTAGGATTTTGAATACTGATTTATCAAGGAAAAAGAAAAAATGGAAAAAACAAAAATCATACACAAAGATCTAACCGGTTATCGCTCTTCACTCGTCAGAACTCGATCAAGGAAAGTTTTTTTCTGCATAATGAACCCCCCCCCCAACCACAAAACCCCAAGACAAACAAAAATCATACACGAAGAAATCATTCCCTCGTCAGAACTCGATTAAGAAAAGCAATTTTTCTGTAGAATGACCCCCCCCCCAAAAAAAAATCATACATAATGAGCTAACCGGTTATCGCTCTTCACTCGTCAGGAGTCGATCAAGGAAAGTAATTTTTTCTGCACAATGAACCCCCACATCCCCCCGAAAACAAACAAAAATCATACACAGTGAGCTAACCGGTTATCGCTCCTAACTCGCCAGAACTCGACCAAGGAAAGTAATTTTTTTCTGATTGGTGATTTAAAAAAATGAGAGAAAAAGTCATACAAAATAAGATTCTTTTATGTTCATAATTTTATTTAGGATCACCCTAAGCAATGCAGTAATGCCACTAAAACAAATTGGGTTACAGGATGTGGACGAATTAGGAACAATAACATTAATGATGAACAGAAAGAGAAGAGAGTAATCAGGTGGAGAGTAGAGAGTAGATAGAGATTTATATAAAATTTTTGGCAAATTAAAGTTGTCTGAAAAACATGGCGCCAGAAGAAAGTTCCACAAGCGAGAAGTGCGAGAAAAGAAACTGTTAACACAGAATTTGTGGCTAAATCTAGTCAGCCCAACTGTAAATAGACGAGATCTCGACATCAATCTAGTGTTGTACATAAATTAAAAAAAAACTCTAGGTATTATAGCGAAGACCTCATTCAAACAATTACCATGATAGGAAGGACATAGAGAGGCAACCTTATGGCGGTGGGAAAGTAACTGAAGCTGAGCCACCAGATCAGGACCAATAATATTGCAGATTCTTATCAAAGAGCTCAAGGTAAATAACAGGGGCACAAGGCCGTATGTGGCAGCAATATTCTAAGCATAGGCGAATGGTAGACATAGATATGTAAGATAGATTCTGGAGAGAAAAATTGTCTCGTGTGCTACAGTGAACCGAATTTCTTAGCAGCTGACCTAGCAATGGATTCAATATAGTTTTTCCACTTCATATCAATAGAGAACGTGAACCCAAGAAGGTGCAACGTGTTACTTTCCTGGAGGTTAGCATCAGCCATACTGATGGAAGGTAGAGAGGGGTCTCTCAGAGGATTAATGGAGAGAGGTTTAGTTTTGCAGGTGTTCAAATTAGCAAGCCGTTTGTTACCCCAGTTAACAATAGACTGAAGGCCGTTTTAAACATCTGCTGCTATCCCGACCTTGTCAGACTGATAAGGCTTACTGTCGACACATGAGTAAATGGTTGTGTTGTCAGCGTAGATACCAAGTTGAGAGCCGATGTCATCGAGAAGGTAATTAATGAAAATTAGAAATAGAGTAGGACCAATGATGGAGCCCTGAGGGCCAGCTACGTTAGTACGAAAGGATGTAGACGAGTGGCCGTTCAGGATAACTCTCATTTCACTATTTGATAGGACTGGATCAATTCAAAGAAGTGTCCTGGGACACTGTAACCTTTCAGATTGTGGAGAAGACCTGAATACCAGACCCTGTTAAAGGCTTTGGGGCTGTCCAATGCAACAGCCCGGGCTTCACCATTTTTATCTAGAGCACAATAAACTCTTTCCGCAAATATCATTAGTACATCAGCAGTTGACCTGGAGAAACGAAAGCCATATTGTTTGTCTGCTAAAATGCCCTACGATGTTAGATGACGAACTAATTCTCAAAAGAAAAAAAAATTATTACAATTTAAAAATATTTTCTGGCTTTAAATAACCTTCAAAGGGTTGATAAGCCGTAGAAAACGAATCAATCAATGAAATACTGATTAGCTACACAGGCATGTCTTTTAGATTTATTTACATTCTCTAGAATATAAATGTATAGAAACTATTGTGGCCACAAAGTGAGGGATCAATTTATACATTGATTATAATATACAATTGATCCCCCACTTTATATCTACGTTATAATTACTTGTTTGTTTATAAGCCGTAGAAAATAAATCAGTCAGTCAATGAAATACTGATTAGCTACACAGGCATGTCTTTTAGATTTATTTACATTCTCTGGAATATAAATGTATAGAAACTATTGTGGCTATAAAGTGAGGGATCAATTTATATATTGATTGTAATATAGAATTGATCATCACTTTATATCCACCTAATTTCTTGTTTGTTTATTAAATTCTAACTAGGTATGAATCCATCTCTTCTCCCCCAGCTATTGGTTAATTAGTAAGACTTTTATCACTAAATCATTATTATCTAAAATAATTCTTACAATCTAAATAACCTGCTGTTATTTAACCTGCAAAATGTTGATACTCCATAGAAAACGATTTAATCAATAGAAAAAGTTCATAGTCTGACCAAGATATAAATATCTAATAGCTATATTGAATAGAATAATCTTTAGAGAATAGGTTCTTATAGTTAATAGTTTATAGAATATTTTCTTATAGCTAATAGCTAAGAGAATAGGTTATTATAGCTAATAGTTTATAGAATATTTTCTTATAGCCAATAGCTAAGAGAATAGGTTATTATAGCTAATAGTTTATAGAATATTTTCTTATTGCTAATAGCTAAGAGAATAGGTTATTATAGCTAATAGCTTATAGAATATTTTCTTATACCTAATAGCTTATAGAATATGTTATTATAGCTAATAGCTTGTAATAGATTCTTATAGTAGTATACTGATGAAACGGTAGTGTATCAAAGAATAGATAAGTAACAACCAATTACAGTGTATCTATAAAGTTCCTGTTTATCTTAATGAAATACATTTAAATTTATCCTCGATAAGAGACCACATAACAACAATGCATTTTTCCCACACCTCAACACACCTCAGAAATTGCTTTTTCAATTAAGCAGACCTCACTTTAGGAGTGCTTGTTTTGGAAGTATGTCTCTTCTAAAGAAGGATATTTCATTGAGACCAGAATTACAGCTCATTGTCAGAGAACTTGTTCCGTTCTTTAGTTCTACCAGTTTAGACTATAACACCTACAATCCGCCATGTTACATTCATAAATCCCAAACCCTGTTCATTCTCTCCGTATTCCTTTTTGTAAGGCAGAAATTATACTCAGACCGTTTTTTTCCAAAGAAGAGCCACTTTGTGAAAGACACCCCCGGGACTTTCCCAAATGTTACAATCTTCAAGTCAAGAGTGAATCACTATCTGTCAACCATATTCTCATAATCTTCACTTCTTGCTTACGACTTGGCTTACGACCACATCGTGTTGATCACTGTACAGTCAATAATGTTAATCAATGTCAAGTCTGGTCATCGCCTAAATGGGAGACCACTTGTGAATTGCAGGCGCTGTAAGTTTCGATGTGCAAACTGTAATGGATAATCCCTCGTAATTGTTAATCAGAGAGCTGAGTTTTTATTCCACTTGGGTCCGTTATATTTACTTACGTGCAGATACTTTTGGGAAAGGTATGAGCCCAGCTCTTATCCCCCCAGCTATGGGTTAATCAGTAAGACTTGTATCACTAAAACTATTATTATCTCCAAAAAATAAGCTTACAATCCATAATGTTAGGACACTGAATAAGTTCTCGCTGATTTTTCACGAAGGGTAATGTTTTATTTACAGAAATTAATACGAAGCAATAAAAGAAACATTAAAAGAAAGAATAAATAAAAGTATTGTCCATCGCTCGCCCCTACTGTTTCCTATATTTCTGGCAGCATTTGAATTCCACGCCGGAAAAAAGACACGTCTTTTGAGGCTAACCCCGAGTTGACCCATTTTTGGCATCTTCATAACAATGAAAATGCTGCACAGCCAGGTCATGTGCCATCGATCGGAACAAGTGATAATCGGAGGGGGCAATGCCTGGTGAATACGGCGGATGGGATAGGACTTTCCATTTAAGCGTTTCCAAGTAGGTTTTCACCCGTTTTGCAACATGTGGCCTAGCGTTGTCATGTTGTAAATCACTTTGTCGTGTCTCTGCTCATATAGCGGTCGTTTTTTCTTCAATGTTCGGCTCAAACGCATCAATTGTAATCGATAGCGATCACCCGTGATGGTTTCGGTCGGTTTGAGCAGCACATAATGCACTACATCCAGCTGATCCCACCAAATGCAGAGCAGAAGCTTCGAACCATGGATATTCGGCTTTGCCGCTGATGTTGATGCATGGCCGGGCTTACCCTACGATCTACGCTTAGGGTTATCGTAGTGTATCCACTTTTTATCGACGTTCACGATACGATGCAAAAAAACTTTTCTTTTCTGCCGTTGAAGCAGCTCTTCACACGTGACAAGGCGCCGTTTGACGTCTCTCGGCTTCAACTCGTACGGCACCCAATGTCCTTGCTTTTGAATCATTCCTATTGCTTTCAAACGTTTCGAAACTGTTGTGTGATCAACTTCTAATGATTCTGCAAGTTCGGTTTGCGCCTGACATGAGTCTTCATGAAGTAATGCCTCCAATTCTTCGTCTTCAAACTTTTTCGCTGCGCCAGAGCGTTCTTTATCTTCAACATCAAAATCATTATTTTTGAAGTATCTAAACCAATCTCTGCACGTTGTTTCTGACAGAGCATGGTCGCCGTAAGTGTCAACAAGAATTTGGCACGAAATCCGACATGTTTAACGCTATGAAAAAACAAAGTTATTTACGCTTTGGCGAAATGACATACACTGAATTTTAAACTTGCTTATAGTACTTCCTCCTAGATGCGTTAACATCTGAAAATACAAGCACGCAGTTCTGGGAACATCACCTGTTGGAAAACAGCGAGAACTTATTCAAGGTCCTAATATATTTTCTAGCATTAAATAATCTGCAAAGGGTTTTTAAGTCATAAAATTCACTCAATAAAAACTTCCCACTCGTACATATATAAGCAAGAGATGTGGTCCTACAGAAGGATGCTGAGAATTCTATGGACAGAACATGTCAGCAACGAGGAAATTTTAAGAAAAATGAGAACAAAAAGAGAAACTTATACTCAATATCTGTTGTAAGGTGGACGTTTCACTCAGACAGCCTTTTCGCCAGAACAGCCACTTTCTGAAAACAGGTTTCCCCGTAGATGCTTCTCCAAATGCTACAATGCTTAACACAGGGGGTGAATCACTGTCTATCCTCCATAATCTTCACTTCCTTTCATTACCCCTCTATCTCGAGTGACTCTTGGGACTTGCATTGAGCGGCCCAATTTAGCCACGGTATCATCTGATGGACAGACAGGTCACAAATCTATAGTAATATTGCAATTTTATTATCTTTATCATTACAAGTTAATATATATTTTTGTCACCTAGTTCCGTAGGTGAATCACTTAACCTTTTCTAATACCCCATACCCATGGGAAGTACTTGATAGGCGATAAAGTTGGTTTGAACCCTTTAAAAGTAAAACATCGTTTTTGAAGATGAAGAAGTTTTATGCTTAATTTTTGAGTGGCATACATCTCTGCAAGTGAACAAATACGTTTTTAACTCAACACAAATGCAAAGAATAAATTGAGAGATTAGTTTTTAATTAAAGTCATTGTTTGAAGAAAAGACTTGAAGCAACAGAGATGTCGTTCTACAGAAGGATGCTGAGAATTCTATGGACAGAAGATGTCAACCTCGAAGAAGTTTTAAGAAAAATGAGAACAAAACAAACACTTAGAATCAAAAAGAGACAGTTGAAATTTTCGGGATGCCTGAGAAAATATAGCATGACTGAATGTAAAGTTTACTTTGCTATATTTGAAGGTGAATCCAGTACATATTGGAGTCATCACCGATCAACTCCTTTTAAAACAAATGCTTCTTACCGACATTAAATTTGATTTGATGCCCAACTCCACGAGAGCGTCTCTCGGCACCTTGGTCCCACGCTGTCCACTGACCTGACGTGAAACAACTACATTGAATCAATAGCTTCATCTACCGCAAAGAAAGTTGGTTCTCCGTGCAACGCCAGAAGGTTTTTCCATCCTTCTAATCTACAAGTTTACCATTCGTCCTTGCATTGAACACCGTTGCCATATATGGTCTGAAGCCCCCGCTGTTCGTCTTAAGATCCTAGACAAATTCCAGAGAGGGATATGCAAGGTGATAGGCCCTGATCTGGCATCTCGTCTACAGTCTCTTTCTCATAGGCATAATGTGGCTTCCCTCTGTCTTTTCTACAAATATTTTCATGGCAACTGCTCTGACGAGCTATTTTCACTGGTCCCCCATTTGTATGAATTTAAGCGAGCTACTAGGTTGACGCCTCGGTCCCATCCTTTCACTGCCGAAATAGCTAAATGTAACCACATCTTCTACTCAAACGGATTCTTATCTCGCACTTCACGACAGTGGAACTCCCTTCCCCTTACTTGTTTACCTGATAGCTGTAACCTTCAAATATTCAAATGTAATGTCAATCGATATCTTCTGATGCCTTGATCCTGATCTCCGTCCTTCTCTTTATTCTTTCCTCAAACACCCCCTCTTTACTCTTGCTCTCACTCTCTGTAAACCCTTGCGTGCTAGTGGCACTTACGTCCTGCTTGGGGTGAAATGCTTAAAAAAAACAAAAAAATTATGTACACTTGTAAAATAACTCATAATAAGCCATTTTAAAATATGTGAGTAATTAATAATTTGAAGTAAAATTAATTTAATGAAAATAAATTTGTATTTAACAACCAAATTTTATAGAACATTCTTTGATAACTATAATCTTCAAATCTTCAAATGTAATGTCAATCGATATCTTCTGATGTCTTGATCTTAATTACCGTCCTTCTTTTTATCCTTTCCTCTATCACTCCTCTTTACTCTTTCTCACACTCTCTGTAACCCCTTGCGTGCTAGTGGCACTCCTGCCTTACTTGGGGTGAATTGTTTTAAAAAAGGATAATCAACAACTTATTCGAAAATTGGAAAAAACACAACAAAAATATAAGCCAACAGTCTTTATTAGTTGAATTAAATTAAACTTGTTGTGCTAGAATTCAATATCAAGGTCCAAGTTATGATGGTAAGTGATTGTATCCGGAAAAAAGGAAGACTATATCTAGAGGAAGACATCTTTGACACTTGCCTAAGCTCACTACCGCCACACAATTCATGTTTCGTTCTGTTTTTTGCTGCCTAAATATACATAAACGCATGCACACACGCATCTTTCATATATATATGTGGAGATCCGTTTCAGAATTGTAGAAAAAGGCTAATAGATTTAAGTACTGAAAACTCATCACACAGAAAATAGCTCAATTGAATGAAATGCTTAAAAAAATATCCCATAATTCATTAATAAATATCCACTTCGTTGTAATGCTTATTCTTTTTAGATAAAAAAAACAAAAACTGTATCCCGCCATTTTGTCCACGGGGGGGACCATCGAAAGATAAAGATGTGGCAATTTGAGAACGACAGGAACTTGACAGTCTAATTTCGTTATCTGAAGATGTTATCAGATTTCTTTAGAAACACTTATCAGATATCTCTTCAGAGCGTTTTCCATGAATGAAAATATTTATATTATCTGGATATAAAGAGACTTTTTTTCTGTTTTGTGTATACGAGATGCAAGTAAGTTCATTTTGTATGAAGAAACACAAAAAGATTCGACAGAAAGAAAGAGAAATACGTTGAACTGCTACGTAATTTCTAATCGCTTACTTGACAGCGAATACTGAAATTCTTCTCACAGAATATGAAGTGATTTGAAGCAAAAGAGACGTGATTCTACCAACAAATGCTGAGAATACCATAGACAAAATATGTGAGCAACGATGATGTTTTAAGGAAAATAATAAGTAAAACTTATGCTTAGATCCAGAGTTGAAATCTGAAGGCAGATAAGATGAATGACAGATGCCTTTCAAAAAGTAAGCAACTGTAAAGTGATGAGACCTAGCCGCCAAACTAGTACTGCGTTTAATTCGCAAAGTCTATGTACAAAAGGGGAAAACTTAAAACAATTACCATGAAAATAGTTATAGAAAAAGGCACACGGAAGCTATGCTGTGGTGATGGGAAAGTAACTGAATGCCAGGCCTGGAGGCGATAACGTTGCAAGTTCTTTGGATTTTATCAAGAATCTCTAAATATTAGGTTGGTGCAAAAATAATATCGTTTTTTGACGTTAAAAAATACGTTATTATTTTTGCACCAACCTAATACATAGCAGAAGCACCAGATTAGACGTGACAGCAATATTCAAATGCAAGGATTGGACTTTTAATTTGAAGAATAGATATTTATTCGTACGAAGGTAGAAAATGTGGCACAAGGCCAAAAAGGGGATTGGGAAAAGGACGGTCTTCTGTCTTAATTCTAAACTTAGCTAGTCACAAACACTGACCCAAACATACCAATAATAGTCCTACCACCAAAACAGCACATTCTATCCTATCTTTCTTACTACATTCACTATAATACCTCAATGTCTCTATGAAATCCTAACTAGTCCCCAGATGTACAATTCAAAGTATGTGTCGAGGAGTGGAATAAAAACAACAATTAAAAACAAACAAACAATGATTATTTACAATATGAATTAATACTATTTACATGGAAACAAAACAAAATAAGGTTAGTTATAAAACCTCCCACAATCCTTAAATGTGACAGAAACATCAGTTAACTGGACGAAAAAATTGCAGGATTAAAATAATATAAAAATAATTATCCATCCAAAAACACTCACATAAACACACACTAATTTAATCCCAACAACAAATACAAAAACACACACGCGAAACGAAAGGCATCCCGCGACTACCAGAGAACTGACATCACTGACCACCTAACGATGGAGGGGATGGCGAATTAAACTAAAGAAAATAGGGACAGAAATAAAAGGGGCCAATGAGCATACATACCCTAGCTAAGTTTACCGGAAACAGGAAAGTAAAGATTCAAACTAAACCTAAACTAGCCTAATATCGGGACGGGTTCGTTCAACCCAGGAAGGACAAAATTCTTTACCTAACCGGCATCAAAGTGCCACCCCAGGTCAGCCCCTTTCACTCTACACAGTTGAGCAAGATTTACCCACCTTTTGCTAATTTCTGATGAAGAGAGTCGCCGCCTTTCCATCCTAATCTTGACTTTTAGCTGATGCTTAAAGTACAAGATCAGTTGGGAAGAAGTGAACTTCTCACCTTCATAGAATCCCTTCTTACGTGTCGACCAAATCACGACTCTCTTAACACCTAGCAAGCAGTGGAACACACAAAGTTCAGGCTTCGTCAACGGCGGTGCCACATTGCTACATACAGAAGAGGCCTCAAGGACAAAGAACTTTCCCTGCAGCATACGAACCATGAGGCCTTCAACGAACTTAAACAACGATGCTAAAAGCATGCCCGAATTTGTAGTCATGGTCCGCTTATCCGGCAATGTGACGCACTCGATATGCCGCCGTGATGCATTCCTACTTTCCTCTGCACGCAAATCTGTGGCCATATTCGTCGCCTCAGAGGACATTCTTTTTAACCTAGCCATAACTACCAGAGCTTGATCCTTCTTGATAAACAAGGGAGCTAACTCTGCCTTAGTAAGGCTACTTCCCCACTATCACGGGATTTAACTGCCCGATCAGCCCTTTTTCTCATAAGCCGTTTGCGCCGCTAATCTATCTAGATTGAGTCGATGACTAAAATCGGCAGCAAACGTTCGAAATTTTATTTTAATTTGTCCCAACAGGCATTTCCCACCACAATCTCTGTCAGTTCCCTTTGTAACATCAGTAGCAGCTGGTCCCGGCATTCCTGCTCGCCAAATAATGAGCAGGTGAATTTCCAGTAGACAGCCATCCTAACCTTAGGCTTATCTAAGTTTACACGAACCCGGACAAACCTATGATCCGAACTATTTTGAAGACTGGTATTTATTCATAAAAAAAGTACAAATTGTGGCACGAGGCCAATAAAGGGGAGGGGTAGAGGCTGGTCAACACTAACTATCTTATACCTAGCTAATCAGATTCGCGACCCATTCCGACATTACATTTTACCCATTCACCAAAAGAACTCGTCCATCACCAAACAATCCTTCAACCACCATAATACCACGTGCTCTCAAGGGAGACCTACCAAAATCGCGCCCCATACCATGAAAATTTTAATGATGATATATATATATATACAATTCTAATAATGATAAAATGAGAGGGGAGGGAAATGAACCCAATAATAAACTTAAAATAAACACAAATACAAACTAAACATAATTGATGTTAGTAGGGACCGTCCAACCCATAAAACAGAGAGGCCGCTGTATTCTGCCCAGGGGACAAAATCAAGAGACGCACTCGCTAAGGGAGTGGGAAAAAGTATAAAATATTAGGCTGGAATGGGAAAATATAAAACTGACCCAGTCGAGATGAAAATGGGGCGGGGGTCAAAACAAACTGGGGAGGATGGGAATCTCGACTTGGATCATAACCAAAGAACGGCCGGGATACAGGCCAGGAACAACACTTACTCACATTAACTAGGTACACTGAAGCTTGTCTAACCTAACCAAGGGGAGGGTTCCACAGGAAGCCACCCCGATGTGCAATAGGTTGACCTAGAAGAGAAAATCAAGGCTAGCCCCGTTCACACGAAGCAAGCTCGCTTCTTTTACCCACCTTTCGCTAAAGACTGTCGAATGCAATCGTTTTCTATCCGATCTAATCTTCATCTTGAGCTGATGCTCAAAGAATCGAATTAGATCCGAATGAGAAAGACGGTTGCCTCGCAAGACTTCCTCCTTTCGCGTCGTCCAAATCACCATTCGAGCCGTGGCCATCAGCGTCAGAAACACCATCCGTTTCATCCCGGAATACGGGGGCGACACATTGTCACACGCGTATGCGCGATCAATGGACACAAGCTGTTCGGGAGCGAGACGAGCCGTCAGCTCGCCGACATGGTCCCATAAGGGGCGGACCTGGGGGCAATGGTAGAAGGCGTGCGCAGCCGTTTCTTCTAAGCCAAGGCCACACCGTTCACAGCCTGGCAAATCCGCCAAGCAAAAACGGATATAACCTAATATTTCTGACTCAACCGAGTGTTTATGACTTAGCTTGATTATTTATGACGCAGCCTAATATTGATGACGTAATCGAATTATTTATGTCTCAACTTTATATTTATGACGTAACCGGATAATATTTGATGATATTTTGCAGACGTCCAGATGGAATTCATCTACCTGATTCTTTATCGATTGTCCGTACTTCCTCTCTGTAAGACTCACAAGAAGGCGCTCGAACAATCGCTATCCTCCATTTTATGGAGGGGACGCGGGAATCGGGTCGACAGACGAGTCTGCACTAAACGTCCGTGTCATGGGGGGCTGGGAATGCCGCACCTGCCGAGTCACATCCGTGCCTCTAGGTTGGCTTTCCTACGCCGTGCATTGACTGGAGGAGATCCGATTCTGGAGGGGATTGTTAGGGACGCGTTCCCTGGCCTTACCATCAGTCCCCCCATCTCGCGGGTTGAGCGCGGTCGTAAACCCCGGGATCAATCGGTTTTCCTTCGCGAGTGTCGGTCGGCCTTGAGGGCCGTTCCCCGGTCCAGTGACCTTTCTCGGCCTAGGAAGGTCTTCTATCGTGAATTAGTGGACAGGCCCGCGAAGGATCTCCTACGAGATACGCTCGGCTTGTCGGAGGAGAAGTATCGCTCCTACTGGTCTTGGGCGCCAGCGGCGGATTACCTCAGTAACCCTGAGTTTTCGCTTAGCTGGCGATTGGCTCGGAATCGGCTGCCTCTCAACGACAAGGCTTTCATATGGGGCTTGGCGGATTTGCCAGACTGTGAACGGTGTGGCCTTGGCTTAGAGGAAACGGCTGCGCACGCCTTCTACCATTGCCCCCAGGTCCGCCCCTTATGGGACCATGTCGGCGAGCTGACGGCTCGTCTCGCTCCCGAACAGCTTGTGTCCATTGATCGCGCATACGCGTGTGACAATGTGTCGCCCCCGTATTCCGGGATGAAACGGATGGTGTTTCTGACGCTGATGGCCACGGCTCGAATGGTGATTTGGACGACGCGAAAGGAGGAAGTCTTGCGAGGCAACCGCCTTTCTCATTCGGATTTGATTCGATTCTTTGAGCATCAGCTCAAGATGAAGATTAGATCGGATAGAAAACGATTGCATTCGACAGTCTTTAGCGAAAGGTGGGTAAAAGAAGCGAGCTTGCTTCGTGTGAACGGGGCTAGCCTTGATTTTCTCTTCTAGGTCAACCTATTGCACATCGGGGTGGCTTCCTGTGGAACCCTCCCCTTGGTTAGGTTAGACAAGCTTCAGTGTACCTAGTTAATGTGAGTAAGTGTTGTTCCTGGCCTGCATCCCGGCCGTTCTTTGGTTATGATCCAAGTCGAGATTCCCATCCTCCCCAGTTTGTTTTGACCCCCGCCCCATTTTCATCTCGACTGGGTCAGTTTTATATTTTCCCATTCCAGCCTAATATTTTATACTTTTTCCCACTCCCTTAGCGAGAGCGTCTCTTGATTTTGTCCCCTGGGCAGAATACAGCGGCCTCTCTGTTTTATGGGTTGGACGGTCCCTACTAACATCAATTATGTTTAGTTTGTATTTGTGTTTATTTTAAGTTTATTATTGGGTTCATTTCCCTCCCCTCTCATTTTATCATTATTAGAATTGTATATATATATATCATCATTAGAATTTTCATGGTATGGGGCGCGATTTTGGTAGGTCTCCCTTGAGAGCACGTGGTATTATGGTGGTTGAAGGATTGTTTGGTGATGGACGAGTTCTTTTGGTGAATGTGTAAAATGTAATGTACGAATGGGTCGCGAATCTGATTAGCTAGGTATAAGATAGTTAGTGTTGACCAGCCTCCAGCCTCCACCCCTCCCCTTTATTGGCCTTGTGCCACAATTTGTACTTTTTGATCAAATAAATACCACTCTTGTTCATACGTCTTATCGTATTTTATTTATTTTATGGATTTTACGATACCAGTCAGAGCTTTGCATCCGGATTGTTTCTGGAGTGTGTTGGACAACCTGTGTTGACCTACGTATCTGATAAGTTTTGCAAATCTTTTTTTCCTTTTTAATTTTTGTTTAAAAGCCTTTTGTTTTTGAGTTTTCTGTACTCGTGCATTTTTTTTCTTTCTTGCCTTTTTACCCTCCCCCCTCACTGTTTTGTTTGTTTACCTTGGTTTGCTCCTTTATTGAAATTTATTTTTGTTTGTCCACCGTTTTTTTCTTTATGTTTTTCTTTTTGTTTTACTGCAAAAAAATATTATTTTAACACTTAAAAGACATTCGTTCTGTCGTGGTGGTCGTCGCAGGCCACCATGGACCAGAACGTAAACAATACACCACCGACGGTGTCTTTAGAAAATTCGGCCTGGTCTGAGAATAGGCCGAAAAAGAAAAAAGATGCCGAATACTACGCAGCTCAAAGAGAGACTTTTGAAGGGTCGTTTAAGGAAAATGAATTCCTTACGATCCCTGAAGCACTGGAAGCGGTGGAAAATAAGATCATTTCCCTGCTGACGTCCGACGTGAAAAGTCGGAAATTAACCGGAGTCAGCAGGGAGACAATGGAAGAGGTCCTAAAGACCTTGAAAATTTATCCGAAAGTGCTGGCTAGGAGGTCAAACGCAATGTGAGACATTCTCCTACCAACGGAACTGGATGCGAAGCAGTTGGCGGGCAGCGTGTTGACAACAAAAAACCTCAAGCTGCAAACGGAATACATGGGCACCCGTAGGACTAAAATAACAGTCCACGGAGTGCCTGTGGACATCTCGGAGGACAGAATGGGGGCCTTCTTCGCTCAGTATGGAAAAGTGGAGGAGGTCAAAGCGATACTGAGCAAGTCCGGCATTGCCATGGGTGACGTTGAACTGCAGGTGACCCTGAGCCAGGAAGAATTTAGGAGAATTCCCAACACCCTGGTTTGCAGGAAAAGAAAGATGTGGGTCGTGGTGGAAGGCAGGCGACCGAATTGTTGGGTGTGTGGTGTCCGGGGACACATGGTGAAAGATTGCCCAACGAAACAGCATCAGCTTGTAAGCCAGGCCACGCCACCGGTAGCAGCAGACAAAAATCCAGAAGCAGATAAAAACGCTGACGGCGCCTGGAAGGAGGTTGTAAATGGAAGGAAGGGGAAGAATTTACCAGCTCCCCCCAAAAGGAGAAGCCTCAACCAACACCAAAGCAGCAGGTGGAAAAGAAAAAAGGGGAAAAAGAAGTGGCGAAAAAACAGTCACCCAAAAAAACCCCACAGAAACAGCAGCAGCAGCAGCAACAACAATCACAACAACCACAGCAGTAGCAGCTACTAAAGGAACAAAGAGACAGTCCGATGGAAGTTGAACACATGCCTCCACCTCGAGTGGCGTCTCTGAAGAGGTGCAGAGAAGAAGAGGAGGAGGAGGAAGAAGAAGAAAGAAAAACACAAGAAAGTTGTTCTGGTCCTAGCCGGGCGGAACGCAGTCTGGTCAAAACCAGGGGGCGCTCCTTCCCGGCTTCGCCAATTAGATCGTCCTGCTCTCCCGGCATTAAGAGCTTCCTTTCCTCCTCTTCCCGTGCTACACCACCCTCTCCCTCCACATCTTCCCCAAGTTCGTTGAACACACCACCACACACATCCACCTCCTCCCCTCCCCATCCTCCTAGGGAGAAAAAGAAGAAAATGTTTGCGGTCCCCGAGTCAATTTGTAACATTGACAAAGCAGAGTACATAAGGGACCTGTCCAAACAAAGGAAGGCCCTGTTGGAGGTGCTGTACAAAACGACGGAGGTGGACGGCAAAAGTGTCGAGGACCCCCGTAATTTTCCAAAGGCTCCAGGTGTCATTACCTGTATCAGTGACTCTGGTGGCTACCTGAAGGTGTGGAGCCACATATTCGAGGCCAGGGAGGTCTTTCCGAACATTAAAATGTGCGAATTGGACAACCCCGACTTAAAGAGATTGCGCAACTTTTGCTCTGGGAGGGTCCCGGTTTTAGTTCACCCCTCCTTATATAGGGCTATTAAATTAATGTACCCTATTGACGTCGGCGGTATTGTCCTGGGCGGTCGTATGACGACTGAATTGGGCACTGGCAGTCTGGGATAATCTGTCGGGGTCCTGCTCAACGCAGATTTCCTCCCCGTATGTGTATAAGGTTTTTGCACTTATTCTTTTTTCTTTTTGCAGGCCTAGACGATGGCAGTTAAGTTAGCTATACTGAATGTGAATGGCTTGAGGGATCGGGGTAAGGCTGCCCGCCTGCTCTGGGACCTGTTATCCTTTGATGTGGATGTCGCCGCGATCGAAGAGACCCACTTTGTTTGCAGTTCCGATGCGTGTGTGCTGGAGGATGACTTTGTCGTTTATTCAGCATATGGGGACCGGTCTGCCAGAGGTGTTTCTTTGCTTGTCAGACGTACTCTCGATGCGAAGGTAGACCTTGTGCATACCGATGCAGAGGGCCGGTTGATCGTGGCCGATATTGCCGTGAAAAGTGGTTCGTTCCGGGTCGTTGCGGTTTATGCGCCCAATGACCAGGGGAAGCGGGTCTCGTTCTTTCGGCGGTTGGGGCCGTTCCTGGCGGATTCAACGCGCCTAGTTTTAATGGGGGATTGGAATGCCATCCTGGACCCCAAGTTAGACAGGGGGCGGGGTGCTAGCGGGAGAGGGGGCGATCGCAGCTTGGTCGATCTGATCGACGATTATGGTCTCGTCGATAGATACCGGGTCGATCATCCCGAGGGAAAAATGTGGACGCGGGCTCTTAATTGGCCTTTTGACAAGGTGGTTAGCTACCTTGACAGAATGTTAGTGAGAAGAACCGACATAGAACTACTAGATTGCTCTACGTTCCACTGGGTAGGCTATTCGGATCACAAACTCGTTTGTGCCCGGGTGGCGTTAGACAATAGGCCTAGAATGGCTGGGTACTGGAAGTTCAATCTGTCTTTACTGGACAGGCGGGACTTCCAGGAGCAGCTAACTAGACTAGTGCAGCGGGAGCTAGTGGGGGCGGTTATCGGGAATAGGTGGTGGGAACGCCTTAAATGTAGGATTAGGTCCTTCACCACTGATTTCAGCAAACGGCTCGCTCTAGATAGAGCTGAAAAGGTGAAGACGCTTAAAGCTAGTTATTCCCGGGCGGTGGCTGGGGGGGATCCCCTAGAGATAGCCTTAGCTAAGGAGGCCCTGGATCGATCGAATAGCGAGCGGTACATGGGTCAGGTAATTAGACATAAGTTAAGCAAGATGTCTTCCGAAACCGTGAACTTGGGCGCAGATCTGCGCAGGGAAGAGGTCCGTCGAGGTGGCGATCGTTACATTCGTGAAGTCAAATCCCCGGAGGGGCGTACTCTTCGGGCCACTGACGACATGTGCGGAGCGTTTCGGCGCCATTTCGAGAACCGGTTTACCAAGGAGCCTGGTCTCCGTGAGGAGGAGTTTCGTAGCTATTTGGCTGACTTTCCTCGGCTTTCGCTGACTGAAGCGGCTAGCTGCGAGGGAGAGATTACGGAGGGCGATGTCTACGCAGTTTAGAAGAAGGTCGGCAGAGGCAAGTCGCCCGGTCTGGATGGTTTGCCCTATGAATTGTACTTGAGGCTGTCGCACATCTTTGTTCCAATTTTGACTGCAGTGTTCAACAACTGGTTTCGGTCGGTGTCCATCCCCAACCGGATCACCAGGGGTGTGATCACTCTGTTGAAAAAGGGCAAAGGTGGTGGGGGGAACCTAGATGATTACAGGCCCATAACTCTGCTAAACACAGAGTTAAAGATTATGGCCAAGATCCTGCAGGAGCGTTTGCAGTCAGTTGCCGAGTCTCTGTTGGGACCTGAGCAGACTTGTTCTGTGAGGGCCCGAACAATTCAGAGCAACCTGCATCTGATCCGCACGATCATAGAGGGTGTAAAAGACGACGAAGAAGCCGCGCTGATCAATTTGGATCAGTCCAAGGCATTTGATAGGGTCGACCATCGCTACCTTGCAGCTGTCCTGCAGGCCGCTGGATTCGCATCCAACTTCTGCCGCTGGATTAGCCTCCTGTATCGCTCCCCCAGTGCGGTGGTACAGGTGAACGGAAGGCTGTCGGACGCGTTCGTGCTGTCTAGGTCGGTTCGTCAAGGTTGTCCGCTGTCGCCTCTCCTTTATGCATTGGCGTTGGAGCCTCTCATTCGCCGGCGGAAGGACGAGACCGGCAATCCGGCCCTACGTGGAATTGCCGTTCCTGGAGGGTCTCGAGCCAGGGTTTCCGCGTACGCCGATGACGTATCTGCTTTCGTGTCGTCCCGCAACGACATTGAGGTCGTACAGAAGGCGCTTGATCGGTACGAGAAGGTGACAGGGGACAAAATAAACCGCGACAAGTCGTCCGGCTTGCGGTTAGGTGCCTGGAAGGGGGTCGCTCTTCCAGGCCGCTTCGGTTGGACAGACGGTCCTGTCCGCATTCTTGGAGTGTGGTTTGGGCCTGACCTCCAGCTGGAGAAGAATTGGTCTGAAGTACGAGCAAAGGTCGATTCCGCTGGTCAGACTTGGAATCGACGGAGGTTGTCCGTGAAGGACAGGGCGGAGGTGTGTGCTACATACATTTTCCCCCTGATTCTTTATCGATTGTCCGTACTTCCTCTCTGTAAGACCCACAAGAAGGCGCTCGAGCGATCGCTTTCCTCCATTTTATGGAGGGGACGCGGGAATCGGGTCGACAGACGAGTCTGCACTAAACGTCCGTGTCATGGGGGGCTGGGAATGCCGCACCTGCCGAGTCATATCCGTGCCTCTAGGTTGGCTTACCTACGCCGTGCATTGACTGGAGGAGATCCGATTCTGGAAGGGATTGTTAGGGACGCGTTCCCTGGCCTTACCATCAGTCCCCCCATTTCGCGGGCTGAGCGCGGTCGTAAACTCCGGGATCAATCGGTTTTCCTTCGCGAGTGTCGGTCGGCCTTGAGGGCCGTTCCCCGGTCCAGTGACCTTTCTCGGCCTAGGAAGGTCTTCTATCGTGAATTAATGGAGAGGCCCGCGAAGGATCTCCTACGCGATACGCTCGGCTTGTCGGAGAAGTATCGCTCCTACTGGTCTTGGGCGCCAGCGGCGGATTACCTCAGTAACCCCTTTGTTTTCGCTTATCTGGCGATTGGCTCGGAATCGGCTGCCACTCAACGACAAGGCTTTCATATGGGGCTTGGCGGATTTGCCAGACTGTGAACGGTGTGGCCTTGGCTTAGAAGAAACGGCTGCGCACGCCTTCTACCATTGCCCCCAGGTCCGCCCCTTATGGGACCATGTCGGCGAGCTGACGGCTCGTCTCGCTCCCGAACAGCTTGTGTCCATTGATCGCGCATACGCGTGTGACAATGTGTCGCCCCCGTATTCCGGGATGAAACGGATGGTGTTTCTGACGCTGATGGCCACGGCTCGAATGGTGATTTGGACGACGCGAAAGGAGGAAGTCTTGCGAGGCAATCGTCTTTCTCATTCGGATCTAATTCGATTCTTTGAGCATCAGCTCAAGATGAAGATTAGATCGGATAGAAAACGATTGCATTCGACAGTCTTTAGCAAAAGGTGGGTAAAAGAAGCGAGCTTGCTTCGTGTGAACGGGGCTAGCCTTGATTTTCTCTTCTAGTTCAACCTATTGCACATCGGTGTGGCTTCCTGTGGAACCCTCCACTTGGTTAGGTTAGACAAGCTTCAGTGTACCTAGTTAATGTGAGTAAGTGTTGTTCCTGGTCTGCATCCCGGCCGTTCTTTGGTTATGATCCAAGTCGAGATTCCCATCCTCCCCAGTTTGTTTTGACCCCCGCCCCATTTTCATCTCGACTGGGTCAGTTTTATATTTTCCCATTCCAGCCTAATATTTTATACTTTTTCCCACTCCCTTAGCGAGAGCGTCTCTTGATTTTGTCCCCTGGGCAGAATACAGCAGCCTCTCTGTTTTATGGGTTGGACGGTCCCTACTAACATCAATTATGTTTAGTTTGTATTTGTGTTTATTTTAAGTTTATTATTGGGTTCATTTCCCTCCCCTCTCATTTTATTATTATTAGAATTGTATATATATATATCATCATTAGAATTTTCATGGTATGGGGCGCGATTTTGGTAGGTCTCCCTTGAGAGCACGTGGTATTATGGTGGTTGAAGGATTTTTTGGTGATGGACGAGTTCTTTTGGTGAATGTGTAAAATGTAATGTAGGAATGGGTCGCGAATCTGATTAGCTAGGTATAAGATAGTTAGTGTTGACCAGCCTCTGCCCCTCCCCTTTATTGGCCTCGTGCCACAATTTGTACTTTTTTTATGAATAAATACCAGTCTTGATTTTCTCTTTTAAGACCCCTTGATGCAACAGGGCAGTTTTCTGTGTACCCTTCCCTATTTAAGTTAGACAATATTATGTTTTCCTAGTTAATGTGAATAAGTTCCCTGATCCCGGCATTCTCGTTTGTTATGACCCATGTCGAGATTACTAACCTCCTCTAGTTTGTTTTTGTCCCCTATTTTTCATCCCGACTGGGTCAGCCTTTGATTTTCCCCTTTCCGTCGTGTATTTTTACCTATCCCATTTCATTAGTGATTGTGTTTCTTGATTTTGTCTATCGTTAAAATACAGCGGCCATTCTTATTATTTTGAGGGATATACAAGTCCTATTAACATTATTTTGTTTTAGTTTTATCGTCGTCTTTCATTTTAGTTTGTCTTCTGGTTTCATCATCCCTCCTACCCCATCATTTAATAAATCATGAAATTTTCATATAAACGAACTTTATGGACAATGAAATGAAATTTTTATATCATGAGATGTTCTGTAGGTCGCCAGCAAATATGCGGTATTATGGTATATGCAGGATTGAGTGGTGGTGGATGAGTTCCTGTGGTCAATGGGTAAATTGTAATGAATGAATGGGTCGTGATTCAGATTAATTAAGACTAGGATAGCTAATGAAGACCAGCCCCTCCCCTATTCCCCCTTCGGCCTTGTGCCACAATTTTATATTTTTACAAAATAAATATGTATCAAATTGGAATTGTAAAAAAAACATAAAGCAAAAAAAAAAAATGGATATTTTGGACTATCATCAGATTTTTATCTCATGGGGTGTTTTTGTAGACCCCCCTGTGAATATACGGTATTTTGGTGTATGCAGGATCGAGAGGTGATGGATAAGTTCTTTTCGTGAATAAGAAAATTGTAATGTATAGCGAATCTGATTAATTAGGACTAGGATAGTTAATGAAAACCAACCCCCCTCTTTTCTCCCCCGGGCCTTGTGCCACAATTCTGTATGTTAAAGAATAAATATCATCAAATTGGAATCAGTTACCACCTTTTCGTAATGTTTCTCTTTGAATTTGTTATGGAATTGACTTAAGTCAAGTAGTTGCATAACGAATAAAGTTTTCTCATTCTACGACTGTTTTTTGGAGAACAACGATCGGAAACCCCAAAGGACTTTTGGGTGGTGATCGTTTGTATTCGTCAAGATTTATCTGGGGATTTTGCTTCTTTTGAAAGAAACGACAAGTAGAATGAGAAAAATCTCTTTAAAATGCGGATATTTTTGCGAATTATATCCATAGCTGTCGTGTTTTTCTTTCGAAATGGCAGCAGAATTTAAATTCCAGTTGATGATAAATGGGATTCAGTCAAAATTTTGATTGTGTTTTCAACTCTGCCAAATCAACGGAGCTTACGGAACATTTTATTACAAACGACCGTCAATTCGACGAACATCTTAAGATGCACATTCTGAATTTTTTTTTTGACAATTATGGACAGGTTGTGGATGTCTCGTCGTCCGTAAACAGTAAAGCGGTCATTGCCACCAGGGTCTTTGTCCCGGAAAAGTTTTTTGGACACCATAATGTAGTAAACTTTTGCGGCAGATTAATTTTTATATGATCGTGGAAGGCCGCTAACCTCATTGCTGCTACGGTAGGGTCACGGGGCATCTACAGATATTGTGTGGAAAATTAAACTAACCACAACTGACTATTAAAGAATGACAATATTTCGCAGATTCTGGGGTCTTCTTTTCCGTCTAAATCCGCGATTTTCTTTTGATAATTCTCTAAAAGACTATATAAAATCTCAAATTGATGTTAAAATTGCCGCAAAACATTGTTGATTTATTTAAAATGGAAAGATCTATGATGACATGTCTCTAATTTGTATTTACATACATTGTATTTATTTTCAATTTTTCTAGTTGAATCGTTCACCTATATTACATACTAGCAGTAGAGCCCGGCATTGCCCGGGGATGTAACAGTAAGAGATAGATCAAGTATCGACCATCATAAAGACTGAAAAATAAAATTGACAAAGATTATTGTTTAAGGTTGACGGACACGCATGTCTTAATTAGTTTTTTTTTTTTAATTTTTTTTTAATTTTTTGTTTTTACGAATTGGTCAAACCCAAACTCAAACAAAAACATTGTTTTCAATCGTTATGAGTATATCGATTGAATAGAATTTTATTATAAACAATTGTCTTGTAAATGGAATTTTTAAAGCATTCTGAATGTAAAAATAAAGACAAAAATGTGCAAGACAGTAAGAAACACTACCTGCCAAAAAAAAAAAAAAAAAAAAGAAAAAAAGGGAAGTTTTGTTGAAATCGGTTGAAAAATGTAGGAAATCCGATCCCATATATAAACGAACACGAACAAGCTGGGTTTTATAAGTATAACTCGATATGAGTTGTCCTCCTTTCATTCTAGCGACAGAATCGTATTTCATCGTGTTTTCAAATTGATTTCGTGCAAAAACAATTGTGTTTTTTCAATTTTTGGCACTGTCAGAACCACCGCAATGTAATTTTACGCAGTCCTGTGAAGTTTTGTTGAAATTGGTTGAAAAATGTAGGAAATCCGATCCAATATATAAACGTACAGACACACACTCACACACAATCTGCGTTTTATAATAAGTAAAATGATCCATTATTTTAAATAATTAGGTTACAATAAAATTTATATTTTATATGAATACTACCTTATGAAAACTGAGATGTAAATTTGTTGAAAAACATATTTGTTTAAAATAAAAACTTTTTACGTTTCGGCGTATTTTATTTACTCACGTACAAATGCAAAAATAAATGAATAAAATATTAAAAAAAGAAATTAAGGAAAAATAATTTTTCTGATAGCAAAAGGATATTATTATATTTTATAAGAAAAATAAAAGAAAGTTTATGTAGCACTATCATTGTGACATCCCCAAGAAGAGGGTGTAATTTTTATGGTCACTACTTGGTCATAATTGTTATAGTAAGACAAGCTTGTTAACCATTACACCATTGTTGAGATAGTTTGATCTATTATGTCTCTAATTTGTATTTAGATACATTGTATTCATTTTCAATTTTTCTAGTTGAATTGTTCACCTATATTGCATATAATCCATTATTGTAGATAATTAGGTTACGATAAAATTTGTATTTTATATCAATATTACCTTATGAAAATTGATATGTAGTCGAGTCAGGTCCCCCATATCATAGATTCGGTGTGGGGCTTGAGGCCCTTGGCCCAGCCCTGGTTGTGCATAACAGCAAGCAGACTAATCGTCTGGCTAGTAGAATGGTGCAGGATGTCTTCAGGATAATGTCTTATGTCAGGTCATAAACCCTAACCGTGTCATCAAAAGGAAATGACATGTTTGAAAATGAACAGAAACAAATGTCGCTGAAATCTGTCAGAATTTCAGCATTTTTTCTTGAGAAGATATTTCCGTGGATAGCACATCTGAATAGAGGTTGAAGTCGTTTAAAACTATATAAAATTCATTATTTCTTATCCATAATGCTGAATGTGTTCAAATTATTCAACTTTTTAACAAGCATAACCTCAACTCGATGTTAAAAATTACCACAAAACATTGTTGATTTATTTAAGATGGATTCATCTATTATGACATGTCTCTAATTTGTATTTTGGATTCAGGATTCAGGGCCCCCCATATCATAGATTCGGTGTGGGTCTTGAGGCCCTTGGTCCATTCCTCATATGTCTAGTAGAATGGTACAGGATGTCTTCAGTATAATGTGTGATGTCAGCTCATAAACCCTAACTATGTCATCAATAGGAAATATAAATATTTATGTAAGATGGAATTGAGATGGATTCATCTATTATGACATGTCTCTAATTTGTATTTTAGATACATTGTATTTATTTTCAATTTTTCTAGTTAAATTGTTCACTGATATTGCATATAATCCATTATTGTACATAATTAGGTTACTATAAAATTTATATTTTATATCAATACTACCTTATGAACATTGAGATGTAGTAAGAATGAGGGTCAATCTCGACATTCTTACACTGACCCTATATGTATGTAAGTCTTGTAGAGTCTTCTGTAGAATAGGGTCACATCCTTACAACGCTAAATGTCGCTGCTGTAGCAAGTAGATTTTTAGAGGTTGGAATTGCCAGCCCCACGCATAATTTTAAATTCAAAGTTGCCTTTCTCCTAGACTGGTTGCCAACCAAAGGAGAGTCAACCATGATATTAAGCAATAGCTGGGAAGAGAAGAGATGGATTCATACCTTTTCCAAAGGTATTTGTGTGTAAGTGAATAAAAAAAATAGATACATTGTATCCATTTTCAATTTTTCTAGTTGAATTGTTCACCTGCATTGCATATGATGCTTTATTGTATATAATTAGGTTGGTGCAAAAATAATGTCGGTTTTTGACGTATTTTTAACGTCAAAAACCGACATTATCTTTGCACCAACCTAATAATTAGGTTACAATAAAATTTGTATTTTATATCAATACTACTTCATGACAACTGAGATTCTGTCTATATTTCTGAGATGAGGTATTATGTACACTATTTACATTATTCGATCTATTGTCCTCATCTTTGTTGCCATATTTATTACAATATTTATTACACTCCGGCCTCCTTCAGGTGGTTGGAATATCGAACTGAACCCCTTATTTCGCTCACTGGGGTAGACTGTTCTAGTCCCATGTGCCATGTTTAATGGATGTCATTTATCGGTTATCTCCTGTTAACTTCCCTCTGAAACCGGGTACTGAACTCACATTCTTTGGGTCCTGTCACTGGATCTAACCAACGCCTTTATCCACTCTGCCATGTGTCCTCAAGGACAAAGTTATGGTAACAAAGATGAGGACAATAGTCCGAATAGTGAAAACTGAGATGTAGTAGAGTGGGAGTTACATATAGATTCGGTGTGTGTGGGGGGGGGGGGCACGAGACCGTTGCATGGCCTCTGCATGAACTTACGTATTGAAATAACAGTCCACTAAAAAAACGAAAAGACTTATGATGCAGTGTAATATTTCAAGTAAGTTTCATTCAAAACGTGTTTATAGAAACCGCTATTTAACCGAAAATAAACAAGTGTTTCTCATCTGCCAAAACTAATGTCCACTTGATGATTTTTTTAATTCTTACTCCTTCTCCTCTTTGCTTCTTTCCGTGTCGGAAATGGGTTCGGTTTTTAAGATAAACATTTGTTTTGTAATTACAATCATACAGAACGAACGATGTTTATTGTCGAATAAGTCTAAAAAAAACACGGAGAAAGAACCATGTAAATTGACATGCTTATTACAGCCAGCTTCTTTTTTTTTTTTTTTTTTTTTTTCTGAAGCTTTACTTAAGGCCTGCCAAATTCGGCATCGTAGAATAATCATATTAATTCTAAAGTGAAGCCTCGGTCATATGACTCTTCCAGGTTCATTAGATGAGCGCCTATTTGTTAATTTTCTCGGAACCCGTCCCACAAATTACATCGTTCTATTGTATTTAAAGAAAACGTATCTATCGCTATAAAAAAAATGAAGGCTGTTCTGATAATAATTAGAGCCTTTAGAACCATTCCAAAAACACTACTGACAAGATTAAAGCATATGGAGATTTGAAGACTGATAGCCGTACTGAGAAAATACTGAGGAAGGTCCTGGTATGTTGAGAGGAGGATCGCCTTCATTTGATTTCCAGCGACAACCAAAAGACATCGAACATGGTGAAAATACAGCAAAATTACGACAGCAGCAATAATAATAATAATAATAATAATAATAATAATAATAACGGATTGTAACATAATAACAAAGGAATTTGAAAAAACTAACGAAGTATAAAGATCTGGAAATCGAAATAGAAAAAAAATGTGCAAAAAAAAAATAGTAGCAGTTATAGTAGGTGCGCTTGGAATGATAAAAAAGGAACCCAACAACACATTGAAAGAATTCCTGGGAATTTTAGCTTAAGAAAAATACGAAAACTTATTTTGATAAGTACAGCCCACGCACTAAGAAGAACTTTGTCTATGTAACGCTAGTGATGTTAAATAGAGTTAGAAAAAGGAAATCCTGAAATCTAGCCATAACAACACACCACTACCTGCCTTAGGTCTTCCCGCAGACTTATTAGGTCGTGTGATCATAGCAGGATTTGAAATATAATGATGAGGATGATAATAATAATAGTTAAGAGAAGAGTGCGATTTAAGAAAAGAAGAAAACACAATGTGTGACAATGTTAATACTTCGACAGAATGTCTGTATTCTTCAAGTTTTTTTTAAAAAAATGCAAGTATAAAAATATAAAAATCTATAAAATTTATAAATCTTTGGTCAAACGTTGCTTGTCTTGTAATGAAAAAATGGCTGCACTAGCAAAGAACGCGTCAAAACAAATGAAACACTGCCAACTTGATGATAGTGATCTTGGTCATCTTGAAATTTTCCGTTAGTTGATTAGAGAAATTAGTCAAACAGTTAGTTGATTGGAGAAATTAGTCAAACAGCTTAGTATAAATCTTATGGAACTCTCCCGTCATTCTGTTGATTAACGCGGGTTGGGAAGATAGTAATAATAATGAATAACTATGTCTAACATACAACGAACAGCTTTATCTATGTAAATTGTGCGGGATCTTTTTTTTTTTTTACAAAAAATGATCAGTTGAAAATCTCATGAAACTATCTTACATTATTTACATTATTCGGACTATTGTCCTCATCTTTGTCGCCATATTTATCACAACGTTTCGGTCGTTGTACACTCCGGCCTTCTTCAGGTGGTTGGAATGTCGAACTGAACCCTTTATTTCTCTCACTGGGGTAGACTGTTCTAATTCCACATGCCATGTTTGATGGATGTCAGTTATCAGTTATCTCCCGTTAATTTCCCTCTGAAAGTTCTCCACTGCCTTAACCGGGTATTGAACTCACACTCTTTGGGTCCTGTCACTGGATCTAACCAACGCCTTTATCCCCTGTGCCTTCTGTCCTTGAGGACATCTGGGTATGAATTTCTGGGTATTATAAACCTAATGTCTTCAGCAACCATTTTTACCAGTGCTCATATTGCAATTTTTCTGTTATCATTTCATGTTTTTACCAGAGCTCATATTGTTGTTATCATTGCTTTTCTCTGGCACTCCTTATTACTGGTTCCCATATGGTATTCATTTCTATGCTTGGTCGGCTCAGGAGATTTTTGTGGCCTAGCATATGTGCTGATTTGAATTTTACGAATTTTCCAATGGTGTTACTTGTAAGACTCCTCATAGAGGAGAACATGACTAAAGACTGTGTGTACGCCATCCCGTGCAGAAAGGAATATAAAAGAGAGACAGGCCGCCACCTCAAGGCAAGGCTTCAAGAACACCAGAAAGCTGTAACACGAGGAGAAGTAGAAAAATTAGGCTTGGCTGACCACATATGGAGAAAGAAGGGAGATCACCGCCCTCTGTGGGATCATGTTGAGATCATTGAGAAGGCCAGAGTGTACAACGGCCGAAACGTTGTGATAAATATGGCGGCAAAGATGAGAACAATAGTCCGAATAATGTAAATAATGTACATAATACCTCATCTCAGAAATATAGACAAACTATTTCTTACCTTAGGTCTCTGGTTGGGAACGGGAAGGAAATGTGTATAAAACAGAATCAAAGGAAATAATAATAATAATAATAATAATAATAATAATAATAATAGATAAAACGATTGACGCAAGACTTCCATATATTTCAACACTTCGAGAAGAGAGCGATTTAAGAAAATAAAAAGAAGACCCATTATTTAACAATGTTCAACAATATTTCAACAGTATGTCTGTCTTCTTTAAGTATAAAAATCTAAAATAAATCTATAAAAAATTACAAGTTTTTGTACAAACACGTCAAAACGAATGAAATTCAGTCAGCGTAAATGGCGTGCAACTGAAACGTGAGTAACAAAATGATGATCATGTTCATCTTATCATTTTACGTTAGTTGATTAGTTACTAAGAGGAATTAATCAAACACTTTATAAATCCTTTGGAACTCTCTCGCCATTCCGTTCATTCTCTCCGGTCGGGAAGTTTGTAATTTGTTATCCTTATGAATTTCAAGGGACAAAAGTTCAGTGAAATTCAGATGTTCATCGAAATTTACGGCCGTTTGTAATAAAATGTTCCGTAAGCTCCGTTGATTTGGCAGAGTTGAAAACACAATCAAAATTCTGACTGAATCCCATTTGTTATCAACTGGCACTGAAATTCTGCTGCCATTTCGAAAGAAAAATACGACAGCTATAGACATATTTCGCAAAAATATCTAAGTTTCAAAGAGATTTTTCTCATCCCGCTTAACTTTTCTTTCAAATGAAGCAAAAACCTCAGATAAATCTTAACGAATATGAAAAATCACCACCCAAAAGTCCATTGGGGTTTCCAGAAAAAAAAAGTCGTAGAATAAGGAAACTTTATTCGTGAGTCAAGTCATTTCCATAACAAATTCAAAGAGAAACATTACGATTTCTTCAGAAGGTGGCAATTGTACTGATTTCGATTTTATATAAGCAGCCGAATGTTAATGTAACTTAATTTATGTTGGTCGCACAACTAAAATGTGTTCCATCTGGACTGGTATTTATTCGTACAAAAGTACAAATTGTGGCACGAGGCCAATAAAGGGGAGGGGTAGAGGCTGGTCAACACTAACTATCTTATACCTAGCTAATCAGATTCGCGACCCATTCCTACATTACATTTTACACATTCACCAAAAGAACTCGTCCATCAACCACCATAATACCACGTGCTCTCAAGGGAGACCTACCAAAATCGCGCCCCATACCATGAAAATTTTAATGATGATATATATATATACAATTCTAATAATGATAAAATGAGAGGGGAGGGAAATGAACCCAATAATAAACTTAAAATAAACACAAATATAAACTAAACATAATTGATGTTAGTAGGGACCGCCCAACCCATAAAACAGAGAGGCCGCTGTATTCTGCCTAGGGGACAAAATCAAGAGACGCTCTCGCTAAGGGAGTTGGAAAAAGTATAAAATATTAGGCTGGAATGGGAAAATATAAAACTGACCCAGTCGAGATGAAAATGGGTCGGGGGTCAAAACAAACTGGGGAGGATGGGAATCTCGACTTGGATCATAACCAAAGAACGGCCGGGATGCAGGCCAGGAACAACACTTACTCACATTAACTAGGTACACTGAAGCTTGTCTAACCTAACCAAGGGGAGGGTTCCACAGGAAGCCACCCCGATGTGCAAAAGGTTGACCTAGAAGAGAAAATCAAGGCTAGCCCCGTTCACACGAAGCAAACTCGCTTCTTTTACCCACCTTTCGCTAAAGACTGTCGAATGCAATCGTTTTCTATCCGATCTAATCTTCATCTTGAGCTGATTCTCAAAGAATCGAATTAGATCCGAATGAGAAAGACGATTGCCTCGCAAGACTTCCTCCTTTCGCGTCGTCCAAATCACCATTCGAGCCGTGGCCATCAGCGTCAGAAACACCATCCGTTTCATCCCGGAATACGGGGGCGACACATTGTCACACGCGTATGCGCGATCAATGGACACAAGCTGTTCGGGAGCGAGACGAGCCGTCAGGTCGCCGACATGGTCCCATAAGGGGCGGACCTGGGGGCAATGGTAGAAGGCGTGCGCAGCCGTTTCTTCTAAGCCAAGGCCACACCGTTCAGTCTGGCAAATCCGCCAAGCCCCATATGAAAGCCTTGTCATTGAGAGGCAGCCGATTCCGAGCCAATCGCCAGCTAAGCGAAAACTCAGGGTTACTGAGGTAATCCGCCGCTGGCGCCCAAGACCAGTAGGAGCGATACTTCTCCTCCGACAAGCCGAGCGTATCTCGTAGGAGATCCTTCGCGGGCCTGTCCACTAATTCACGATAGAAGACCTTCCTAGGCCGAGAAAGGTCACTGGACCGGGGAACGGCCCTCAAGGCCGACCGACACTCGCGAATGAAAACCGATTGATCCCGAGGTTTACGACCGCGCTCAACCCGCGAGATGGGCGGACTGATGGTAAGGCCAGGGAACGCGACCCTAACAATTCCCTCCAGAATCGGATCTCCTCCAGTCAATGCACGGCGTAGGAAAGCCAACCTAGAGGCACGGATGTGACTCGGCAGGTGCGGCATCTGGACTGGTATTTATTTGAACAAAAAGTACAAATTGTGGCACAAGGCCAATAAAGGGGAGGGGTAGAGGCTGGTCAACACTAACTATCTTATACCTAGCTAATCAGATTCGCGACCCATTCGTACATTACATTTTACACATTCACCAAAAGAACTCGTCCATCACCAAACAATCCTTCAACCACCATAATACCACGTGCTCTCAAGGGAGACCTACCAAAATCGCGCCCCATACCATGAAAATTTTAATGATGATATATATATATATATACAATTCTAATAATGATAAAATGAGAGGGGGGGGGAAATGAACCCAATAATAAACTTAAAATAAACACAAATACAAACTAAACATAATTGATGTTAGTAGGGACCGTCCAACCCATAAAACAGAGAGGCCGCTGTATTCTGCCCAGGGGACAAAATCAAGAGACGCTCTCGCTAAGGGAGTGGGAAAAAGTATAAAATATTAGGCTGGAATGGGAAAATATACAACTGACCCAGTCGAGATGAAAATGGGGCGGGGGTCAAAACAAACTGGGGAGGATGGGAATCTCGACTTGGATCATAACCAAAGAACGGCCGGGATGCAGGCCAGGAACAACACTTACTCACATTAACTAGGTACACTGAAGCTTGTCTAAGGCGGGTTCAAAGGTCATATTTTTGGCCGAGCCTACGGGCTCGCGGGCAACCCACATTAAACCGGCCTTGTGCCACATTTAATCCTCGTGGGTGGATTAATAAATACTAAGCTCGCCGACATGGTCCCATATCATCAAATATTATCCGGTTACGTCATAAATATAAAGTTGAGACATAAATAATTCGATTACGTCATCAATATTAGGCTGCGTCATAAATAATCAAGCTAAGTCATAAACACTCGGTTGAGTCATAAATATTTGAACATAAATAATATCCGTAGCAATGCTTGTGAAATTTTAGAATATGCCTAATATATTGAATACGGGTGTATAATAATAATAATAATAATAATAATAATAATAATAATAATAATAATAAAGCTTCTTGTCTTGATTCCTTCCCTTTTCATTCTCGTCATCTGGTTCTTTTTCTCTCTCTTCTTGATATGTCATGTATTTTGGCTTCATCTTCCCATTGTAATGAATGAATGGGTCGTGAATAGGATTAGCTAGGTATAAGATAGTGATGACCGGCCTCAACCCCTCCCCATTTTGGCTTTGTGCCATAATTGTGTATTTTGCACAATAAATAAACTTTCATCATAGACGTTTTGTCTATATTCTTCTTTTCTTCTTCCTCCTCTCCATAACCCAAATTATATCACTTTCGCTTTCTTTAGTGTATTTCATCTTTTCTTCTTCTTTTCCCCTCCTCCTCCTCCTCCTTCTTCTTCTTCTTCTTCTACTTCTTCTTCTTCTTCTTCTTCTTCTACTTCTTCTTCTACTTCTTCTTCTTCTTCTACTTCTTCTTCTTCTTCTTCTTCTTCTTCTTCTTCTTCTTCTTCTTCTTATTATTATTATTATTAATTTGCAACGGCATTAGTCAAGTGAATTCCATTACAAATTCAAAGAGAACCTTCTTCAAAAGGTGGCAATCATACTGGTTCCAATCTGATATACGCTGCCCAACATGATTTGATTTGTGTAGGTTGCACAACGGAAAAGTTATACGAAACATTTAATGGCCATAGGTATGATGTAAGACACTGCAATGCGTTTATTCGTTTTGACGCGTTGATTACCAACACAACCGTTTTTCACAAGACGAGCGACGTTTATACAAGGATTTTTTTGTACTTGTACGTAATTTTTGAATGTAACTTGAAGACAAAAATACAGTCGAAACATAGTTAAATATTATCAAACACCGTTATTATTATTATTATTATTATTATTGACATGTAATAAAATCACCTAACTCGATGTAGGGTAATGTTTAGCAATGCTAGTCTGGTTGACCAATATTACTGTGTAGTGAGTTCGATCCTCAATGGGTGCCCTACACAAAATTCGAGATTAAATAACCTAAGAAGGATTCATATTTCGTAAATCCAACCAGCCAACGAATCAACAAATAGCAGCGTCTTTACAGAGGATGAATCTTATATCATATTTCTCTGTTTTCTTAGATATGTATAGCTGGAAGATAATGGTGGGTTCATGACTCAAGTGATTAGGACATTGTCGGTGTTAGGGGTGTCATTTTGCGCAGGTTCATACCCATGCTCAGATGGTCCTTAGCCTTGTGACTTGCAACTTGTTGAGCATAGATTACTTACCACTCTGTCGTGTTCCTATAGATATTCAGTCGGACCAAACACTGGACAATAAATTATTATAGGATGCATTGGAACCATTAATATTGACCTCATCAACACCTTGCTTTATGTAGAAATCTTATGCTCACTACAGACAGTAAATATTTCACTATATATATTAATAAATTTTGTTTCTATGTATCGCGTGTATCACGATTGGTCTCACAAATACTGAGAAAGAAATCTAGAAAAAGATGGATATAGAAAGTAAAACACACACACAGACACAGAGATATGAACATAGAGAAACAAAAAGAGAGTGCGACACAAAGAGAGATTAGAGAGGGTCATCTTAGATAAAGGCAGTTATTTTTAGTGAGGGATTAATTTGTGACGGACGATCTTCTGAGTACAAATTCGTCCTTGTACTGCAACTGACCTCTTTTGAAATTAAAGTCTTTCTTTAATAATTATAATCATTTTATAACAGAACTAGCAGCATGGCCCGGCGTTGCCGGTGCTTGATTCAAAAATCGTACGACATACAGCAATCGCTATCACTTGACTTAAAATATTTTTGCCCTTCCTTGCCTTTAAAGGAGTGCCCTTTGCCGTGCTGATGTTGCTACATGCCTTACTTCTTGCCTATCTCACACTGCGAATTTTTTCTAAGCTCTATACTAAACATTAAATCTGTTACGAAAAAAGAACGAAACAAAATGAACACAAAACGATCAGCTTTAAAAAAGAATTCGTATCTGGAAAAACCGAATGAAAAAAAATGTTAACAACAAATACTTTTCACACCCAACCCTGTTCTGCGGAATCAGAATCAACGTTGAGTTTAAGCAAGCGAATGAGCCAATTGGAGTAAAGTGCCATGCAGATTTAAATTTTTCCCACTTGTGACGAATGCAGCTATCGAATTTTTTTGCATGCTAGCATGCTAGTTAACATTCGTGTCAGTCAGCTGTTGGCTCTCACGCTGGCCAATAGAATCTTCCTGCCTATTCGTGGCAGCCAGCTATAGGCTCTCGCTGTGGCCAGTAGAAAATGGCTGCAAACTACGTGAAAACTGCCGTAGAAGCATGAAAAAATCGATTATTTCCACTATCGATGGGAGTTGGGAAATGCAAAGTCGGTCTTGGCCTTCCCGCTAACTTGGAGCATGGGCATGTAAGTTTTGGTGCAAATCCGTCGAAAATTACGGCCGTGCATTCGTTACACACACACACACACACACACACACACACACACACACACACACACACACATCCTGCCTTTTATAGATAGAGATAAAGTTAGCTGATTTTCTCCTAATCAAAAATCCTATTAAACCCAGTCTGTGTTGAGCGTCCGAGAGGAAAGCAAAAAGAGAGAGGGACACAGAGAGTAACACACACACACACACACACACACACACACACACACACACAGATGGACGTAGAGAAACAGAAAGAGAGTGCGACACAAAGAGAAGTTAGAGAGGGTCATCTTAGATACAGGCAGTTATTTTCAGTAAGAGGTTAAACCATGTTTCGTGATCGAACGGTCTTCATCGTCCTTGAACTGCAACTGACCCCTTTTGAAATTAAAATCTTTCTTTTATAAATATAATCATTTTCTAACAGAATAAACTTAGCTGATTTTCTTCTAATCAAAAATCCTATTAAACCCAGGCTGTGTTGAGCGTCCGAGAGGGAAACAAAATGAGAGAGGGACACAGAGAGTAAAACAGAACGTGTGAGTTTTAAAATAGTTTTCTTTAATATTGTATTAAAATGCAGTAATTCCACGTGAGGGATCAATTTATTACTTAATAGCAATAGAAAAACGATCCCCTACTTTATATCCAGTAGAATCACAGTTTATGCGGATATGTAGAAATGTAGAAAGTTTTTACTATTATTAGGTTTCCACACGTGATTTTTAAAATACAGTTTCTTTAATATTATATTAAAATGTAATAATTCTATGTGGGGGATCAATTTATTACTTAATAACAATATAAAACCGATCCCCTACTTTATGTCCAGTAGAATGTTTATGCAGAGATGTGGGAAAGATAACGGTTGACGCTAGACTTGATCAGGATGAGATTATAGTGATCGAGAAAAGCATCCTCTTGGGAGTTGGTTTCACAGAGCAGCGGTTTGTGAGAAGCTGCTGCTTGAGTGTAAAAAATAGGGTTCATAGTTTTCCGATTATTAACGAAGCAGTGTGTCGTGGCACATTTCAGTATTTTTAAGCGAAACTACGTCACTTTTTCTTATAACTATCTGGGAATGGTCATGGGTTGAAAAATACAGAGTGCAGCATTAAATTATTTCTTAGTAAATCCGTGTCATTTACCCGGGGTAGTTATTATTATTATTATTGAACGAGAGAGAAGCATACCGACATAGTGACCCTGGGGTACAAATATTCGAATCCCAATATATCCGTCATGAAATCCAACCTGGTAAGTGTATACTAAGCCAAATGTGTCAGATATGTTAACAGCTTTTGATTTGAAGCAGCGCCTAATCTTTCAGGTGGGGCTCAGTTAGAAATACATTAAGGTCGGGTCCTCTCAGAGAATCTCAGTTTGATAGTGTTTCCCATTTATTTTGATGCTTCTCCCCTTGGCTGCCTAATTCTTCAAACTCAAAAAAAGAAAAACTATCGACATCCAACCATGATGCTCCCCGCACTACTCCCACTCGGAAACAGATACACAGCGTGTCAGCCCGGAGGGGATATACCCAACTAGTTAAAGTGAGGCAGTTGACAAGCAAATCTGTGGTACTGAACGGGATATTTACTGCAGCCCATCTTACTACACCAAGGCAAACATATGCATGTTAATACTTCCAATCAATTATGGTCAGAAGTTAAGAGAGCCATGATTATTGTTGTTGTTGTTGTTGTTGTTCTTCTTCTTCTTCTTCTTCTTCTTCTTCTTCTTCTAATAATAATAATAATAATAATTATTATTATTATTATTATTATTATAGTAACAAACACACAGGTTTCCAACGAACACAGTATATAAGATTTCCATCAATTTTGGACACGGTGGAGTAATGGATAGCAGCTCGGACTGAGGAATCGGAGAACCGAGTTCGAATTCCAGTCAAATCCATTACTTTCATTTACGTGTTAATACCCTTGGGAAATGTATGAATCCTCTTCTTCTCACCCAGCTATTGGTAGGTAGCAGAACAGACTGGGTTATATAGCCTTGGATAGTAACTGGTCTACCGCAGAAAGAAATGGCAACCTTCTGCGGGAAAAAATATGCCTGGTCAGTCATGTATCGAAAGATACATGATCGCCTAGGCGTGTATCACGCATGGCACATAACTGACTGAATCTAAATATCATCACAGCTCTTATGAGATACGACAGACCGCCGCAGACCTTTTTGAAACTCCAGGAAGTAATCAAATGAGGAGAAAGAAAGAAAAACTAGTCAAAAATAATAATTATAATTCTTCATATAAAAAATGTAAGACGATTGTATCTTCTACTACTACTACCACCACTACAAGCAACGAATGTAAAATGGCAGAAAAAATTTGATATTATTTCATCTAAGAAATTCAGAAAAATTAAAACTATTGTATCTACAACAACAACAACAACAACAACTACTACTACTACTACTACTACTACTGGATATACACCTCAGAATTATATTAATCATAGCGTAATTTCCTACAGCTTTTTCGTCAACCTTCCTGAAGATGGCGGCTCAATAAAATCGACCACCCTCCTCTGATGTGAACAGATAAATAGATGTAGATAGGCTCACCTGGCCCGCACGTCTGGCCCGCACGTCTAATGAACAGGACCATTACTTGTTCCCTGTTCAGGATATGATTCACCGGTTCTTCTTTATTATTATTATCATAGTAACAAACACGCAAGTTTCTGATGGACACAGTTTATAAGATTTCCATAGAATTCCGACTTTAATCCGTTCTGTAATCTAAGTGCTATTAAAGCTCCTATGAGATACGACAGACCGCGGTAGATCTTTGTGAAACTCCAGGAAATAATCAAATGAGGAGAAAATTAGAAAAACTAGTCAAAAATAATAATAACAATGTTTCATATAAGAAATTCAGAAAATGTAAAACTATTGTATCTACTACTACTACTACTACTACTACTACTACTACTACTACAAGTAACGAATGCAAAATGGCAGAAAAATAATATTATTTCATCTAAGAATTTTAGAAAAATTAAAACTATTGTATCCACAACTACTACTATTACGACTGCTAATACTACTACTACTACAACTACTACTACTACTGGATATACACCCCAGAATGATATTAATCATTCGGTAATCCCCTAAAGATGGCAGCTCAATAAAATCGACCAGGCTCTTATGCTTCGAACAGGTAAATAGATGCAGATAGGCTCACCTATCGCCCGGCCCTCACGTCTATTGTACAGGGGTGGAGGATCATTACTTGCTCGCTAATCTTATAGTAGGAGGAAGAGTCCAATATAGTCTCTTTAGAGGGAGGACACCACAAAAATAATAATAATCGGAATTTTTTTTTTTTACTTATATGAAATGCACCCATTAAAGGTAATAAAGTTATAGTATAATTATTTAAATAAAACAAATTGAAAATTTGAAGTTTATTCAATATTACACATTTTAGTGTGATAATTTACATCCGGGATAATCTTCCGATGGCAAGGGAATTGTTTCTCAAGTCCCCAGACAACTCTTTCATGTGCTTTCAACTTTCATTATTACACTCTGTTAGCTATCTCATTTTCCTTTCTCTTAGTTCTGCAGTGTATTTTTTACAGGACAGATTTTGTGTGTACCATCTACCCAAAGATTTTAACTCAGCTAGAATCTATTTTTAGACTTTTTAGATTCTTTTGAATTAATGTATATATGTTTGTAAAAACAAATGATTTATTTAACAGGCACACCCATGTGTTCATTATTTTTAATTTTACTATTGTTTTGAATTTGAACGTAAGGATATTTCATATAAAAACCTGGACGACTGAATTTCTTACAACTCCGCTAGACGGTGGTGTTTTGATTTTCTGCGGTAAGTACGTTTTTACGTAGCGGAGCTGCGAGCCCCAGGCCAAATTGGTTTTGAACTGAGTGTTGTTCTTCTACTAGAGAGCCTAGTTTAACCTGCTATTAATCCTGTAACGGGAGAGAGCTAAGAAGAAAGATTTATTCTCACATTTGTATTTCCCCAATTATGGGCATTATTATCTGTGATATAACAACACCGTTTTTCACGGGCGGAATTGAATGGCTGAAAGGAAAAGGAATGACAAACATGGTTTGTTCTCGGAGAGACTTTTGTATCACTAAGGCATATACAAAACTCGCTCTCTCTCAGTATATATATATATATATATATATATATATATATATATATATATATATATATATATAATTTTAAGAAACTAAGAATATTAAAAAAATACTAGAATCTATCCAGAGAGTTGAAATGCTTGAAACACCACATACAAGCTTGAAAGAGCATTAAGGAAAATTAGAATTGTGACCAAGATTGTAGATCTTCAGAAAACTGTCATTCTTTACGCTTCGAGGATTCGCCATAAAGTTCGACTTGTGAAGAGTCTTGTCGACATCATGCCTCAAGAAAAGATTTTCCAATTACTACGTTAGTGTGTGACATCAAAATAATTGTAACGGGAGGGCGCTATAGAAGAAAGATTTATTATTTCCATTTTTATTTCCCCCATTATGGGCATTATTATATCCGTGATATGATAACACCGTAATTCACGGACGGAATAGAATGGCTGAAAGGCAAAATAATGAGAAATATACTTAGTTTTCAGAGAGTCTTTTATACTAGTAAGACAGATACTAAATATATATATATAAATATATATATATATGTGTGTGTGTGTGTGTGTGTGTGTGTGTTTGTGTGTGTTTACATGTCTCACGCGGAGAATAATATATCACATATATCTACACAGCGAGGGGAACCTCGAGGTGGAGTAATGGTCAGCAATCTTGTCTCGCTATAACAATTACGACTGAGTAGTGAGTTCGCATGTCACTGGGTGCCCCCTACATTAGGCCTTGTGCCACATCTAAGCTACACCTAGAATATCATTTGGGCACTTCAATGTGGTATAATGGTTAGCAAGATTGTCTCGCTAGATCAATTACGACTGAACAGTGAGTTCGATCCTCAATGGGTGCTCCATACTTAAGGCCTTGTGCCACATCTAAGCTACGCTTGGAAAATCCCTATGTCTACACAGCGAGCAGAGTGTAAGGAGAAACAAAACGGAGAAACCATGATTAGGACTCTACTATGTCCCAGGTGAGGACATATTCCACGAACGGGAAACAGCGATTCTTGGGTTTTTCTGAAATTGAGGACTGCTAGCAGGAGTTTCATTCTATATCTGGGAAAGATATATTCCCAAATGGAAAGGGCACCATTGACTTGTAAGCTGCTCGGGGTGGGGGCAGATTTGGCTTCTACCCGGGATATGGGGGACCCGGACTAAAGAAAGCAACGTTAAGGTTCAGCTGCTGTGAACTAACCGAACATTGACTTCTGCTATTGTCACTGTTTGAAGTGACGTCACTAAGCGCAACGAAGCGTAACCCATATGATTACGTCCATCAAAGGAAGTTATTACTCACCATTTCCACGGAGTGCAAATACACACTACAAGACAATGGTCTAGATGAAGAAAGCGTCTTAGGAGTTCAATCACTGGGACGGCAGTGTGTACTAGCACTGGGTGGAAACGGGTGAGCAATAACTGAACAGTACTAAATAAGAATAAGAACTAGACGAAATGTTCCCAGGCATAAGCAGGGATACGAGAACAGTCTACCTCTATAGATTAAATAGAGGGTTAATTTCACAACTCCCTGTATGTTACCCAGATTGACATACATCTGAGGAAGGCCTGAAGCCACAATGGCCGAAACGTTGTGATAACAACAACAAAGATAAGGGAAATAATACGAATGAAATAGTGTAAATAATGATAAATCCTCATTCAAGAAATTCAGACAGAAGGGAGTCAGGGGATAATAACAAGAAAGATGAGGATAATAGTCCGAATGTAAATAGTGTAAATAATGATAACTCCTCATCCCAGAAATTCAGTCAGAAGGCGATCAGGTGATAATAACAACAAAGATGAGGATAATAGTCCGAATGTAAATAGTGTAAATAATGATAACTCCTCATCCCAGAAATTCTGTCAGAAGGCAATCAGGGGATAATAACAACAAAGATGAGGATAATAGTCCAAATGTAAATAATGTAAATAATGATAACTCCTCATCCTAGAAATTCAGTCAGAAGGCGATGAGGGGATAATAACAAGAAAGATGAGGATAATAGTCCGAATGTAAATAGTGTAAATAATGATAACTCCTCATTCCAGAAATTCAGACAGAAGGCGATGAGGGTATAACAACAACAAAGATGAGGATAATAGTCCGAATGTAAATAGCGTAAATAATGATAACTCCTCATCCCAGAAATTCAGTCAGAAGGCAATCAGGGGATAATAACAACAAAGATGAGGATAATAGTCCGAATGTAAATAGTGTAAATAATGATAACTCCTCATCCCAGAAATTCAGTCAGAAGGCAATCAGGGGATAATAACAAAAAAGATGAGGATAATAGTCCGAATGTAAATAATGTAAATAATGATAACACCACATCGCAGAAATTCAGTCATTAGGCGATGAGGGGATAATAACAACAAAGATGAGGATAATAGTCCGAATGTAAATAGCGTAAATAATGATAACTCCTCATCCCAGAAATTCAGTCAGAAGGCAATCAGGGGATAATAACAACAAAGATGAGGATAATAGTCCGAATGTAAATAGTGTAAATAATGATAACTCCTCATCCCAGAAATTCAGTCAGAAGGCAATCAGGGGATAATAACAACAAAGATGAGGATAATAGTCCAAATGTAAATAATGTAAATAATGATAACTCCTCATCCCAGAGATTCAGTCAGAAGGCGATGAGGGGATAATAACAAGAAAGATGAGGATAATAGTCCGAATGTAAATAGTGTAAATAATGATAACTCCTCATTCCAGAAATTCAGACAGAAGGCGATGAGGGTATAATAACAACAAAGATGAGGATAACAGTCCGAATGTAAATAGCGTAAATAATGATAACTCCTCATCCCAGAAATTCAGTCAGAAGGCAATCAGGGGATAATAACAACAAAGATGAGGATAATAGTCCAAATGTAAATAATGTAAATAATGATAACTCCTCATCCTAGAAATTCAGTCAGAAGGCGATGAGGGGATAATAACAAGAAAGATGAGGATAATAGTCCGAATGTAAATAGTGTAAATAATGATAACTCCTCATTCCAGAAATTCAGACAGAAGGCGATGAGGGTATAACAACAACAAAGATGAGGATAATAGTCCGAATGTAAATAGCGTAAATAATGATAACTCCTCATCCCAGAAATTCAGTCAGAAGGCAATCAGGGGATAATAACAACAAAGATGAGGATAATAGTCCGAATGTAAATAGTGTAAATAATGATAACTCCTCATCCCAGAAATTCAGTCAGAAGGCAATCAGGGGATAATAACAAAAAAGATGAGGATAATAGTCCGAATGTAAATAATGTAAATAATGATAACACCTCATCGCAGAAATTCAGTCATTAGGCGATGAGGGGATAATAACAACAAAGATGAGGATAATAGTCCGAATGTAAATAGCGTAAATAATGATAACTCCTCATCCCCGAAATTCAGTCAGAAGTCAATCAGGGGATAATAACAACAAAGATGAGGATAATAGTCCGAATGTAAATAGTGTAAATAATGATAACTCCTCATCCCAGAAATTCAGTCAGAAGGCAATCAGGGGATAATAACAACAAAGATGAGGATAATAGTCCAAATGTAAATAATGTAAATAATGATAACTCCTCATCCCAGAGATTCAGTCAGAAGGCGATGAGGGGATAATAACAAGAAAGATGAGGATAATAGTCCGAATGTAAATAGTGTAAATAATGATAACTCCTCATTCCAGAAATTCAGACAGAAGGCGATGAGGGTATAATAACAACAAAGATGAGGATAATAGTCCGAATGTAAATAGCGTAAATAATGATAACTCCTCATCCCAGAAATTCAGTCAGAAGGCAATCAGGGGATAATAACAACAAAGATGAGGATAATAGTCCGAATGTAAATAGTGTAAATAATGATAACTCCTCATCCCAGAAATTCTGTCGGAAGGCAATCAGGGGATAATAACAACAAAGATGAGGATAATAGTCCAAATGTAAATAATGATAACTCCTCATCCCAGAAATTCAGTCAGAAGGCGATGAGGGGACAATAACAACAAAGGTGAGGATAATAGTCCGAATGTAAATAGTGTAAATAATGATAACTCCTCATCCCAGAGATTCAGTCAGAAGGCTATCAGGGGATAATAACAACAAAGATGAGGATAATAGTCCGAATGTAAATAGTGTAAATAATGATAACTCCTCATCCCCAGAAATTCAGTCAGAAGGCAATCAGGGGATAATAACAACAAAGATGAGGATAATAGTCCGAATGTAAATAATGTAAACATTGATTAACTCTTCATCTCAGAAATTCAGAGAGAAAAAGAGTTTATTAAATGTTTATTTTATTTAGTTAGTTTTTACGACAGTTCATAATACAAGTCCCAAGAGCCACTTAAGGTAGATTGTTACTGCATCGACTTATATTAGCATAGTAAAGGACAAACGTTAGGAGTTTAGAGCTGAAGTAAACATTACAAGGAACAGGAAACTCAATCCTAAACAGGAAACAAGGGCTAGACCTCTGTTTCTTTTCAAATGAGCGGGAAGAGTGTGAACGAGGCGAAATGCGAACCTATCTATTACAAATTGGTGGAGGAGAGAAAAAAATAAGAAAATGAAATAGTAAATAAAATAAATTTCAGAGTTCGGGTGCAGACTTTAGGAGTACTGAGCTAAAGCAGACTTTAGAAGGAACCGGAAATCTAATCCTAAACAATAAACAGAGGACATAAATAAGCCAGACTCTTTAAAAATCTATTAGGTCAGGTGGTAATAAATTTATTTCATGGACATCACGTTCATCTCTTCAGAGTAGTTTTCCATTAATAAATGGATTTCAATTTATTTAGAAACAAAGAAAAGATTTTGTTTGGTTCTTTTACGGCATATCAACCTCAATGGCTCATTTAATGCCAACAACTTTTTTTTTCTGATAATATTTTTGTTTTGTCAAAATCTATTTCTGGTAATATTATTTTTTCAAAAACGTATAGCTAGTAATATTATTATTATTATTATTTTTCAAAAACGTACAGCTGGCAACATTATTTTTTCAAAAACGTATGGTTGGCAACATTATTTTTTCAAAAACGTATAGCTGGCAACAATATTTTTTTCAAAAACACATTATCAGAGGCCTTGATGTTGGACGTAGTTTATCGTCATACCCAGGACGCGGATGAAGTTTATCGTCATACCCAGGACGCGGATATAGTCTGAGTGTTAACTATTTCCCCATAGCTGGGACCCTAACAGGTGCTACCACCCCAGGTCAGGGTGGACCTGGGAACACCAGCAATTAAGAGGTGGTTCCACGCTCCTCAAAACCTCCTGATCAGGGGTCTTGCTGTTGGACGTAGTTTATCGTCATACTCAGGTCGCGGATGTAGTTTATCGTCATACCCAGTACGATAAGGAAAAGGAAAAAAGGAGAATAAAGAGAGAAAAGAGAAAAATGAAAAAGTTTTAAGGAAAAGAGAAAAAGGGAAAGGAAGACAAAAAAGGTCAATATTTTTTTTTGGGTGGGGGGAAGAGAAAGTAAGATAGACATGGGGAAGGTAAAGGGAAAGAGAGAGTGAGAGAGGGAAAGAAAGGAAAGAGAGAAGTAAGCATAGTATACAGGGTGACCAAGAAAAGACCTTTTTTTCTGGATCTTGACAAGTTAAAAAAACAGTGTGGAGGAAGGGAGTGATCATATTCAAAATAGATATATTGAAATTGTCTAGTCATTTTAAGCAGAGAAACCATTATCATCGCATTATAATCGTCACAATTACAAATGAATAATAATAATAATAATAATAATAATAATAATAATAATAACTACTCCTGTTCAAAAGACCGAGGAGGTGAACTGGACGATAGGCGAACCTATCTACTCCTATTATAAGAATGCAATCTGTATGCTCACCCTGAGGAAACAGTTACTCGTAAGATAACCTTGAAGACACGATTACTACTGTAGTGAGATCAACTTTGCATTGGGTGTCATAAAATGTGTGGCTCTGTCGCGGAATTAAATTACCCTAAGTAAATACCGACAAGAATTTGAATGCCTGAAAATTTTCTGTCGACTTGCATACTCTGCTAAATCCACACAGTACAAAATATCTGCTCAATTTCGACACATGTGCAGAAGATAATATCTCTCTCACTCTCTCTCTCTCTGTATATATATATATATATATATATATATATATATATATATATATATATATATATATCAACACGTTTTTTGGAAGAGGACTCGTTGGGGTAAAATTTCAAACCATTTTTATCTTTTTTTTATCGATAATGTTTGGTGTCATGTTTTGGGAAGTTTATACCATGTCTAGGAACACCAAATTAATAGATGCTGACGACAACTTCATACGTTTAACCTAATTTTTTTCTTCACTTTATCGTGAAATCTCTATTAATTATAATCGTGATAGAATTAGAGGCTTTTGGAATTCCAGATTTCAACATTCCTCTAAATACATTATTTTTAACTGAACACATTTTTTCATTAACACTTTATAGTCTTGAATAACTTAAAAGCTTTCTTTGTCTGTCTCCGTCTGTCTGTTTGTCTCCATATATATATATATATATATATATATATATATATATATATATATATATATGTAGAAAGAGAGTGAGATAGGTAGATAGTAAACATAAATCATACTGAATTGTGAAACTGACAATAACCATTACAGTGTTTGCTTAAACACTCTATCCCCGATATTGAGAACTCTTCCCCATTTAATCTAACAAGCACACACACACACACACACACACACACACACACACACACACACACACACACACACACAAAACACACACACACAAAAAAAACACACACAAACACACATATATATATTGGCAGCATGTTTTCATTGAGATATGTTTCATTGAACAATTTAGACAAGTTTTGTCTGCTTATTTTCGATTGCATCCTTTCATATTCACGGACAAGCTTTTTCGTGACATTATTAAAGGAAGAGAGAAAATTACAGTGTTGATACATATTAGTTTATTCCGACTACTTTCGACATTAGGACAATGTTATCATCAGGGTGTTGTTTATTTCAAGAAAATGTCCACTCGTCAGGTGGTTGTCAGCAATTGACTGCTTATACTTCTCGATTTTTCTTTTTTATATGCACTTCTTCATATGTAACTAAAATATATCTGTAAAAGGACAATATGAATAAAGACAAAAGGAAAACGTTTCTCAGCCGACGCATTTCGTCCTCTGATGAAGTGTATATGAAAAAAGAGATGCCAATTGCCCTGAAGAGTCAAAATATTACTACACTGCGCTCACGAAACTTCGAAGTCGTCATTCAGTTAAGTGACAAGTTTTTCCACAGTAATTATATATATATATATATATATATATATATATATATATATATAGAGAGAGAGAGAGAGAGAGAGAGACAGAGAGACAGAGAGACAGAGACAGACAGAGACAGACAGAGACAGAGAGAATTAATGTGGAAAAACTTGTCACTTAACTGAATGGTGTTATTTCAGTCATGCCTTGTAGTAATACTTTGACTCTTCAGGGCAATTGGCTCCTCTTTTTTCATATACATTTCATCAGAGGACGAAATGCGTCGGCTAAGATAAGTTTTTTATATATATATTTAAATTCATTTCGAGGTTGGCGCTATATTTTTGGAGCCTTCTGCCAGAATAAAACGGATAGATCATATTTTCAGTTATAAGACACAATATTTTCACTATTCACGGTACATTTACGCCAGCACCAAAACAAAATCTTACCAGTTCGCCCTAGAGAAAGTCTTCACTAATGAAAGTGTTACATTATTGCCACTGCAGAAAACGCATTATTCACCTATTGGCCATTATTCAGCCATTCGCTGTTTGGTCTCCGTAAACGTTCTGCAAGTGCCGATGATTTCCATATACATAGAGGAATTTACTGAAAATTCTCTCTTTCGTAAGCCATTTATAAGTCGCGCCATTTTGCCAGACTATTATGGATTATTGGCTGGAAGTTACAACATCGACTGTTATATCATCAAATATATGTTCACTTTTTAGTGTCTTTCATACCAGTTGTTCTCAAACTTTTTTTTTTTTTTTTTTTTTAAAGCATGTACCATTTTTATTCTTAATTTATTTGGAGGACCCCCATAACCATTAGATGAAAAAAAAAATGATTATTTCATATTTTTATTAATAAATAAATTTAAGGAATTGTAAATGATTCTGCTTTATTTTGAAGTAAAACTAATTTAACGAAAATAAACTTGTATTTAACAACTAACTTCTATGGAACATTTGTGTACACTAGTACATATATGAGCCCTCAGAGTGGATGGTTTTCACTGTGATTGCACCTTCTGCTGATGAGGTTAATACTGTTAATTCTTCCTTTATATATAATCCTTATATCATTTATATATTAAATTAATTTTATTATTAATATTTTATTTTGTAAGTATTTTATATCAGTTAATTTATATTAGCATATTAATATTTATTTTATTAATATTTAAAATTAATATTATCATTTATTAATATATTAAATTAGTTTATATAATAAATGATAATATTTACATAATTTTCCGTTATATATATATATATATATATATATATATATATATAAAAGAAGGATCATTTACATATATATATATATATATATATATATATATATATATATATATATATATATATATATATAATCCTTCTTTTATATATCCTTCTCAGGTTTTATTCAACTTTTACAATCAGCACATCCGGTAGAGTAAAAGGGACGCTAATTTATATTACTTGATCTCGTTTTCTTCTAGTTTTAGAATTGTTTTTCTATTTTTATTATTTTAATATGGCGTAAATTAGTGTATAAATTCAAATGCTCATTTCTAACAGCCGTTACGTTGTGAAATTGTTCTATGAACCACTAAAAGATTACCGTGGGCCCCCAATTTGTTATTTTTGTATGGACACCCAGTAATGTTACATGAACCCCCAGGGTTCATATGGACCCCGGTTCAGGACCAATGTTTTATAATGTCTACAATAGTACTTACACACCATTTAGTATAGGCGTATCAATATATAAAATTCTGTGACTTCCGTTAGTCTGTCCGTCACACCCTCTAAAATAATCATACATTGAACGATCGAAACCAAATTTTAGGGAAAAGTGCAAACAGGTACAGGGGTACAAAGTATTGTTGATTTTAGTAGGGTACGTAGCTTAGTATATGAATTTTCATTAATTTTTTATGAAAAATTAAAAGTTTTATTGCGTAACATACAAAATACTCTCATTATTTTAAAAACAATTACATTATTAAAATAACGAATACTCATTTACTAAAAATGCAATATTGTTTTTGCAGATCTTTTCTTTAAGTATTTACATATAAGAATCTAGTTTCCAGTTCGCCCTGTGTTTGCGAGAACTCCAAACAAATCACACGGTCAAACTCTTCCGGCTTATTGCTTTCCAATCAACTTTGAGATTCAAAAATGTAAATGCAATGTCGATCTTTATCTTCTCTCTTCTTAATTCCTGTTATTTTATTGTTCTCTCTCCTTAATAATATTTTTTAACTCATATTCTCTAAAAGTTAGTAACCCCTTTGCATCTTAGTGGTTTTATTGCCTTTGATCTTCAAAAAGGTAAATGCAATGTTGGTCGTTATTTTCTGTCTTCTTAATTCTTGCTATTTTATTGTTCTCTCTCCTTAATAATATTTTTAACTCATATTCTCTCACACCCAGTAACTCCTTGCGTCTTAGTGGCTTTATTGTCTTGTTTGGGGTTTACTAATTAGAATAAGTGACTAGTTTTCCAGTTAATATTTTGGTTTTATAACATGTGTTGGGCAACGAAGTTCTCCTCCGCGCAAAGATGGAAAGCTTAGAAACCATCATGACTCGCCACCGACTTAGATGGACCGGACACCTTTACCGAATGCCAGACATGCGACTACCCTCAAAATCCTCTTCTTAGAGCTCGCATCTGGCAAGAGACCACGTGGAAGGATCAACTTAAAAACACCTTTTTATTTTACATATCTATGCCATTTGATCACTCTAATATTTACGTAATTTGATAACAATTCGCAGGTTAGGTTTTCAAGCTCAAAGACCCTTGATGAGAACGGAGATCAATCCGGTCAATTGGGAGACAGAAGCTGCAGAAAGAACCAATTGGAGAAGAGCAGTCCAGGAAAAAACAGTATCCTTGGAAAACACCAGAAGACAAATAGAAGAGACGAAGAGATCCCAAAGAAAAGCCAGAGCTTTCCATTCCCTGAACCCTCCTACCCTACCATGCAGTGGCTGTAGACATCTCTTCAGATCCAACCTAGGAATTATTTCATACAGAAGGCAACGAGTTCCGCCAACGACGACGGGCAAGAGATGTCGCTAGCGCCACCAATTCCATGTTCATACCAAAGTTACACATAATTAAGTTAAAACTTTTGGAATTCACAATATCTGACAGAGACAAGTAAATAAAAATGATTAATTAATTCGTCCCCCGAATGCCAGATATGCGCCTGCCCCCAAAATCCTCTTCTTAGAGGTCGCATCTGGAAAGAGACCACGTGGAAGGGTCAACTGAAGAACACCTTTCTACTTTACATATCTATGCCATTTGATCACTAATATATACATAATTTGATAACAATTCGCAGTTTAGGTTTTCATGCTCAAAGGCCCTTGCGGAGGACGGAAATCAATTCAGTCAATTGGGAAACGGAAGCCACAGAAAGAACCAATTGGAGAAAAGCAGTCCAGGAAAAAACAATATCCTTGGAAAACCCTAGAAAACAAATGAAAGCTAGAGCTCTCCATTCCCTGAATTCTCTTATCCTGCTATGCAGTGGCTGTAGACGTCTCTTCAGATTCAACCTAGGACTCATTTCATATAGAAGGAAATGTCGATGAGCACCCCAAATATTCGGTAACGAGTTCCGCCAACGACGACGGGCAAGGAATGTCGCTAGCCCCACCAATTCCATGTTCATACCAAAGTTACGCATAATTAAGTTAAAATGTTTTGAATTCACATATATCTGACAGTGACAAGTAAATAGAAATAATTAATTAATTCCAGGACGCGGCATAAATTGTCAAAAATTTTGTAAGCACTTCTGAAAATTGTCGAAATATCCTGAAATTTTATAACCATTAAATACTTTTGTCCTTTGGTTCGTTTTTGTTGCAGAATCAGACGCACTTGATATAAAATTTCTGTCTGCGGCATTTACTCAGTTTTAGCTTAGCCTGACATTGACACACTATAGGAGCAATGACCTTGCTAAGCATTGCTCCAAGGTGAGGTGCCCTTAATATTTATTTAACCTAACATAGTCTGGCACAAGGTCATAGCGTTGAGCACTTAACGATTAAACACACTATAGTAGCAACGATCTTCAAGACTAACTAGCTAAAGCAATGTAAGTCGTCCTTAGTTTTTACTAAGTTTAACTTCGTCTGGCACAAGGCTGTACGCTGTGAACGCATAGATGAAATCGAATACAGTAAAGATGATCTTCCAGATTAAAATAGCTTCAAGGTGAGGTCACCTTAATTTTTATTAAGCTTAAGAATATGAGAACATAGCTTAGTCTGACACAAGGCTATTAGTGTTGAGCACTTAACAAAAATCTAATTCATTATAGTAACAACGGTCTTCGGGTCTACTTTGCCAAACTTTATTCCAAAGTGAGCTTCACTTAATATCTATTAAGTTTAACTTAGTCTGGCATAAGGCCATATATGTTGAGCACCGGGTGAAGATCAATCTCAATTCTGTAGTAAATGGGCTCTTGTTTTTAGTATTTACTTACCATAGTCTGGCACAAGGTCACAAATGTGGAGTTCCCAGTCGTTGTAATGCTATGCACAAGCCCCCTTGGCACTTCCGCTTTTGAGGACCGCAGGTGTCGGGTAATGACTCAAACCATCCCGAAGGGTAGGTACAGCCTAAGGGATGCCCTTTGGGGCTTGAGCGAATATTCAAATTCCCCGGCATGTACCAGATTTACTAAAGGTATCGTTGTCTGTCTTAGAATTATAAATATAGGGTCCCCGAAGAGGATTGAACTCACTACAGTAAGAAGGCTTTGTGAAACTAGTTTACTTACAGCTACTTGACAAGCGAGGTGCCTGAGATTAAATTTCTGTTTATTGTGCCAAGGTTAAACCTGATCTTCATTACCTCGTAGGCGGGACTCGTTAAATTTGCTGTTTGGACCAGAAGGCCAAAAAAAAAAAAAAAAAAAAAGAAAAAAGAAGAAAAAGAAAATGAAGAAGAAAAAAAAATAGCATTCTTAATGAACGATGGATTGTTTTCAACGACAACGAACCGATGTTACGAAGCCAGTTTCAATGAGTTCCAGGTTTGTAGCCAGCTTTCTAGCTGACATAACTTCTTTATGCGCCGTGACCCTCAGAACGTAAGCGATAATGGCTCTCCACAATTTCCTGTCCTTTGTAGCTCTTAATAAATTTTGTCTTTTTGTTATTTCTTCTAAACCTTGTTCCACCATCCATTTACTCAAGCTCATTCCTCTTCTTCTATGTGCCGTGTCTCTTCAGGATGTAGGCGATCATGGCTCTCCACAATTTCCTGTCCTTTGTAGCTCTTAATAAATTTTGTCTTTTTGTTATTTCTTCTAAACCTTGTTCCACCATCCATTTACTCAAGCTCATTCCTCTTCTTCTATGTGCCGTGTCTCTTCAGGATGTAGGCGATCATGGCTCTCCACAATTTCCTGTCCTTTGTAGCTCTTAATAAATTTTGTCTTTTTGTTATTTCTTCTAAACCTTGTTCAACCATCCATTTACTCAAGCTGATTCCTCTTCTTCTATGTGCCGTGTCTCTTCAGGATGTAGGCGATCATGGCTCTCCACAATTTCCTGTCCTTTGTAGCTCTTAATAAATTTTGTCTTTTTGTTATTTCTTCTAAACCTTGTTCCACCATCAATTTACTCAAGCTCATTCCTCTTCTTCTATGTGCCGTGTCTCTTCAGGATGTAGGCGATCGTGGCTCTCCACAATTTCCTGTCCTTTGTAGCTCTTAATAAATTTTGTCTTTTTGTTATTTCTTCTAAACCTTGTTCCACCATCCATTTACTCAAGCTCATTCCTCTTCTTCTATGTGCCGTGTCTCTTCAGGATGTAGGCCATCATGGCTCTCCACAATTTCCTGTCCTTTGTAGCTCTTAATAAATTTTGTCTTTTTGTTATTTGTTCTAAACCTTGTTCCACCATCCATTTACTCAAGCTCATTCCTCTTCTTCTATGTGCCGTGTCTCTTCAGGATGTAGGCGATCATGGCTCTCCACAATTTCCTGTCCTTTGTAGCTCTTAATAAATTTTGTCTTTTTGTTATTTCTTCTAAACCTTGTTCCACCATCCATTTACTCAAGCTCATTCCTCTTCTTCTATGTGCCGTGTCTCTTCAGGATGTAGGCGATCATGGCTCTCCACAATTTCCTGTCCTTTGTAGCTCTTAATAAATTTTGTCTTTTTGTTATTTCTTCTAAACCTTGTTCCACCATCCATTTACTCAAGCTCATTCCTCTTCTTCTATGTGCCGTGTCTCTTCAGGAAGTAGGCGATCATGGCTCTCCACAATTTCCTGTCCTTTGTAGCTCTTAATAAATTTTGTCTTTTTGTTATTTCTTCTAAACCTTGTTTCCACCATCCATTTACTCAAGCTCATTCCTCTTCTTCTATGTGCCGTGTCTCTTCAGGATGTAGGCGATCATGGCTCTCCACAATTTCCTGTCCTTTGTAGCTCTTAATAAATTTTGTCTTTTTGTTATTTGTTCTAAACCTTGTTCCACCATCCATTTACTCAAGCTCATTCCTCTTCTTCTATGTGCCGTGTCTCTTCAGGATGTAGGCGATAGTGGCTCTCCACAATTTCCTGTCCTTTGTAGCTCTTAATAAATTTTGTCTTTTTGTTATTTCTTCTAAACCTTGTTCCACCATCCATTTACTCAAGCTCATTCCTCTTCTTCTATGTGCCGTGTCTCTTCAGGATGTAGGCGATCATGGCTCTCCACAATTTCCTGTCCTTTGTAGCTCTTAATAAATTTTGTCTTTTTGTTATTTCTTCTAAACCTTGTTCCACCATCCATTTACTCAAGCTCATTCCTCTTCTTCTATGTGCCGTGTCTCTTCAGGATGTAGGCGATCGTGGCTCTCCACAATTTCCTGTCCTTTGTAGCTCTTAATAAATTTTGTCTTTTTGTTATTTCTTCTAAACCTTGTTCCACCATCCATTTACTCAAGCTCATTCCTCTTCTTCTATGTGCCGTGTCTCTTCAGGATGTAGGCGATCATGGCTCTCCACAATTTCCTGTCCTTTGTAGCTCTTAATAAATTTTGTCTTTTTGTTATTTCTTCTAAACCTTGTTCCACCATCCATTTACTCAAGCTCATTCCTCTTCTTCTATGTGCCGTGTCTCTTCAGGATGTAGGCGATCATGTCTCTCCACAATTTCCTGTCCTTTGTAGCTCTTAATAAATTTTGTCTTTTTGTTATTTCTTCTAAACCTTGTTCCACCATCCATTTACTCAAGCTCATTCCTCTTCTTCTATGTGCCGTGTCTCTTCAGGATGTAGGCGATCATGGCTCTCCACAATTTCCTGTCCTTTGTAGCTCTTAATAAATTTTGTCTTTTTGTTATTTCTTCTAAACCTTGTTCCACCATCCATTTACTCAAGCTCATTCCTCTTCTTCTATGTGCCATGTCTCTTCGGGATGTAGGCGATCATGGCTCTCCACAATTTCCTGTCCTTTGTAGCTCTTAATAAATTTTGTCTTTTTGTTATTTGTTCTAAACCTTGTTCCACCATCCATTTACTCAAGCTCATTCCTCTTCTTCTATGTGCCGTGTCTCTTCGGGATGTAGGCGATCATGGCTCTCCACAATTACCTGTCCTTTGTAGCTCTTAATAAATTTTGTCTTTTTGTTATTTCTTCTAAACCTTGTTCCACCATCCATTTACTCAAGCTCATTCCTCTTCTTCTATGTGTCGTGTCTCTTCAGGATGTAGGCGATCATGGCTCTCCACAATTTCCTGTCCTTTGTAGCTCTTAATAAATTTTGTCTTTTTGTTATTTCTTCTAAACCTTGTTCCACCATCCATTTACTCAAGCTCATTCCTCTTCTTCTATGTGCCGTGTCTCTTCGGGATGTAGGCGATCATGGCTCTCCACAATTTCCTGTCCTTTGTAGCTCTTAATAAATTTTGTCTTTTTGTTATTTCTTCTAAACCTTGTTCCACCATCCATTTACTCAAGCTCATTCCTCTTCTTCTATGTGCCGTGTCTCTTCGGGATGTAGGCGATCATGGCTCTCCACAATTTCCTGTCCTTTGTAGCTCTTAATAAATTTTGTCTTTTTGTTATTTCTTCTAAACCTTGTTCCACCATCCATTTACTCAAGCTCATTCCTCTTCTTCTATGTGCCGTGTCTCTTCGGGATGTAGGCGATCATGGCTCTCCACAATTTCCTGTCCTTTGTAGCTCTTAATAAATTTTGTCTTTTTGTTATTTCTTCTAAACCTTGTTCCACCATCCATTTACTCAAGCTCATTCCTCTTCTTCTATGTGCCGTGTCTCTTCGGGATTTAGGCGATCATGGCTCTCCACAATTTCCTGTCCTTTGTAGCTCTTAATAAATTTTGTCTTTTTGTTATTTCTTCTAAACCTTGTTCCACCATCCATTTACTCAAGCTCATTCCTCTTCTTCTATGTGCCGTGTCTCTTCAGGATGTAGGCGATCGTGGCTCTCCACAATTTCCTGTCCTTTGTAGCTCTTAATAAATTTTGTCTTTTTGTTATTTCTTCTAAACCTTGTTCCACCATCCATTTACTCAAGCTCATTCCTCTTCTTCTATGTGCCGTGTCTCTTCAGGATGTAGGCGATCATGGCTCTCCACAATTTCCTGTCCTTTGTAGCTCTTAATAAATTTTGTCTTTTTGTTATTTCTTCTAAACCTTGTTCCACCATCCATTTACTCAAGCTCATTCCTCTTCTTCTATGTGCCGTGTCTCTTCAGGATGTAGGCGATCATGTCTCTCCACAATTTCCTGTCCTTTGTAGCTCTTAATAAATTTTGTCTTTTTGTTATTTCTTCTAAACCTTGTTCCACCATCCATTTACTCAAGCTCATTCCTCTTCTTCTATGTGCCGTGTCTCTTCAGGATGTAGGCGATCATGGCTCTCCACAATTTCCTGTCCTTTGTAGCTCTTAATAAATTTTGTCTTTTTGTTATTTCTTCTAAACCTTGTTCCACCATCCATTTACTCAAGCTCATTCCTCTTCTTCTATGTGCCATGTCTCTTCGGGATGTAGGCGATCATGGCTCTCCACAATTTCCTGTCCTTTGTAGCTCTTAATAAATTTTGTCTTTTTGTTATTTGTTCTAAACCTTGTTCCACCATCCATTTACTCAAGCTCATTCCTCTTCTTCTATGTGCCGTGTCTCTTCGGGATGTAGGCGATCATGGCTCTCCACAATTACCTGTCCTTTGTAGCTCTTAATAAATTTTGTCTTTTTGTTATTTCTTCTAAACCTTGTTCCACCATCCATTTACTCAAGCTCATTCCTCTTCTTCTATGTGTCGTGTCTCTTCAGGATGTAGGCGATCATGGCTCTCCACAATTTCCTGTCCTTTGTAGCTCTTAATAAATTTTGTCTTTTTGTTATTTCTTCTAAACCTTGTTCCACCATCCATTTACTCAAGCTCATTCCTCTTCTTCTATGTGCCGTGTCTCTTCGGGATGTAGGCGATCATGGCTCTCCACAATTTCCTGTCCTTTGTAGCTCTTAATAAATTTTGTCTTTTTGTTATTTCTTCTAAACCTTGTTCCACCATCCATTTACTCAAGCTCATTCCTCTTCTTCTATGTGCCGTGTCTCTTCGGGATGTAGGCGATCATGGCTCTCCACAATTTCCTGTCCTTTGTAGCTCTTAATAAATTTTGTCTTTTTGTTATTTCTTCTAAACCTTGTTCCACCATCCATTTACTCAAGCTCATTCCTCTTCTTCTATGTGCCGTGTCTCTTCGGGATGTAGGCGATCATGGCTCTCCACAATTTCCTGTCCTTTGTAGCTCTTAATAAATTTTGTCTTTTTGTTATTTCTTCTAAACCTTGTTCCACCATCCATTTACTCAAGCTCATTCCTCTTCTTCTATGTGCCGTGTCTCTTCGGGATTTAGGCGATCATGGCTCTCCACAATTTCCTGTCCTTTGTAGCTCTTAATAAATTTTGTCTTTTTGTTATTTCTTCTAAACCTTGTTCCACCATCCATTTACTCAAGTTCATTCCTCTTCTTCTATATGCCGTGTCTCTTCAGGATGTAGGCGATCATGGCTCTCCACAATTTCCTGTCCTTTGTAGCTCTTAATAAATTTTGTCTTTTTGTTATCTCTCCTCTACCTTGTTCCGCCATCCATTTACACAAGCTCATTTCTCTTCTTCTACATGAAGCCTTTCTTCGTCATTATGTGCCCCAGAAATTTCATCTGTCTTTTCTTGATGTTAAGTATAAGTTTCTTTTTTGTTTCCATTTTCTCTAAAACCTCGTTGTTGCTCGCATTTTCGGTCCATCCTATCCTCTGCATCCTTCTGTAGAACCACATTTCTGTTGCATCATTTCTCTTCCTAATCTTTGAGGAGATTTACCGCCATATAGGAGGACAGATATCACGTAACAGTTCAATACTCATTTCTTTGTTTCCAACGAAGTTTTTTTTCTGTTTCTTAATACTCTGCTTAGCTTTTAGAATGCATCTTTGCATATCCTATGATTCTTCGGATTTTAGTGTTTCATTTTCCGTCCGCATTTCTGTACTTGTTTCATTTTGGTATCTCCGATTTTAATTTGCATTTTGGGCTGTCCCCTTTTGTTAACAACCATGTATTCTGTCTTCTTGCAGTTTATGTGTAGTCCTTTCTTCTCGCCTTTTTTTTTCAATGCCTTCTGTAGGATCTTTTTGTAGCTTTCTCTCTGTGTTTGCTATCAACATTGTATCATTTTCATATCTTATATTGGTAAGATTGTGGCCGCCGATAATGAATCCTGGCAGGACATCTAATTCTCTCAGAATTGTCTCGTTGTATAGTCTGGTGAGAAGACAACCTTGTCTTACACCCCTTTCTATTTTTGTATATCTGCTGAACTCATTTTCTATCCGTATGCTGCCAGTATAGGTTCTTGATTACTTTTATATTCTTCCCAAATACGCCAGGGTTTGCTGAGCAGTCAACAAATCTTTGTGGTGTACTTTATCGAACGCCTTTGCGTAATCTATAAAGCACTGCTACACGTTCTTCTACATTTGTATTCTGAGAATAAATATTATGGCCCAAAACTTAGGCCTACCACTAATTAAGTTAGGCTACAGTATGCGATAACCTGTGCCAAATCAACATAAGCTCACACCACTTACCTGCATATTGAGACACTAACCGTAATATATGAGCTGTATAGCAAACGACCTGCAACACATATCGATAGGTACTGTATATTGCAATAGATATCGTGTTCCGTGTTCTAGTGTTATTGACGAACCCGCACTGTTATTCTCCTATTTTCCGTCTGATTCTTCTGCGTGCTGTAATTATCATTTGTTCTTTTCTCATGGAAATGTTCAGCGATATATTTGTTCCATCTCTGAAGTATTTTTCTTTTTCTAATATCATCGTTTCGTCCTTGGATTTTATGCATCCATTTGAGATTATATTTTGTCCTGTTCTCTTATTTTTTATGCGTATGTGCTTTATCTGTGATACTCATTCATTCCATTTCTACATTTTTCGTTGAGCCATTCCTCTATAGCTTGCCTGTATTTGTTCCTTATTTCTTTGTGTAGCGTTCTATATTCTGTTCCGTGTCTCGAGATTGTTTTTGTCTCTTTTCCATCATGTCCATAATCTCCTCTATCATCCATTCATTTTTTCGTCTATTTTCCTTTGGGCTGATCTCGATTGTTGATGTTACTAAAGTTTCTCTTAATGTGTCCCAACTCAACTTACTATTTTCATTTTCTCCCTCGTATCTGCTTTATACACTGTCCATATATTTCCCATTCGGGTCGGTCAAGTGTCTGTCGTATTGCATTTTGGGTGCTGCCTTAGGCTTCTTCAATTTGCGTAGTCTCATTTTTAGTTCGTATACAACCGGGAGGTGATCACTTCGGCAGCCGGCTCTTGGATAGATTTTGTAGTGTACAACTGCATTCCCGAATCACTTGTTGATAGTTATCTAGTCGATTTCATTTATCGTTTCTCCTCCTGGGCTTCTACATGTCCATATACGTCTACGATGTTCTTGAAACCAGGTGTTACCTAATACCTTGTCATTCACCGAACACTACTGGAACCATTTTTCTCCGCCTTCATGACAAGTTCCTACACCGAATTTGCCAATTATTTTAACCATTCCACTCCATGACTGGCATTCAGATCTCACATGACAATTATAATTTCTCGAGATTAACATTGAACCTTGGTGTTGTCTCGCGCATAATAAAACTTTTCGATTTCTTCTTCTCTACTTTGTGAATAAACAATTATGCTGGATATGTATAAAGGCCTTCCTGGTTGACAGCATTCCAGAACGCATTTCTTCATGTCTTGGTCTCGTATCAATCCTACTCCTCTTTTCATATATATATATATATATATATATATATATATATATCATTGTAAAATTTTATTATTATTGCTATTATTATTATTATTATTACTATTACTGATCATAGTATTGTTTCTCTGTCCAATATATGCATTTAATGAATCTGAAAAACGAGGCCCATGACCAAACTGTTTTGATTAGTTGGGTGGTGGCGTTAAATATGGAAAGTGCGCCATTGAAATCCGAAGGCGTATTTAGATAGCCAAAGAAACATTCCAAAAGCTAAGCAGGGTATTAAGAAAGAGAAAAATTGTGAGAAACAAAGAAAAGGGTACTGAACTGTTAGATGATATCTTTCTTCTTATATGGCAGTGAATGCTGGACAATGTCCTCAAAGCTGAGGAAGAGACTTGAAACAATAGAAAAATTGTTCTACGGAAGGATGCTGAGAATACCGTGGACCGAATATTTGAGCAACGTCGAAGATTTTAGAAAAAATGGAAACAAAAAGGAAACTTACGCTTACCATCAGGAAGAGATAGTTGAAATTTCTATGGCGCATAATGAGGAAAGAGGGATTGGAGAATCTGATACTCACGGGACAGATAGAAAGAGGGGAAGAGGAAAACAGCGCATAACATAGTGAGCTTAAGTAACTGGATGGCGGAATAAGGTTTAATAGAAATAACAAAAAAGACAAAATTTATTAAATGCTACAAAGGGCAGGAAATTGTGGAGAGCCATGATCGCTCACGTACTGAGGGAACACAGCACATAAATAAGAAGTAGGGTGGTGTTGGACAGCCTTTTAATCAGGGTGGTCGCGAGTATATTTACTCACTAAAATTAGTACACGTCATTTTCCCAGTAGGGGCAAATTAATGTGTGGATGAGCAGCCCTGAAGTCAGCGCACTCCACCCAAACTTAATGACGAGGGGAAAGCCAAGTGCCAAACAAGCTGATGTTGACAAACCCGGTACTCATCAGTGGCAACGTAGTACAAGGTTAAAAGCCGAAACCGAAGTTTTTATTCTGGCTGCACATGATAAATACTTGCTAAGTAAAAATTACCAAACACACATACTTAACAATTGTGTTAACCTGAAATGCAAATTCTGTGATAAATATCCGGAAACATTTGGCCATCTTGTATCAGGTTGCACGGTATCAGCACCCACTGAATATAAAACTCGGCTTGACAGAGTAGACCAATATCTATATTGGAAAATCTGTAACTTTTACGCAAAGGAACTGCAAGAATCTGGTATGAACATCACCCAGACATGGTTACAGCGATAGAACCTTTAAGAATTTTGTGGGGCTTTAGATTTCGCACAGACGAAACAATCACAGCTAAACACCCAGACATCGTAATTAAAGACCACAAGAACAGAATGTTAAAGATAAGTCTCTTTATCGTCAATATTCTACAAAAGTAGCAAAAAAAAAACCTTATGTAGACAAACCCCGTACTCATCAGTGTTTACGTAGTGCAGGATTAAAAGCTGAAACTGGTGGTTTTATTCTTGTTGCACAGGACCAATGCTTGCTAACTAGAAATTACCAAGCACATATACTGAAAAATAGTGTTGACCCCAAATGCAGATTCTGTGATAAATAAATGATGCCATTTCTGAACTTAGGTCTCTGGTCGGCAGCCGGAAAGAAATGAATACACACCAGAAATCAAAAGAAATAATAATAATAATAATAATAATAATAATAATAATAATGATAATAATAATATACCTACTGAAACTGCAATGCTTAAAAAAGAAAGCAAAGGCAAATGCAACCGACCAAATGATGGCAAGATAAACCGCTTCAAGGTCAATACTAAATAGAAGGTTACAGAGAGAGGACCTATAACAATTTTACGGGACTTTAAAATACACATAGGCAGAACAATCAAAGCTAATCGTCCAGAGATCGCGATCAAAGACAACAAAAACAGAATGCGCTTTCTTATTGACATGACAGCCGCTGCAGGTTATAATGTATCTTTGAAGCTCTTCAAAAACCTATCAAAATATAAGGATCTTGAAGAAGTGGAAATCTCAAAAATGTGGCACATGAGGACATCAATAATTCCAGTTGTAGTTAGAATCCTTGGATTGATTGGAAACGGTTCCTATAGACTAAGTAAAGCGGTTCCTGGTAACCCATGTCTTCAAGAAATACAAAAAATGTACTCACAAATACAGCTCACACCTTACGAAGGGCTTTTATCTATGTGTGTGAACTTATGTCTTCTTTTTTAACACAAATGTTCAGTGGAAAAAGTCATGATACCATTTCTGATCTTAGGTCTCTGTTTGTGACCCGGAAGCAAATGAATATCCTGCAGAAATCAAAAGAAATATGATAATAATAATAATAATATTTTATGGTGCAAAAAATCTGTACAGACGTTTACACAAAGGTTTATTCAATGTATATATGAAAAAACTATATTATTATTATTATTATTATTATTATTATTATTATTATTATTATTATGTTGGTGTGGCATATTGATGTAGTCAATGGAAATTTTGTAGTTGGGGTACGGTGTTAAAAAACACTTCGCAATTCAAGAACCTTTCAGAGAATCCTCGCATGGTAAACGATGGTACTTTTCTGAAGCCCCACAATTTTGGTCACCAATTCCAGTTCTCATTAGAAGTGATTTTTCAATTTTCTAAGTGTTGTTTCAAGTGACACCCTGCCCCCGCCATTGAAACTGTTGAAAAAGGTCATATTCCATAGCTTTTTAATTCCTTAGCTAGATCCTGGTATTTTTCAATTTCTTTGGAGTTCGCTCTTGTATCATATGGAACAGCAAAATCAGTAATTTAACACTTGCTACTCTCCTTATCTAAAATGATAAGGTCGGGTTTTCGCGTTTTAATGACATGACCTGTTTGAACTGGGTAATCTCTTAATATCTTGTGACTACCATTTTCTACCATTGTTTCTGGCTGATATTCAAATCATTTGTCATTCACAACGAAACCAAATTTATGGAATACATCCAAATGGATTCTCTTAACAATTCACTCATTTTGTTGTTTTCAGTACCAACTTTAGACATCCATCGAGCTATTAAAATGCGATTAAAATGGTTGATGGCCATTTGGTTTGGTTCGTTGATTTTATTAAGCGGCATATCAACCTCTATGGGTTGATTAATGTCGAAATCTAAATATTTTAATTGGTTTGGTTGATTTTGTTTAGCGGCATATCAACCTCTATGGGTTATTTTATGCCGAAATCTAAATATTTTGATTGGTTTAGTTTCGTTGATTTTGTTTAGAGGCATATCAACGGCTCTATGGGTTTTTTAATGCCGAAATCTTAATACTTTGATTGGTTTGGTTGGTTGATTTTGCTTAGCGGCATATCAACTTCTATGGGTTTTTTAATGTCGAAATCTAAATGTTTTGATTGCTTTAGTTTGGTCGATTTTGTTTAGTGGCATATAAACCTCTATGGGATTTTTAATGCCGAAATCTAAATATTTTGATTGATTTGGTCTGGTTGATTTTGTTTAGCGGCATATCAACCTCTATCGGTAATTTAATACCGAAATCTAAATATTTTGATTGATTTGGTCTGGTTGATTTTGTTTAGCGGCATATCAACCTCTATCGGTAATTTAATACCGAAATCTAAATATTTTGTACGCAATTTTATGGCTTTAACTACAGATATTTCTATGTCATTTTATATTTCGAAGGTAAACGTTTTTTCGATGCATAGTTTGTAGATGATAAGGATGTATTGTTGGTAATTTAAAAAAATATGTATGCTGACAATTTCATTACAAAAATGTATTGTTATATTTTAGTGTTGAATTGATTGTCCTTTTGCTATAAAAATGTATTGCTGGTAATTTTACTATAAAAATATACTGTTGATCTTTGGCGTTTCACTATTTGCCCATAGCTGGGACCACTAACAGGTGCTATTCGCCAGGGTCAGAATGGACGTGAGAACAACAACAATTAATACGTGGTTCCATGCACCTGAAAACCTCCAATCTCCCTATCGAGGGCCTTGCTTCCGGATCTAGTTTATCGCCATACCCAGGACGGTGGCAATCTGGTATTGAAATGATATATGGCCATTTGGTGTTAAAACAGTTGATAGCCATCTGGTATTAACATGTATGGGACCAACTTCTATTTTAAACTTGACTTATCAAAGAAGAAGTAGTAGTAGTAGCAGTAGTAGTAGTGTCTGTTGACTTCCTTTATCGTGAATTATATGGTATTAAATTCAACATTTTTTTCTTTTTTCCGGGTCATTATCTCCTTGAGGGCCCAAATAATCGTCTAATTTTACAACGCCTTCCCTCACGCAACAAGCTTGAGTGGTACGATACTTATGAAAACAATATTCGTTTCTTGTATTATTTCCAGCCTCGAGAGTCTGTTCGCAATTAACCTTATTTCAGCGCTGTTGCTGAAAAGTTAAATCCCCACCCCGATCCGAAAATCTAAAGTTAACTTATTTGAAGACTTTAAAACGATGACGTCTGTATTTGTTTTGCCTGACATTATAGCACAAGTATAAACTAAACTGAATAAATAAATAAACGCCTGGTATTCCGACATCTTTTTAAAATCCGTGAAGAATTACGGTGGGTTTTACACATCTGCAGGTAAAACCGGAAATATATATTATAAGGCGTAAATTGCTAAGACTATCCCAATGCTGAAATGCAGACGGCATTTAATGGAAAATATAGTACAGTCACAATCGAATCCATACATTGATTACGTCCTTCGGAAAAGGTATGAATCCTCTTCTTCTCCCTCCAGCAATGGGTAAATAGCAGAACAGACCGAGTTCGAATTCCGGTCGAATCCATTACATTCACTGACGTGCTAATACGCTTGGAAAAGGTATGAATCCTCACATTCTCTTCCAGCTACGAATAAATAGTAGAACAGACCGAGTTCGAATTCCGGTCGAATCCATTACATTCACTTACGTAATATTACTGTTGGGAATGGTATGAATCCCCTTCTTCTCCATCCAGCAATGGGTAAAGAGATGAAAAGACCAAGTTCCAATTCCAGTCGAATCCATTACATTCACTTACGTTCTAATACTGTTGGGAAAGGTATGAATTCTCTTCTTCTCCCTCCAGCAAGGGGTAAATAGCAGAACAGACCGAGTTCGAATTCCGGTCGAATCCATTACATTCACTTACGTTCTAATACTGTTGGGAAAGGTAGGAATCTTCGTCTTCTCCCTCCAGCAATGGGTAAATAGCAGAACAGACCGAGTTTGAATTCCAGTCGAATCCATTACATTCACTTACGGTCTAATACTCTTGGGAAAGGTATGAATCCTCTTCTTCTCTCCCCAGCTAAGGGTAAATAGCAGAACAGAATGAGATCGAATTCCAGATGAATCCATTCCATTCACTTTCGTGATAATACCTTGGAAAATTAGGAATCCGCGTCTTCTCACACCAGCAATGGGTAAATAGTAGAACAGACCGAGTTCAAATTCCAGTCGAATCCATTAGATTCACTTACGTGCTAATAACATTGGAAATGTATGACTCCTCTTCTTCTCTCTCAAACAATTGGTAAAGAGATGAAAAGAGCGAGTTCGAATTCCAGTCACTTACGTTCTAATACTCTTGGGAAAGGTAGGAATCTTCGTCTTCTCCCTCCAGCAATGGGTAAATAGCAGAACAGACCGAGTTTGAATTCCAGTCGAAAACATTGCATTCACTTACGTTCTAATGCGCTTGGAAAAGGTATGAATCCTCTTCTTCTCCCTCCAGCAATGGGCAAATAGCAGAACAGAACGAGTTCGAATTCCAGATGAATCCATTCCATTCACTTACGTGCTAATACCGTTGGAAAATTAGGAATCCGCGTCTTCTCACACCAGCAATGGGTAAATAGCAGAACAGACCGAGTTCAAATTCCAGTCGAATCCATTAGATTCACTTACGTGCTAATAACATTGGAAATGTATGACTCCTCTTCTTCTCCCTCAAACAATTGGTAAAGAGATGAAAAGAGCGAGTTCGAATTACAGTCGAATCCATTACATTCACTTACGTTCTAATACACTTGGAAAAGGCATGAATCCACATCTTCTCCCTCAAGCTATGGGCAAATATCAGGACAGACCGGGTTCTGTAGCTTTGGATAGAAACTGGTCTACTGCAGAAAGAAATTGCATCCTACTGCGGGAGAATATCTGCCTCCTCAGAAAGCTCGAAATCGATATATCGAAAATATGTGATCGCCCTACGTGTATCACAAAACTGGCAGTCATACGAACATTTTCCGATCAGTGGGCCGCATAAGATACAGCTCATCATAAAACGGGTGTCATTAATAAAAAAAATTTGAAAGTAATTTATTGTTGAAAGTAACGCAGTCATTTTCACTACAGAAGATTATATTCGTAGGAATCTGTTTTAGAAATGGAAGGAAAAAATTGAAGCTTCGTATATTGTTATCACTGATGTCACTGTAATTAACACATCTAGTGTGTAATTTGTTTCGAACTTATTCATTTGAATATATAAAAAAAATATCTTTTTAAGAGAAAAAAATAAATTTATTCGCCAGAAATAAAGAATAATTCTGAATTTTCGAATACGTCTGTGACCCTTTTCAACGAGACGAGGAATAAATAAGGAAGTGCTGCTTACATACCTCAGAAGTTTAGGTTCCAACTTTGAATTCTTCCTCTTCGTGTTTCAATTTAGTCAAACGACAATAATGTACAATAAATATCATCAATCTTGCATTATTTACATTATTCGGACTGTTCTTCTCATCTTCATTGCCATATTCAAAACGTTTCGGCCGTTGTACACTCCGGGCTTCTTCGGGTGATTCGAATTTCGAACTGAACTCTTTATTTCATACACCGGAGTAGATTATTCTAGTTCCACGTGCCATGTCTCTTCCGGATGTCTCAGTTATTTCTCTTTGACTCAACTCTGCAAGATTTGGTACTGAAATCACAACTCTTTGGGTCTAGTCACTGGATCTAACCAATGTCTTTAATGGCCATGTGTCCTTTAGGACATCTGTGCATGAGTTTTTTTTTTAGACAACGGCTGAAATGTTGTGAATATGGCAATGAAGATAAGGATAACAGTCCGAATTATTCAAATAAAGCAAGTAATCTTAATACCTCATCTCAGAGATATAGAGGCCAAAACGTTGTGAATATGGCAATGAAGATGAGGATAACAGTCCGAATAATGTAAATAATTTCAAGTAATCATAATACCTCATCCAAGAGATATAGACAAATCATCAGTCTTATTGACAATATTGTTATTATTTTCTTGGCTTTTTATTCCTCAAATCTTATTAACAGGCCTATTAACTCTCTCTCTCTCTCTCTATATATATATATATATATATATATATATATATATATGCGTGTGTGTGTGTGTGTGTGTGAGTGTGTGTGTGTGCTTGAGATGCATTCTGAACACCAAGTGGACCACCCAAACCAAATCATCAACGCAGAAATCGTCACCTGCATCCATTGAACAGGAGTAGAAGTTTATCTCTTGTTTCCTTCTTAGAATTGTGTTTCCGGTTCCTTCTAACTTCTACTTCAACTCTATGCTTCTAACGTCTCCGCCTAAACTCTGAAGTTTTATTTATTATTTTTTTCCTCAGTAGGAATGGATAGGTTTCCCTATCGTCCGGTTCACACTCCTCCGCTGTCTTTTCAACAAAAATAGAGGTTTATCCTTTGTTTCCTGTTTAGGATTGTGTTGCCCGCTCCTTCTAAATTCTTTTTTTCATTTTCTTTCACTCCCAGTAACCCTTACGTCGTAGTGGCATTATCACCTTGCTTGGGGTGAATTGATTAAAAAAAAATAAAATAAAAATAACCAGCCTCTTCGACCTGTTCTGGCAGTGTCGTCACCGCTGTTTGGGTGAAGTGATTTCTCTCCTACAATTTTGGAATATAATCCAACGAGAAATCAGTGTTAATGCATTCGCTATTTTGAAGACTACTAAAAAAGATAGATAGATAGAACTTGAAGGAGGAATTTACCCTTTCACTTGTAATAATTGCCACCAGTATTACATAGTAGAAACCTCAAGGAATTTAATTAAAACATTATATGAACACAAAATGGATCTTTTCCAAAACAACGCACTAAATAAATTACTTGTTCACCGTAATGTGTCTGATCATAATTTTGATATAAAAATGCTACTTTTATTAAAAGAGAAAGCAATTCACTAAGATGAAACTGTATAGAAAGGGCTTTAATCAATAGATAATCCACAGTAGGTTTAGGCTGCCGAGTTAACTCCTAATTTTCAAAACGGTTATTAGGGAACGCTTTCCGTACTATAAATATATACTTTCGGCCAAAAAGGATTTTCACATTCATTTGTTACACATTTTATTGCCTTTGTCGCTTGTATACCTTTGTTGTTAGCACATTATCATTTTGTGACGTCACTCCGGCCTCTCTGCCCACGTCCGTGCTATCCCGTGACGACCAATGTGACTTGGTATTGGTCGCGGCGCCAAATGTGACGTGATCCTGTTGTCACGGCACCAAATGTGACGTTCTAACCCTTGGCTGATTCGGATGGGAATCTGGTTAGATTCGGTATCAGCTTTGTCGTTCCCAGCTCGGCTCCAACGTCTGGTTACGGAAGTAACTGCTTTGATTTCTAGTCTAACCTACCCACCTTGTGATTTGATCTTAGGTAGACGAAATCAATCAGTCGCCGGGCCGTAATGCAAGCCAAATTCGAGCAAAGGTGACATCGCACAAGTATATGTAAAAGAAAATAAAGTAACAACTCGAAAAGTTCAAATGTGTTAAAAAAAGAATAACAAATATTTTTATATCTGGTTGCTGAATACAGGACTGCGTCTTTCTCCCAACCTGCTTCTATGGATTCGTGACACTTTGTGTTTGTTAGGCGAGTCTTAATATCTTAAGTTGTTTTTCGATAACTCTTTTTTTTTTGTATCTTCAGGTGGTATTCGTAAAACTTGTTTTGGTGGTGTGAGTCTAAGTCGTTCTTCAAAAATAAATTGTTTTTGGTTAGAAGTTTAAGTCGGAATGCGTGGATCTTCAGTCAGCTTCCTGCGAGGCTGGTCTCAGAGCTCACAGCTCAACTCTGTCTGCGTCTGCATCTCTCTCTCCAACTCCAACTCACCAACTGCCACTGTCTGCTGTCTGCTCCGTTTATATGGACGCCGACCAAAACCGGGTGTGGGCTTGTCGTGGTTTGGGTTCCTCGATAATTCGAAATCCACAATAAGGATTTTCTTTGTTTTCGGACAGGAAAATTTATCACTTTCCATTTTTGGAAGTCCATTACATTTTGCTTTAGAGGGGTTCTTAAGAGAATCGTCCTCCCAAATTCTTCCTTTCTCATATTGGTATCTCACACCAATCCCCTCAGAGGGCGTCAGCAGGTTCCTCTTCTTTCTGATAGTGGTATCTCACACCAATACCCCCAGATGCGTCAACAGGCCTCCCCTCCTTCTCATATGTTTACCTTCGCCCACCGCTCACGCCACCACTCAGCCAATGACGCTCGGCAGCGCGGGTGTTTACAATTATCGCTCAAAGGAAAAAAAAATATCTTTCTTTTTTTTCTTTTCTTTCTTTTCCCTACACCAGACCCCTACGACTCGTAGTGTGGTCCTTAATCTCTATCTTAACCGAATGTCATCTGGAATTTATCAACGAGATTTTTCACCAGCGTCAAATGGGTGGTTAACTGGACGTCTTCGCACTCTGTCGCCAATTATCTGTCCCGGTAACGAACTTTTATCATGTCCAGGTCTGGACAATAAAACAAGTATTTTTTTTCCAATGATATCTCCAAAAGATAGTTAATGGTTTATTCTTTTCCCTTCCTTTTTCTTTGGGGTGGCCTAAGCTGATGCTATTCTCCCCCAGTGCCTGACCTGATTACGATTATCTTCCAGCATTCTATTTTGTAGGCCACTTGACCAATTTGAAATTTTCATTATTGCCATGGGCAGATTGCTATCTTTTATCCGCCGCGTCATAGCATAAATTAATTCCGACAGATCCTAGATCTTACGAATTTCCTATCTTCTGCGAAAAAATACTTTTTTTTTTCGCAAATGAAAATAAAATCTTTACCACTTTTCTTTGTTAAAAAAAAAAATCGCTCAGTATGTCTTTCCGTGATAGCTTCTTCTCGCCTTAATTATTTCTCGCTTTTAATTTTCACGCGACCGCTAAATAGTGTCACATCATTTGTTTGTACATATATATTGGTCCTTATCCTTTCCTTACATTTTCTTGCGTGGACTCACATCCCGAATCCATCATGTTTGTTGTGGTTATTTCAGGAGACAGCGTGTTATTCCCAATTTCAAACACCGACGTTACTAACCCCCGAAATAAGTTGGGAAGTGCGTTAACCGGCCTGTAACAAGGACGCGTTCTGACAGCACTTCACCTTTCTTGGCAAATCTTCTGTTATCACAATGTGAGATATTTAATAACAAAACTGATAAAAACATAGACAAAAAGAAATTAAAACAGCTACACTGTAATGTTTACTCAAGATCATTTCTGTTAATTCTCCCCAAAATATTAAATCAAAGCAAAATAAAAAAAAATTATATATATCAAAAGTCACGCCAAATTCTCCCAGAACGCGGCACTTCTATTGCACTCCGGTTGAGTTGACCTTTGTGATCGCCTCAAATGTGAGAGAATCGGGCGCGCTACTTGCAAGTGTGGGGTTCTGCATCCGCGCTCACTCTGATAACAAGCCAAAAACGGATTTTTTTTTTTAATTTTAAATTGTAAAAAAATTCCTAAATACCTCGAATATCATCCGCACTTACGAAATGTGAATAACTTACTGATTTTTGTTAAGTTTCCATTCTTAGGTTTGGAGTTATTGCGAAAAAAAAGTTTGATTTAAAATTTATAATTTCAAGAGTGCCAAAATTTAATAAAAAAGCAAACAAACTTTGATTTAAAATTTATAATTTATTGGGGTGAATTAATATTTGCGATAAGTAAGTTTACATTATTTTGGGAAGGATTTGCGGACATATGTCTATATGAACTTTTGAACTTGTTTTGGCGTCAGGAACCCACCACCAAAGTTTATAAAAGTATTTTGAATTCACCCAAAATATGTCCTTAGACGAAGTTTAACGAACTTTTTTACCTGGTAAGTATTAGGTTGGTGAAAAAATAATGACGTAATAATGTCGTTTTTTGACGTATTTTAAACGTCAAAAAACGACATTATTACGTCATTATTTTTGCACCAACCTAATAAAATAAATCTTACCCTGTAGGGTACCCTACATTTACGTCATGTCAAGACGGCGCCATCAGTTAACCGTTAACCCTACAAGTCAAGATTTAATTGTTCGATAAAAACACCACCAAACAAAACAGTCAAAACAACGTTTTATTCTGTTTAGAGAAAGGTAGAGCCAGTCGGGCTGGCGTAATCAAGGCGAACCTTAACAGATCAAGCATCTGGCAGCCTGATACAACCAGATTTGTCAGATCATGCCCTATCTCAATCCGTTTTGAGCTACGACGGACGCGCTTCTGGATAACTCTGTCGCGTAGAGTTGTCCACCAAAATCTAATCCATGAGAATAGCCTAGTCAAATTTTCTTAGATTCACAGCCATCTTCGCCACTGCGACCAGGTGGGAAAAAAGGTATAGATGACGACCCAGACATTCGGATGCGAGCAGGTGCCGATAACCAATTTCTATTTATCCACATAAATAGAAAGAAACGTTACAAGGTTGGTTTAGGTTGATTTTATTTAGTTGCATATCACCCTCTATGGGTTATTTAATGCCGAAATCTAAATATTTTGATTGGTTTGGTTTGGTTGATTTTCTTTAGCGACATATCAACCTCTATGGGTTATTGATTGCCGAAATCTAAATATTTTGACTTGTTTGGTTTGGTCGATTTTGTTTAGCGACATATCAACCTCTATGGGTTATTTAATGCCGAAATCTAAATATTTTGATTTGTTTGGTTTGGTTGATTTTTTTTAGCGGCATATCAACCTCTATGGGTTATTTAATGACGAAATCTAAATATTTTGATTGGTTTGGTTTGGTTGATTTTGTTTACTGGCATATCAACCTCTATGGGTTATTTAATGACGAAATCTAAATATTTTGATTGGTTTGGTTTGGTTGATTTTCTTTAGCGGCATATCAACCTCTAGGGGTTATTTAATGCCGAATTCTAAATATTTCGATTGGTTTCGTCTGGTTGATTTTGTTTAGTGGCATATCAACCTCTATGGGTTATTTAATGCCGAAATCTAAATATTTCGATTGGTTTGGTTGGTTGATTTTGTTTAGAGGCATATCAACATCTATGGGTTATTTAATGACGAAATCTAAATATTTTGATTTGTTTGGTGTGTTGATTTTGTTTAGCGGCATATCAACCTCTATGGGTTATTTAATGCCGAAATCTAAATATTTTGATTGGTTTGGTCTGGTTGATTTTGTTTAGTGGCATATCTACCACTCTGGGTTACTTAATGCCGAAATCTAAATATTTTGATTGGTTTGGTTGATTTTGTTTAGCGGCATATCAAACTCTATGGGTTATTTAATGCCGAAATATTAGGTTGGTGCAAAAATAATGACGTAATAATGTCGTTTTTTGACGTACATTTTAACGTCAAAAAACGACATTATTATATATATTATTATATATATATATTATTGGTAATGTTACTATAAATAGGTGTTGTTGGTCACTTTATATAAAAACATATTGCTGGTATTTTTGCTATAAGCATTTAAAAAAATATTTTTACACTTTCATAGTGTTTTATTTTTGTTAGGGAGTTCACTATTTTCCCATAGCTGGGACCCTACCAGGTGCTACCACCCCCGCAAAAAGTGGTTTTCACCATTAATAGTAAATGTGTTCGCCCAATACAAGTCCCAGTAGTCACTCCAGTTAGTAATTGCGACACGTAGATGAAAATTTGAAATTGACGAAAGTACTTCGCATGTGTCTTCTATCTGACAACAACTCAAATATAAGCATCTTATTATTCAAGGAATTGATAGTAAGTTAATGTCTCATTAAGTTCTGTTAGCGAAGTGATTTCGCCATTAATCACAATTACATTGTTATCTAACACTTTGTATATATTGTTCCTTTATGATATATATATATGAGCGACACAAACATTTTGTATATATATATATATATAATAAAATATTCATAATACTTTACATTATCGATGTAAGGTATTGTGCATAATTTTTAATATACTTAATAGCTCTGTTATGAGCATTATTTTTTTAGACTATATATATATATATATATATATATATATATATATATATATATATATATATATATATATACATTAAGAAATGGACAAAGACCGACAATTTATTAAAGACGTTTCTATGTTTAACATTCTTTTTATAGATACAAGTATTTAATTTAATGCTCTGTTTATAGTAAACAGTATTAAATAACATTTACCGGTCTGAATGTCTAAGAAATTTTCATAGAAAATATTCGTCCTTTGACAGGATTCGAATCTGCATCCTATACGGAACCGTCATTTAGCTTGACGTGCCTAACCTCTCGGTCACAAAGGATCGTTCGGTTGGCAAGGTCGAATTTACTGCTTATAAACTTCAATCTTCCATGAATCTCGTACATTCATAACTGCTCATGTATATATGTATATGCGTGTGTATTTGTATGCGAATTCTCACTCGTTCATTTATCTATATTTATCCATTTGATTATATATTCAGTTCAGTTCCATTTTCAAGCGATGCAGAATAACCTTCGAAAAAAATGATTTACTCTATTTATAAGCCAAATAGTGTTACATATTTTAAGTTAGTGGGGAAATGAGAATTCAGAATTTTTTATTAAGCGGGTGTTGGATTTTTTGACGAATAAAGATACAAGTATCTTTTTTATATGGCAAAATGAAAATTAAGTTTAGGTGGGGGGTTTAAAAATTTCTGTCTGTTAATGCGAACATGTTATTACAATTATTTTTCTGAAAACATTATCTGAGACCTTGCTGTTGGATGCAGTTTATCGCCATACCCAGGACGCGGATGTAGTTTACCGTCATACCCAGGACGCGGATGTAGTTTACCGTCATACCCAGGACGTGAGCAAAACCTGGAAAACTAGGAGTTCACTATTTGCCCATAGCTGGGACCCTAACAGGTGCTACCACCCCGGGTCAAGGTGGACCTGGGAACACCAGCAATTAAGAGCTGGTTCCACGCTCCTCAAAACCTCCAGATCAGAGGCCTTGCTGTTGGATGCAATTTAACGTCATACCCAGGACGCCTCATTGGGGGGAGTCTTACCCCTCTACAGAGGTGCAGTCGGCGTATTCTAAAGCCCCAGCCGACAGGGCCTCTCTCTCTCTCTCTCTCTATATATATATATATATATATATATATAAAATAAACTGTTACATTAGAACATGCAAGTTACTACAGCAAAGATGCATATTTTATTCCGACATTTTTCTTACCATCATTTTTAACTACCTGATAAGACGTATTTTTAAAAACGTCGAAACAAAATATGCATCTTTGTCGTAGTAACTTGCATGTTCTAATGTAACTATGTATTATATATATATATATATATATATATATATATATATATATATGCAAATATGCAAAACTCTACTGAGCCGATATATATATATATATATATATATATATATATATACACACACACACACATATATATATATATATATATATATATATATATATATATGAAATTCTAAATATCCAAAATTTTTACATCACAGGGTTTTAGTAAGTTCCCCTGTGAGTATGTGGTATTTTGTTAAATGCAGGATTGGGTGAGGACGAGTGTGTGTTTTTGTGGTGAATGAATAAATTATAACGAATGAGTAGGTTGTGAATCAGATTAGCTAGGATAGTCAATAACGAGCAGCTTCATTCCACTCCCCCTTTGTACCAAAACTGCACGTAAAAATATAATACCCCTCCATATATATGTATATATATATATATATATATATATGAGCGACACACATATTTTGTATATATATATATATATATATATATATATATATATATATATGTATGTATAGCACATCTAAACATAGTGTTCTGTTAATATTTCTTTCTTTCACGTCGTACATAGAACCGCATCATGAATTTACGATCTGCGTCTGCTATTCTGCGACCGTTATCGTCGCATAGCAATCTTCTATGTCAGCATAACAGAATATCATCTTTGATGGCGAATATCTTTGTTTAAATATCCATATAAGCACTCTTAAGTCGGTTTATGTGAGCCGAAAGCTTAGAACGAGGAAGGGCATAATAAAAAATATCGAAAATTTGGACAATTTTCGTCATTATTTTCGCTCAAAATTGAAGCAAGTATACGAAGTTTAGAACGGCTCATGATCAAACCTAACAGACATTTGTTGTCTGTTATATTTAACAATATATATATATATATATATATATATATATATATATATATATATATATATATATATATATCTTAGGAAGAGTGAAACTTCTTTCTTACAAATGGAATACAAAGGGATCCCAGGTGTAAAAGTTTAAATTTGTGGGGCTAAAGAAGGTAGCACGTTAGGACGTCTTCCATGAAAATAGCTATAGAGGAGCGATGGGCTTGTGACGCTGCTTCTGTTTGAAAAGGTCTTTCTATCGAGGCTGGAATGAGAGACTCTGGAGAGCTCCAGCCCAGATATAGCAGCAATAGTCCATTTTTGGTTTGACATAACTGTCATGAAGATAGAGTATGGCAGAAGGGGTCAGATACAGTTTCTTGAGCGGTACAAAGAACCGGGATGTGCGTTGTGGTGTAATGGATAACGGCTCTGAATGAGAAATCGGAGAGCTGAGTTCGAACTCCAGTCGGGTTCGTTATAGTCACTTTGTAAATACCCTTGGGAAGTGTATGAATCCATCAATCCATCTCTTCTCCTCTGGGTTGAATAGCAGGACAGACTGGGATTTTAGCCTTGGATGGCAGCCAGTATACAGCAACAACCTTACTGCGGGATGATAGAAGGAGTTATCTGTCATGTTATGAACTGAAAGAGATATGTTCGTATGTATCCCGTATGTCACTGACAAAGAAGCAACCGTCTTACAGCATATTTAGCAATGTATCGCGTATATGAGTTCAACTTGAGTCCCAATAAAGGCTCAAAACAATGGACTGCTTCGAGTAAGCAACCGTTCATCGTGACTAGTTCAATTATGAGATTTGTGATTGGGTGGGTTTATATAAGTTCAGTTATGAGATTTGTGATAGGGTGGGCTTATATAAGTTCAGTTATGAGATTTGTGACAGGGTGGGCTTATATAAGTTCAGTTATGAGATTTGTGATAGGGTGGGTTTATATAAGTTCAGTTATGAGATTTGTGACAGGGTAGGCTTATATAAGTTCAGTTATGAGATTTGTGATAGGGTGGGCTTATATAAGTTCAGTTATGAGATTTGTGACAGGGTGGGCTTATATAAGTTCAGTTATGAGATTTGTGATTGGGTGGGTTTATATAAGTTCAGTTATGAGATTTGTGATAGGGTGGGCTTATATAAGTTCAGTTATGAGATTTGTGACAGGGTGGGCTTATATAAGTTCAGTTATGAGATTTGTGATTGGGTGGATTTATATAAGTTCGGTTATGAGATTTGTGATAGGGTGGGCTTATATAAGTTCTGTTATGAGATTTGTGACAGGGTGGGCTTATATAAGTTCAGTTATGAGATTTGTGACAGGGTGGGCTTATATAAGTTCAGTTATGAGATTTGTGATTGGGTGGGTTTATATAAGTTCAGTTATGAGATTTGTGACAGGGTGGGCTTATATAAGTTCAGTTATGAGATTTGTGATTGGGTGGGCTTATATAAGTTCAGTTATGAGATTTGTGATTGGGTGGGATTATATAAGTTCAGTTATGAGATTTGTGATAGGGCAGGCTTATATAAGTTCAGTTATGAGATTTGTGATAGGGCAGGCTTATATAAGTTCAGTTATGAGATTTGTGATAGGGCAGGCTTATTTAAGTTCAGTTATGAGATTTGTGATAGGGCGGGCTTATATAAGTTCAGTTATGAGATTTGTGATAGGGTGGGCTTATCTAAGACTGGTTTTATAAGTCATAGCTGGCACGACAAAAACAAAATGAATGTGTACAGTTTTAATGTTCAGCAGAGCTTGATCACTAGAATATTTGTGTTAAGGTTAGTAAATCATCAAATCTCCATTTCAATAGGATATATCCAAGTGACCCTTACTTTTTGTGGTAAACTCCCATGCGCTACATGCAGGTTGAAACGCTCATCTTTTTTACATGGCTTAGATGTCACCTACCGATACATCAAGCAATAGTTGAAGAACACTAAATTGATGCGAAAAGTGTTTTTTTTTTTTTTAAATAGCGTGAAATTCATTAATCGTCACATCCAGCCCATTGTTTTGCCAACTGCAAAGAACGACCGATATACCTTTTTTGCGGGGTCAAATTTTACCATTTAACCCAGCGTTTCCCAACCTTTTTCGCGCGATCGCCCACTTTCACCTAAAATTATTTCCATCGCCCACCTGTATAGTATATATTCAAAAGCATATCATAATTGTTTGGTAAAAGTTTGTTACTGGTTCGTAATTTTAATACTGCATTACAAAAGGGAGGTAACAAATAACGCTGGCTTATGTGGCGGCTGCTGCTTTTAATAACAAACGAAAGCAAACTTTCCCATTGAAAACTATATATTATTTAATATTATGGTCAAGGTTAATTTTATGGTTAGGATTAGCATTGCAAGTGTTGACAAAATTTAAACAATTTTTGTTCATAATTATAAAAATAACATGAATATACCGTGTTATTTAAAAAGAATGAACCGATTTCAGTTCTCAAGCATCGTCAGGGAATGAGTCATTGACCATTTGAAAGAGGAGTTTTCTAAGTTTTGAATGGCTGCCGCTGGGGGCGCTGTAGTCGCGTCGTATCTTAAGCAACCTTCAGTTGTTTGTTTACCCCCGGAATGGCGAGTCCTCAGCAGAAAGCGTTCTGCGTTCTCGAGTTCGCGAAAAAAAAATTCGATTGTCACGGTGCAGCGCGCTTTTCGTAGGCAATTCGACATTAATCCGCCCTCTACTAAGAACATTCGACGGTGGTTCAAACGGTTTCAGGGGAGTGGGTGTCTGTGTAAAGGAAAAAGTCCAGGATGACTACAAGTTTCGGATGAACAAGTGGCGAAAATCCGTGCTGCGTTTGATGGGAGTCCACGGGAGTCCACAAATCAAGCTAGCCATGAGCTTGCGATCTCTCAATCTACTATCTGGCATGTGCTAAGAAGACGTCTACATTTGAAACCTCACAGACTGCTCCTTGTTCAGGCACTTACCAAGATCTGCGCATTGTGCTTGACCTGCGAAATCCCCAGCCCTTACAGAGTGTGATTTTTTTCTTCTGGGGATACGTAAAAGATCGTGTTTATGTTCCACCGCTACAGACTAACCTTGATGACCTTAAACATCGAATAACAACAGCGATAAACTCAGTAGATCGTGTTATGCGTGCAGATACTCGTCTGGTAGGAATTCTCTAATCACATTGATGTTGATCGAGCTGCAGGTGGTGGCCACATTGAACGCTTGTCAGTTGATTGTGAGTAGAATTCTTGTAACTGGGCTGGAGTTTTCTATTGTCTTTCTTTATTAAAATATTTCGTAATGAAATAAGTTCATTCTTTTTGTTGTGGTAATTTACCCACGCATCCAGGACTCTCTCACGTATAAATAGGATCAGTCACTGCCTTTCGGAGAGGGAAGTTTCCCTCAGTCAGCTCTGACAGTTAGACCGAACATTCTTGCTGTAACACTCTCGTTTGTATATTTTTGTATTACTGCTTCTGTTAATATATTTGTTTAACTCAATACCTCTCTTTGTGTTTTATTTCTGGCCATAACAAGGTCACAACACTTAAATAGATAGATAGATAGATAGATAGCTTATACTTAGTGTTATGTTAATTTACCCACGCATGCATGGTCTCTCCCAGCTATAAATAGGAGCAGGTACTGCCTTTTAGAGAGGGAAGTGTCCAGCAGTCAGCTCTGACAGACCGAACATTCTTGCTGTAACACCCTCGTTTGTATATGTTTGTATTACTGTTTTCTGGTAATATATTTGTTTAACTCAATTCCTGTCTTTGTGTCTTTATTTCTGGCCCTAACAAGGCCAGAACACATTTTTGGATAACCCTGTACACTACTAGAAATTAATAAAAATTCAGCGAATATTTTTGTTATGTCTAATACTAAAGACGCTAAAGACGCTTCTCAAAACCACAGAAAATACCAAATTATTTCCTTATTTGCGGGAATATTTATATCTTATCTAGGAATGTGACCCACTTATTATCATTTAGCATCCTGATTCTTTCAATATATTCTTTGAATATTTTTTCTGGTTGAAAGACATTTTTAATACTCAAAATCTACCAACCAAATTGTAAATCGTCCTCCATTTTCTTGTTCAGCTGCTCATCGCCCACCTAACAGCTGAAATCGCCAACAGTTCAAACCCAGAATATTTTTTCCCTATGACGACGAAATATCCTCTCGACCGATTTAAGCCTTCTGACCTAATTCTATAGTTGGGTTAACCTTCTAAGAATAAGACTGTTTGGTCGATTAGAATTTTAGATAAATGTTCGAATTTTAATGTTTTCTCGTGATAGTTTTATCTAAGGCTAGCCATGTGGTTTGTCTCGTCATTTTTCCAGTGCAACCCAATTGGTATGGGTAGCGTGTGCTCAGTATATAATCAATCTATCTGGTGAACTGCGAGTTAAGTTTAGACTTGAATCTTACAGAATCCTCTCACTGGATCACTTTATGAGAACCAACTTCTTGTCTTCTGTGCCTGCACACTTTAGAACGTAAGCGACCCTATCCTTTGTGGGCCCTAAACAATGTTTGTCTCCTAACTATCACTTTCACTCTCACTCCCTGTTCAGTCATCCATTTACAAAAAAATCGTTATTTTAACTCTTGCCTTCAATATGTTTTGTGGTTGCCGAATTTTCCAAGCTTTCTTTCCTCATTAGGAATTAACTAGGCCTCTTAATTAGTTCATTAACATCCGACAGCCAGACCTCTGATTGGAGGTTTTGAGGAGCATGGAACCACCTCTTAATTGTTGTTGTTTTCAGGCTAACCTTAAGCGGGGTGTTAGCACCTGTTAAGGTCCCAGCAATGGGCAAATAGTGACCTCCCCCTCCAAACAAAACACTATGAAAGTATAAAAATACATTTTATAGTAAAAATATTAGCAATACATTTTATATAAATAAGAGAACAACAATACATATTTATAATTAAATGACCAACAATACATTTTATCTGTAGTTGAAGGCATACAACTGCGTTCAAAATATATTTAGTTGAAGTCCTAAAAATTGTGTTCAAAATATTTAGATTTCGGCATTAAATAACCCATATATGTGTTGATATGCCACTAAACAAAATCAACCAACCAACAATACATATTTATAGTAAAATGACCAACAATACATTTTATCTGTAGTTGAAGGCAGACAATTGCGTTCAAAATATATTTAGTTGAAGCCATAAAATTGTTTTCAAAATATTTAGATTTCGGCATTAAATAACCCATAGAGGTGTTGATAAGCCGCTAAGCGAAATCAACCAACCAACAATACATATTTATAGTAAAATGACCAACAATAGATTTTATCTGTAGTTGAAGGCATACAATTGCGTTCAAAATATATTTAGTTGAAGCCATAAAATTATGTTCAAGATATTTAAATTTTGGCATTAAATAACCCATAGAGGTGTTGATATGCCGCTAAACAAAATCAACCAACCAAACAATCAACATGAAAAACTCTTTCATGATATTAATCCATATTAATGTCCTACAATTTCTTAAAGAAATCAAACTGTATTCAAAAATAGAACTTCAACAAAACCACAACATAAAACACACATATCACCACCTCTTGTAATTATGTCCACACAAATATCTATATGCACAAAATCTGAGTATCATCTACCATGTATTCAACTATGAAAGCAGAATAACATATCACATTTTTATTACTTCACAGCTCCCAAGAAGATTACATTCAGGCATTAAATGACCCAGGAAGGAGTTGATATGCCGCTAAATATGCAAATCAATCAATCAATCAATCATTTACACCTCCCCATCCCTTGTAGCGTGTAGTAATGTCTGTATTTTTGTCATCCTTCTCACCCCTGTTTAGTCAACCATTCGAACATGCTCATTAGATAGGTGTCGCCTCTACCTCTTTTTTTATTTTGCCTTTGTTATATTCTGTGAGACTCAAATCTTCCAAGCTCTTCTACCCTATGAGGTGTCATATATATATATATATATATATATATATATATATATATATATATATATATCAGCTGTCACTTTTAGAAGTTCCCTTTTTCTCTTCCATTTTCCGTAAGACTTCTCCAGGGTATGAATGGCACCCTTCTGTAGAACCACAGCTCTGTTGTCGAAAGTCACCTCTTCACCTGTGAGGAAATTGTCCAGCATTCACGACCATATAGGAGGATTGGTATGGCATAGAAGTTCAGCAGTCTCTTCTTTATTTATCGAGTTTCCGTTTCATCTTCATCAGCAGTGAAATTATCCAGATATCGCCGTGTTTTATCCGATCTAGTGCTTTCGCTATATATATTTAAAGATTCTTGACAAAAATCCAAAGAAGAATCTGCAATTTTATTGGTCTTGATCTGGCATCTCGGCTTCAGTCCCTTTACCTCCGCCATAACGTAGCTTTCCTGTGCCTTTTCTATAAATATTTTCATGGCACTTGTTCTGATCATGTTTCCTCTTTGATACCTAGACTTCATTTAAGAGTACAGCTGGATTGGTGGCAAGGTCTTATCAATCTACTGTTGAAATGACTCGATTTATCCGTAAGTTCTATGCTAACGTTTTCTTCTCTCGCACTTCTCGCTTTTGTAATTCTCTTTCAGTTTCTTATTTCCAGTCAGTTTTGATCTTCAAATCTTTAAATGCAATGTCAATCGTTATCGTCTCTCTTCTTATTTCTTCGTCTTTTATTGTTACTTCTCACACTCAGCAAGGTTTTGCGTCTTAGTGGCTTCATTGCTTTCCTTGGGGTGAAATAATTAATAACAAAGGAATAATGATATTACATAACAGTTCAGAACTTCTTACATTATTTCCGTCGCCTTAAATCTCCTCTTCATCTGTGAGAAAATTGTTCAGCTCCAATATTCACCATTATATAAGGATGAATGATATTACATAGCTATTCAGCACGTCTTTTTTATTCCTTATGTCTCAAGTCTCCTCTTCATCTCGGAGGAATCAGTCTAACATTCACCATTATATAAGGAGGGATTATATTACATAGCTATTCAGCACGCCTTTCTTTCTTCCTGCTGCCTTCAAGTCTCCTCTTAATCTCTGAGGAAATAGTTCAAAATTCACCATTATATAAGGAGTGATATTGCATAGATTTTCAACATTGCCTTTTTTTATTCCTGCTGCTTCAAGTCTCCTCTTCATCTATGAGTAAATAGGCTAACAGTCACCATTATATAACGAGGATTGATATTACATAGCTATTCAGCACACCTTTATTCCTGCTTTATATTACATAGCAGTTCATATTCATTTACAGATAATGAGTTTTTCTTTTTTTTTTTACTCAAAGATTGATGTTTTTGAAGGAATTTTAGTAGCTGATTGTGATGACGTTATGGTGCCAGTAAATAATAACCACAAGACTAAAAGCCTTTCCTAAAATTCAATTCAGTTCTTACAAACATAAATGATTCCGTGAAAAAAAAAATCAACTCTTACCGGAATGACTGATGTTGTGAACAGGTTAAATCTTGTGTCGCCGACATAACTAACCTGGCCGTTTTTTCTCGAAAAGGACCTCCAATTGGTTGTGGGCAGGAATTGGCTGGTTAACTTTAATGCCTCAATAAAAAAAACTGCTCTCTATTACTTACCACAGAGATCCACCCGCATTAGAATGTATGACGCTCAACTCCAAGAGAGCCCCTCTTTGCGACTGCTCGGTCTCACATTCACTGCTGACCTGAGATGGAACAACCTTTCGCTGGTTCACAGACTTCATGAATTTAAGCGTTCAGCTAGGCTGGCATCTCGCTCTCACCCTTTCACTGTCGAAACTGTTAAATGTATCCGTTTCTTCTGCGTCAATAGCTTCATGTCTCGCCCTTCTCGCCTGTGGAACTCCCTCCCCTTTTCCTGTTTTTCTGATAGCTATAATCTCACACTATTCAAATGTAATGTCATTCGACGTCTCCTGATGCCTTGATCTATCCCCTAGCCTTCTCTTCATCCTTTCCTCTATCATTCTTATTTGCTCTCGTCCAACTCTATGGAACCCCTTGCATGCTAGTGGCTTCCCGCCTTGTTTGGAGTGAAACGCTTAAAAAGAAAAAAAATCACTGGTTCTCAAACTTTTCCCATTCACGGCCTCCTTTTGATTGGTGATTTTCTTTAGTCGTTTACTTTAACAAAAGCTCATATTACATGTTTTATTTTCCAAACACGGTCAGCACATTGTGACCATGTTCGCAGTTAATGTTATTGTGTGTTGGCTTTTCCTTTTTTTTATTATTAGGGTTTCCATAATTTTTTACCTGTGGGTGAGGCTATTATACTTGTATTTTCTACTAGTATGTTTCGAATAGAGTTTGGTAAATATTCTTATGTGTTTAAATGAGTCCTAATTGAGCTATGGTCGGGTAGGTGTAACGTCAGTGGTCTAGATAGACATGTAGTAGTATGACCAATATAATTATTTCTGAGTTTGTTTTGATCAAGAACACTGTTCCTTAAGGGGCATTGGAACTCGTAAATAATATTGGTTCTCTGTAGTTTTGACGTGTTGTTAGTTTTTATCACAATGTTGGCTATTTTAGACAGTTTTACACACTTTTACGAACACAAGAAAAATTAAATAAAAAGCGTAATCGTAGTACCTTGTCTGTAGTTTTTAAAGAAAATGTTATAAAAGTGGGATTGCTGCCCAAAATGCACAATATATATATATATATATATATATATATATATATATATATTATATAAAAAAACAAAAATTACCTGAACATAGGTATAGTCTATTTCAAACCGTTCTGAACACGGCTATCATCAGCCTCTAAGTGCTTGTCTCGGAGCATTGTTCAAAATTTATCTTCAAAGTCAGTCCTCGTCTAGTAGGCGCGTTGTTAATGAGAGTGGGTTTGTGTTAGCAATTGCTGTGGGCCTAAGTTATCTTATTGCGGGTGAAGCCGTCTTGGTTTGGAGTTTATTTATGGCCAGGATTTTTGTTTGTAGTTTAGTATCAGTTCCTATTATGTGTTTTTTTTTTTTTTTTTTATAAAGGTCCCAGAGTGTGTTTTTCTGGGATTCACAGTAAATAGATTTTGAACTACTAAGCGATGGGGGATTTAAGCAGATCGTGGATCAGTTTTAATAATTAATATTACTAGGATCCACCCGGATTATATACTAACGGATCGATTTCCTGCACCATATATATATAAGCATCACACCTTGTGGGTGATGAATTATTATCCACTTTACAACCCTTTTCCCATAGACGAAACGTTTCAAGTTTCTCGCTACTCTATCTACTCTATCGCTATTTCAATAGAAAGTGTCCAGACGAACAACATTCCTTAGTTCCACCAGTTCTAGCCTTCACGACTTAGACACGCCATGCCACACCCATTGTAACGAACCACACTCATTTCCTTTGTATCTCATTGGTCAGATGTAAGTTCCGCTAGAGCAGATTCTCCCCAGGAACAGCTGCTTTTTTAACCAAGTTCCAAGAGGATGCTTCCCCGATCACTATAATCTTAAACTATTTAATTTTAGGGTAGGTTACTGAATAGAATAATCACACAACGTTTGGTAATGAACGATAACAATTAGAACGAGAACAACACATATAAGATTCGCCAGCGGTGCATAGTAGTCAACTGCTAGAAATGAGTCAAGTGAATTCCACAATGAATCTCCAACTTTAGAATATCTACCAACCGCCCCACGCGGTCAGATGTAGTACAAGGCCGAATTTAATGTGGGGTATCCGAGTCAGTAGGCCCGGCCAAAAATTCCCTGTAGACCTCGTATAAAACGAGGTTGGGTAGCTGCCCTTCGACATAGCCTCGTCCGGGGATCCTCTCTGCCCGGAGGCAGAGAGTTTGACCAGCACAGCTGGAGACGAATCTCCAACTGCAGGATATCTACGAACTGCTCCGTGCCGTCAGATGTGGCGCAAGGCCGAATTTAATGTGGGGTATCCGAGCCCGTAGGATCGGCCACAAATTCCCCGTAGACACCGTATACAACGGGCTCGGGTAGCTGTTTGCCGAGACGAGACTCTGCCCTTCGACAGCTGGAGACGAATCTCCGACTTCAGACCAACATACAGTATTTACTACTATATTTATGTGAATGGGGACATACCCAACATAGTCCGTAGGTATGATACATCAATCAGTATCTTACCCACATATCCCAATAAACTGAACCGCTTACTCTATAACCCTCTATCTCGAGTGGATCTTGGGCCTTGTACACGGTGGACATTATTGTTAAAAATACATTGGTGTAAATTATTAGTAATAAAAAAACTGGGAAAAATAAATTATTTAAAAAGGGAAAGAACAAAAACAAACCCTACCTACACAAAACCTAAAAAATAAAGAAAAAGAAAAACTGCCCTTCTTCTTAACGTATCGTGTCCTCTCAGGACGTAGACGATCATGGCTCTCCACATTTTCCTGTCCTTTGTAGTGCTTAATAATTTTTTGTTATTTATCTCAAATCCTGTTCCGTCATCCATTTAGTCACGCACACTAAATATGTTATGCGTTATTTTCCTTTGTTCCTCTTGCCTTCAAACTGTCCTGTGAGTATCAGATTTTCCAAGCCGTCTTTCCTCAGTATGTGTCCCAGAAATTTCAGCTGTCTCTTCCTGACGTTAATATATATATATATATATAAAAGGAAGAACAGTAAAATATATAATGCGGTGTTCTTATTGATATTTTTTATTTTTACAAAACAGTGCTCAACGTAAATTTACAGAGCATAAATATTATAAATTAACTGATTCAAAATATGGTTTCTTCGCTACATAGTAATAACCATGTTTCAAAAACTCAAGCTAAAAACTTCAAATGTAATTATATAAATTAAATTAAAAGCATTAGTTCTGTTTCATAAAGCCCGACAATTATTTTAAGACATTTTTATATATTCTTTTTTTTATAGATACAAATATTTAAGTAAATTCTCTGTTTATGATAAACATTTACCGGCCCGAATGTCTGAGAAATTGTCATAGAAAATATGTGTCCTCCGACAGGAATCGAACCTGTATCCTATACGGAAACCGTCATACAGCCTATCGTGCTTTTACCGATTTCGCCACAGAGGAACGTTCGGTTAGCAAGGTCGATTTTACTGTTTTTAAACTACAATCTTCCATGATTCTCTCACGTACATTCATATCTGCTCAATGCGTATCCAAATGTAAACAAATGGTATCACACATTCTGAAATGAACAAAGTCCGACAATTATTTTAAGATATTTTTATGTTTATGCATTCTTTTTTTATAGATACAAATATTTAAGTAAATGCTCTGTTTATAATAAATATATATATATATCATATATACATACTCTGTTTATAATATATATATATATCCTTATGTGACACCCTGTATATAATTTCCTTTTCAATATCTACTATATTTATGTTACTTGAATTTTTTGGCAACATGCTGACGCGTATGAAATCCTCAGGGTATTTATTCAGTATTGTTGAAATTATTTCTGACATTTTTAGTCGGGAATTACAGACTGTTCGTTCAACTTCGCAAGCCAATGAATGAAATTGGAATAAGCTGGTTTGTCTGGAAAAATACTTTGACAAAATCCCTACTTTGTCGTTTAATAACTTTTTTAATTTAATTTTATAGCACTTCATACTAAACAATATTTAAAAAAAAATTTCCTTTTTAACAGCGAAGAATAAATTTTTAGGATTTCTTACTATTGAGCATGCAACATACAACAGGCCATGCGTAAATATTTAATTCTGGAGCCAAATTCCAACTTTTTAAACCTTTGTTTATAGTTCTTGTAAACGCAGGGTGAACTGGAAACTGAATTCTTGTATATTAAAGAATAGATATTCAAAAAAGTAATATTGCATTTATATTAAATAAGTATTTATTTTAGTAATTAGATTGTTTTTAAAATAGTGGGAGTATTTTGTATGTTAAATGATAAAACTTTTAATTTTACCAAAAAATTAATGAAAATTTGTCGCACTAGCTACGCACCCTAGTAAAACCAACTGTACACTATAATCCCTTACCTGTTTGCACTTCTCCCCAAAATTTGGTTTCGATCGGTCAATGTATGTCTATTTTAGAGGCTTTGATAACTGAAACAAGTTGTCTTATTGTTAATCTTTCCATACTTGAAATTGCCAAAGACTTGTGTTGTTAAATCTGAAATAAAAAGAAAAAATCATTAGACGCTTAAGCTTAATTCACATTTAAAATCGGTCCAAGTTATTGGAACACCCTATATATAAGATTATTTTCGGATAATCCAACAACCGTTTCGATAAGCTTTTACAATTTTAAGAATCAATTCGCGCGATCCGATGCGACTCTGTAGGATATTTCCCCAGAATATAAATATTTGTTTCACGTTGCTGAATTCTCTATAAAATAAACTGAAATCCTAAATAACATTTCTGATATAGCTAAAACGGAAACTTAAAATAATAATTACTTAAAATAAAAAACAATAATATTTTATATAAAGACAAAATATCCCTCGTTAATTCTACTGACAACTTCATTAATTATTCGGATTACCAACACATTAAACAGCAAAAGGAATCATTCAACCTCAGACCAAACTGCCATCTTTACTCCTCTTTCGATAATATAAAAAAGCATATATATATATATATATATATATATATATATATATGAAGAAATATAGTCTTAAGGTGTGCTATATTTATGGGATAAAGTGCTCAATATCAGAGATAGAGCGTGTGTAAATATAAAAGTGAACATTGACGTCAACACTTAGAGGCGACAGTCTGTTTCATGCTAGACGCAATCGTCAGGACACGAGTGCTGTTATTTTTCTCGGCTATTTATATATACGGGTCAGTGGTGCATTGTGGGTAGACTATTTGGGCGGTTATTTTATCGGAAGTCGTTTATTTGTTTGTTTATTTATTTGCGTTAAATTATTTTGCTTGTTTTTATTTATTCTTATTTTTATTTCTTATCTTATATATTTTTATTTTTATTTTTATTTTAATTGGTGTTTATATATATGTATATATATATATATATATATATATATATATATATATATATATATATTCACTTTATGCGTTATTTTAACAGATACAATTTATTTAAGTAAATAATCTGTTTTTTGTTTTTTTTAAATAAACAGTATTAATTATATTTACCCGCCTGAATGTTAAATAAATTGTATCCATTAAAATAGTTATCGAACTTAATCCATTTCATATGTTGTCAGTATTTACGTTAAGGCACGTTTTGTCAGCAGAGTTGATCGTTCGGGAAAGATTGTCGATGATTTGTTGTTTATAAACAGTAATTTGAACTTTGCTAATCCGATGCTTTTCTGTAGCTGAGCGGTATAGCACGTCAGCTCAATTGACGGTTCCGTATAGGACACAGGTTCGATTCCTGTTTGAGAACGCATATTTTCTGCGAAATTGTCGAACTTTAACTCAATCTAGGATAACTTTGCTTATCTTTCTGATTTCTGGTCTGGCAGGGTTGATAATTCTCGTAGATAGGTTGATTTCAAAGTTTGGTCTATAATCTTTAATTACGATATACGATTCTTTGGTACAGAGCTTACTAACCCTATTGCATATTTTAAGTTTATCAGTGATATTTTTACAGGCAGTGTTAATTTTATCAACTAAATTTATAGCGTTAATATTCAACATGTAACTTTTGGTTAAATATTTTTAATTAACGCATTATAATCTTTAGGATTAAATTTATAAAAATTAGCGGTTTTGCCAGATTTAACAAAGATTTTGTTAAATCTATTAATATCTTTAACAATAGAATCTAAATGCCTCTGGAAATTATTCCTATTTCATGAAAAGAGATGTCTTTTAATAATGTTTAGTAGATCATCTTCAAAGCCGTATGAGCACTCAATGGGGGTGCAGTTTTCAAACTTTTGAAACCATAAGGGTCTGATATATTTGAAACATCCCAATCAAGAAGGAAGAATTGAGCCTTCCATCTCATTCTTTTAATCAGATCTCCTGTCTTCAAAACCAGTTTTTCAAAATATTCCTGTTTGTATTGGGAATGTTTTTAGCGAAATTCCGAAATTGATTTTTTCCATGTCTGAGTATTAAATAAATGTAAAAAAGTGCTCCACGGTGAAGGGAGCGATATATATATATATATATATATATATATTTGTGTGTGTGTGTGTGTGTGTGTGTGTGTGTATACACACTTGTTCAAATTAATTGAAACAACCACTTTAGTTTCCTTTCTTTCACCATACGTTCAGTTTTAGACCCACAGGGTGTAATCGATTTCTATTTTTCCTGAGATTAGGTCATTTGCTGTGGCGTGCAGTAATATGAATCTATTTTCGAGGTATATAATGAAATTTATTGGGCCTTTAAAAAATTATGCGTCATCCGTGATTGCATCACGCCCAGACACTATTGTCTCGACTGTCGATTAGTTGTCCTACGGCCACAGTCTGCGATGGACGTTACTCCAAGGAAGCGTACGAAAATTGTAACGCTGCACGAAAACGCTGTCAAGCCTCACCAGTGAGCAAATCAAAGTACTATAAACTGGCCCGGAAACTCTCCTGATTTAAAGCTAATGTGGTCAATTTGCAAGGAACGACTTCGTGGAATGGACATACGAATTCCTAACATGTGCACTGGGGCATGTTTCATTGGAAAAATACGAAAAAACGTAAATATTCGTTTTGTTTCAATTAATTTTCACAAGGGTATATATATATATATATATATATATATATATATATATATATATATATATATATAAATTTATTATAGTAATTCATCGAGTCTAGAAGAATCCTCAGCAGAATGCAGAAAGCACCAAAGACCTATTTCGTCCTATTTAGGACTCATCAGCAGTGCCGGGCCGTTACGATACAACACAACCGTCATACCACTGGACCAACTGGCCTCAGTGACGAAGAAGAAACCGACTAGATACATGACTTTGGTGCCACTAGTGATACCAAAGAATGACATATTCTACAAACAAATAATAGAATTTCAATATATATATATATATATATATATATATATATATATATATATATATATATGATTTTTAAAGAATTAATGGATTTTATTTTTTATTACTTGAAATGTTATTTTAGTGGATACTAGTATTTGAGTAGACGTTGTTTTTAATTTATCTACTGCCCTGCAACACTCGTGAAACATTTCCAAACAAAATGTACCCCCCCCGCCTCTGGCAGGATTCGAATATATTAAAATCACGAGGAGCAGGGAGAAGCAATGAGTAAACAAGTTAAAAGGAATTTGTCAAAGACTAGCGCATAAAAACATTCTAAAGATCATCTCTGGTCATTATCAGGAACATTATCAGATTTGGATGAAAATGTCTTATACTAATCTTTCGTACCCACCCCGAATTCTGCTAACGCAAGTAAAAAAAATGATTTTTAACCAAAATTTCGAACGTTCTAAAATGGTTAACAAATATAATTTAATAATCGAAAAATCCCTTGGTCTTCCCTCTTAATAATAACATAAACATTTAGACGATAAAACGATTTTTTATGAAGTTTGGGGAATTTCTTCATCATAATATGGTAATTTTTTAGCGAATCAGTTGAGATACGTATATATATATATATATATATATATATATATATATATATATATATATATATATATATATATATTCGGTTAAATAATATCGACAAGTTATGTTTATCCAATATTGTATAGAGTTCTCTTTCTATGACAGAATGTCGAAATTTTGTTTTGTTAGTGTCCTAAATACAACTTATTTAAATTATATTACCCCGCTGCGAACAAGCACAATAACACAAAATTTTGACGTCCTATCATAAAAAGAGAAATCAATAAAAAATAGAATAGACAGAATTTGCCGATATTATTCAAACAGGTTTGAAAGAATGCTTGTAACCCAAATATACATTATTCAATATATATATATATATATATATATATGTGTGTGTGTGTGTGTGTGTGTGTGAGAGAGAGAGAGAGAGCGAGAGATTCTCAGAAATAACCTGTAGAAAAATACAACATGTAGAAAGGAAAAAAAGACAATAGGGAAAAAAATTCGTGTACTTTAAAGCTGACTTGTTCGTCCAATGTGGACTTTTTCAAGGCAAAAAACGAAATTAATTTATTGAAACAATGTATCTATAAACAACAAAAACAAACAAAATCTAGAAGCGTTTAGAAACTGTATTATATATTCATTGGATCAAGTGAAAAATTACATCATTTCCTTTTTATGTTTGAAGAGAATTTTTTGACATTTAGAAATATTGTTTGCATTGTGTTAATTGATTCAATCGTTTTCTTTTGATTTCTTGATATATTTGCTGTTTACGTCGGCTTGGAAGAGTAGTGATTCTGTTAGGAAAGATAACATTGAGTGAAAAAACCGGGGCGTAGTTAATATTTGGATAATATTCAATGACAGCACTCTCGAGGATTTTCCTCCTGAATGAATTCTTTCTTTTCCCTTTTTTTATGAGTGTAGCATTATAAATTAAAATTATGGTTGAATTTATTTCTATGGATGACTAGTGCATTTGTCAAATTGCTATTTATGAGGTCTCTTTTTTCGCTCATAGATGCGTTTGCTTTTAAAAAGTTGAATAGATCTGAGAAATAAGCAGAATTATTTCTCAGATCTATTTAAGTTTTTTAATCCATTCGCGTTCTTGAATTCTATGATTTTTTCTTCTCCTCTATAGATTGCAAGTTCTTCAGGGTTTCTTCATCATTTTTTTTTTAATATATCCTATTCTAATAATTTTCACCTTTCGTTTTTAGTTCCCATGCGCCATATAGCCTGACGTGCTATACCATTCAGATACAGAGGAAGAGTCTGGTTAGCAAGGTCGAATTACTGGTTTTAAACTACAAATTTCCCATGATTTCTCTCGAACGCTCATATCCTAATCTTTTATTTTTTTCACATTTTTTCAGGTTCGATTCCTGTCGAAGGACATATTTTCTATGAGCATTCTCGGACATTCAAGTCGGTAAATGTAAATACTGTTTATACTCACACGAGCCATCTTCAGATAAAGATAACGTTTGCGGAATAGCAAACGCAAGTCGTAAGTTTAAGATGCGGTTCTATGACGTCATAGCACACGAAAGGGCGAAATATTAACAGAACTAGATGCAACGTAATGTGTTGTGACTACTTTGAAATGTAATGTTATCGTCGCATAGCAATCTTGTATGTCAACATAACAAAATATTATCATCGATAGTGAATATCTTTGTTAAAATGTCCGTATAACCACACTGAAAATGGCTCACGTGAGCCGAATACTTAGATCAACGACCAGCTTAATAAAAAAATATCCAAATGCTGGAGAATTTTTGTCTTTATTTTCACTCGAAATTAAAGCAAACATACAAACATTAGAACGGCTTATGATCAGACATAATAGACATTCATTGTCTGATATAGTTATATATATATATATATATATATATATATATATATATATATATATACTCGTGCGGTGTGAAAAAAATAGTACAATTTGTCAATAAAAATATATATAGATTCATGTGAGTTTGTGACCCTGCTCTCTGCAATCTTTAGACAAAGTATGTTAGCTCTATCCCTGATATTGAACGCTTTCCAATAAGTAGCGCGCATATATAATATATATCAAAATTGCACATATACATACTTATATTTTTATACATACACATTTTACACACACACACATACACACACACACATACATACATATATATATATATATCACTTTAAATACTATTTTTAATGGATACTCGTATCTGAGTAGAGGCACTTTTATTCATTAAACAGTATGTTTATTTTCTCCTACCGGCCTGAATATTCGAGAGATCTTATTAAGGAAAAATATGCGTCCTCCGTCAGGATTCGAACTTGCATCCCTCTGTGCAGCGGGAAACCGTTGTTAATCGAGCAAAATTTAAGCAAAACTCTTCTCGTATTAAATTCTTCTTACCTTTGTAACACCGAGGAAATGAGGGTGATTCAAAACTGTGAAAATGGCAAAGCCTGCCCTAGCTCTAAAGGTCTGAACTGTTGGGACTCAAAAATAATGCTTATCTTTTTTCTATGTAAATAGCAACATAATAGTGACAAGCTTTCAGCGTTGAGTTTGTTGGGGAAAGTGTTAACGCTGATATGCCACAATAAATACTGGAAGACTGAGACAAGGGAAATAAATCAATTTTAGTTTCCTTTCCGTCGGCCACAGCAATTGAAAAATGGCGTCGTGAATTTTTAATTCCCAGATATTTTGACAAGTAAGTACTTGTTGTTGTAATCTCTCCCGCTTTCCACATCCACGCCATCCTCACCTTTTAATATTTTTGTGGAATAGAACAGATCTATTATCATAGTTTTATGTTCTCTATTCTGCCATATTGTCCGCTATCGTCCCCAGTTATCGTCTGCTTGCAAGCAAAATAGCAGAATAGTCATTAAGGCTTGTCATCACTGTATATTTGTTTTTACATGAATGAAGAGGTTTATTCTTTTTCGTTTAATAGAGTCTATTACTGTGAACTGGATTACGTCGATAATATTTCATTTGTTACAGAAGTAGATGTTTGTATATATGTCAATTTTGAAATACTCACATGAGATTTATTTTATATTTTGGACTTTAACTGATAGGTATGGTTTTTGTCGTCGTTATATTGCAAGAGAATATATGGGATAGCTTTTCTTCAAAATATTATAATGACATTATCAGCTATGTTTATAAAACCGTTTACTCAGATCAGTTATAAAAATGGCTTCAAGAGAATGAATAATATAGGTCATAAAAAAGACAATTCTTCATTAGATCTTATAGACTGGTGCTACACAATCACAAAGTTTACTAAATGACAAAAACACTTTTTATATGTGCCGTGTCCCTTTAGGGCGTTGATGATCATGGCTCTCCACAATTTCCTGTCCGTTGAAGCTCTTAATAAATTTTGTCATTTTGTTTTTTCTCCTAAACATTGTATTTCCATCCATTTAGACAAGCCCATTTTTCTTCTTCTATGTACCGTGTCCCTTCAGAACATGGGCGAACATGGCCCTCCACAACTTCCTGTCCCTTTTAGCTCTTAATAAATTTTGTCTTTGTTTTTTCTCCTAAACCTTGTATCGCCATCCATTTAGACAAGCCCATTCTTCTTCTATCTGCCATGTCCCTTCAGAATGTGGGTAATCATGGCTCTCCACAATTTCCCGCCCCTTGTAGCTCTTAATAAATTTTGTCTTTTTGTTATTCTCTTAAACCTTGCAATACCATCCACTGAGACAAGCCCATTCCTCTTCTATGAGCCGTGTCCCTTCAGAACATGGTCGATCATGGCTCTCCACAACTTTCTGACCTTTGTAGCTTTTAATAAATTTTGTCTTTTGTTATCTCCCCATAACCCTATTCTGTCAACCATTTACTCAAGCTAAACAAAGAAAAGAACTGTTTCGCAATATCAGTCCCACTCTCTGTCAGCGAATGCTGGGCGATGTCCTCATAGATAAAGAAGAGACTTGAGGCAACAGAGATGTGGTTCTACATAAGGATGCTGAGAATACCGTGGACCTAACATGTGAGCGGAGGCGAAGTTTTAGAGAAAATGAAAACACAAAGGACACTTATATTTAACATCAGAAAGAGTTGAAATCTCTAGAACACGTAACGAGGAAAGATGGCTTGGGAAATTTGATACTTACAGGGATAAATTGAAGGCAAGCGGGACAGACCAGCGCATAACCTACCTAACGAGATTAAATGGATGGCAGAATAGGGTTTAAGAGAGATAACAAAAAGGGCACAATTTATTAACAACTTCAAAGAACAGGAAATTGTGAAGAGCCATAATCGCCAACATCTGAAAAGGACACTGTATATACAAGTGACTATTCATTGCTTCTTCTTCTATGTGCCTGTCCATTCGAGGCGTTGGTGATCATGGCTCTCTACAATTTCCTATCCTTTGTACCTCTTTTCATTTGTTCATTTGGTTTTAAAAATGACATCCTACAAATTGTGGTCTCTATTCACCGTGCACTGTTGTAGACGATTTCTAACGTTTTCCATCACCCGGAAGTTCGAGGTCTTCCTGCCGGATGTAGTTTACCGTCATTCCCAGGACTAGCAGTTATCAGGTGGTTCCACGCTCCTCAAAACCTTCACTCTCCCGATCAGAGGTCTGGCATCTCGGCTTCGGCCACTTTCCGTGGTTTCCCTGTACATTTATAAATACTTTCATAATGAGTGTTCGGATGAACGCTCCGCTATGGTACCTAGACTTTATGAATTTAAGCGCAGTACTAGATTGGCGGTAAGGTCTCATAATTTTATAGTTGAAATTGCGAGACGTAAGCGTATGTTCTATGCTAACAGTTTCTTTTCTCGCAGTTTTCCGCCTTGTGGAACTTTCTTCCTGTTTCTTGCTTCACAGTCAAATATTTAAACGCAATGTCAATCGTTATTTTCTGTCTTCTTAATTCCTGTTCTTTTATTGTCCTCTCTCCTTTATAGTAGTTTTGTCTCATATTCTCTAACACTCAGTAACCCTACGCGTCCTAGTTCTATGCTAACAGTTTTTTTCTCGCACCTCTCGCTTGTAGAATTCTCTCTTGGCTCCATGCTTTCCAGCCAAAACTGACCTTCAAAAATTTAAATGCAATGTCAGTCGTTATCTTCTGTCTACTGGATTACTCTTCTTTTATTGTTCTCTCTCCTTAATAGTGTTTCGCTTTTTTCTTATTATTTGGCACTCAGTAACCCCGTGTACCATAGTGGATTTGTTGCCTTGTATAGAGTGAAATGATTATATAAATAAATAATAAATGCCCTGATACTACACCAGGCAATGGCTCTCATGCCTTCTGATCTTAATTGATTGTAGGTGTTAACATGCACATGTCTCGGGGAATTAATATGGCTTACATTAAATATCCCGTTCAGTAGCATAGATTTACGTGTCAGTTGCCTCGGCTTAACCAGTTAGGCACGTCCCCTCGGGACTGTTGCACTGTGTATCTCTGTTTTTATCAAAACCTGTCATCATATCGCGCATATTTGGTTGTGATGTTTTGGGCCTGGTATACCCTGGGCGCCATGATGGTTACATTCAGCTTCGGATATTTAGTCGTCTGCTGCTTTCTCAGTCAATAATAATTATAATAACAGTAAAAATACTTAATCTAGAACTTTGTAAAATAGACATTTATTGTATCGTTTGATATTATAAGTCTGTTTTATAATTTGATTAAATTGACACTCATTAAATACAAAAGAATTTATATGGTGCTATTTTTATCCAATGTTATTATTATACATTTTTATTATGCTATCATTTTTATTATAGGCATTATTATTATTATCATTATAAACATTTTACTAATATTATAATACATTACACTTATTATTATATACACTGTTACTAGTTTTTTACTATAATATTATTATATGCATTTTACTCATTATGAAATGGACAAAGTCCGACAATTATTTTAAGACATTTTTATGTTTATACATTCTTTTTATAGATACAAATATTTAAGTAAATGTGTAGTGATCACTTACATGTGCCACACCTCCGCTTTCTTTAATGTCATTGGTTCATAAATATATGATACTTATTATATGACAATTTTGCCATCGCACATCATTTGAATTTTTCTCTAAAATCACGGATTTGTCCATTTCCTGACCAATCGCGTATTTTAATATCTTTCTATATTTTTGGCGCCAAGCTCACTGGAGCCTATGCATGACTATATAGACTCTCTCGCTGTTAGCCAACAGCAGTAGAAGTTCAATTCTTGGAAATTACGGCATGGCGCTATATTTCTTATGACATTTTAATTCTTAGTTATTACTCATTCGAGTAATCTTACTAATTTCTATTGATATCACTCGTGTACATTACATCTTTCCACACTCACAAACAGACTGTGGAATTATTCTTCATTTATCTAAGACCTCAATTGAACTTTGTAGTTAAATAACATTCAATATTGTACTCAACATTAATTAGCTAAACTTACCCTTTTTATTACAGAAAAGGGGAAGCAACTTTCTTTATGATTATTGTTGAAATTTGTATATCATTGTTAATACAATATTTTATTAATGTTCACTGAGCTTGATTATTTTTCTCTCGTGTTTATTGTACATGATTCATGTGGGGTGTTGTTTACAAGAACACAGCTTTCCTTCTTGATTATATTCACGGTGACCCCAACAATTCTTACAGCACCACTACTAATGCTCTGTTTATAATAAACAGTATTAAACAACATTTACCAGCCTGAATGTCCGAGAAATTTTCATAGAAAATATTCGTCCTCTGACAGGATTCGAACCTGTATCCTATACGTAACCGTCATTTAGCTTGACGTGCCTTTAACTGATTTGGCCACAGAGAAGCGTTTGTTTAGCAATGTCGAATTTACTGTCTTTAAACTTCCATCTTCCATGAATCTCTCACGTACATTCATATCTGCTCAAAGCGTAACCAAATGTAAACAAATGACGTCACACATTATGAAATGGACAAAGTCCGACAATTATTTTAAGACATTTTTATGTTTATACATTCTTTTTATAGATACAAATATTTAAGCCGGTAAATGTTGTTTAATACTGTTTATTATAAACAGAACATTTACTTAAATATTTGTATCTATAAAAAAGAATGTATAAACATAGAAATGTCTTAAAATACATTTTACTGTTAATATTATTATATGCATTTTATTACTATTATTTTGCATTATAATTCTACATTTTTATTATAGGTATTATTCCTATTGCTGTTATTATTATATACATTATTATTTCATTGGCATTATCATTAGTTATTATTATATACATTATATTATAGGCATTATTATTATTATTATTATCGGCATTATTATTAGTTATTATATGCTTTATTATTTTATGTTTTATTATTATTGTTGCTATTATTATATACATCATCATTATATACATTGTATAGGCATTATTAATATTTCATAATTATTATTATATACATTATTATTATTATAGGTATTATTATTATTACGGTTGTTATATATATTATTATAAGCAATATTATCATTTTTAGGCATCTATATTATTGTTCTTATTATATACATTATTATTTTATAGCAACATTATTATTGTTTCATAGTCATCATTATTATTATTTTATAGGGGTTATTATCATTGTTGTTATTATTATATACATTATTTTATAGGCATTATTATTATTATGTTCATTATTATTATATAGACATTATTATTGTTGCTATTATATACGTTATTATTTTATAGGCATTATTATAATTATTTCATAGGCTTTATCGTTAGTATAAAAATAATTATTATTATAGCTAATTTTATTATTATACTACCTTATTACAGAAAATATTTTAGACGATCGTTTTAACATATATTTTTTTACCCTTTCACTAGCCCGAATTCTTTTAATGTTAAAATATTTTTAAAATGCCATATTTCTTCAACACGTAGGCGACCCACAACTTCCCCGTTTTATTATCTGTGATTTGCCATGACTTCATGGGAAAGAGAGGGAAGTGTTTTTTTTTTCTTTTTTCGTTGCTTTCTTTACGGTTTGAATTCAGCCATGTCCTTTTCCTAGACTGACTGCTACCCAAGTCTAGAGAGCCCAAACTATCCTGCTATTTAATTAGTGAATAAATGGATTCATGCCTTTCCCAATCGTACGTGGATGTGTAGTTGATGCAATGGATAGTTACTCGGAATGAAAACTCGGAAAACCGAGTTCGAATTTCAGCTCAGTCTGTTACTTTCTCTTAAACGCAAATACTCTTGGGAAAGGTATGAATCTATTTTCTCCCTGCAGCTATGGATCAAATAGTAGAACATGTATATAGAAAAAAAAATCATTGTTATTTCTAAAAAAGAAATTATTAATGCAATATTCCCTCGCAGAAAAAGTATTATTCTTACAATTCAAAATATATTTCGGCTTTAAATAACCTACAAATGGTTGATAATCCGTAAAAAATAAAACAATTCCCAAATGGCACTAATGTGTAAATGAACCCATCAGACTTAGCCGGAATTTGAAATCGTCTCGCCGAGTTCATTTTCTGCACCGATAAACATTATCCTACCCACGAATCTCTAGATAAACCTCGGGCCCGCAAAAAAAAAACAAAAAAAAAAAAACAAAAAAACAAAACGGTTTTTCTGTTGACACCGCTATTATTTTAAACTACCGTGAATTTTGTAAACATTGATTATTTATAATTTCATAAAGAAATAAATTTGAAAATAATTTTTGTTATTCAAAGATTTATATAAATTTAACAAATTTTCAACGAATTGTGTTCTTTTAAATGGTTGGATAAACATCGGCGAACTGCCAATTGAGTCAAACTTTATAAAATGGTAAATAATAAAGATTTTATTATAGTTGGTTTACTTATTTTCATGATTTAGTAAGTTTTTAATAAATTTATGAATAAAAAAAATTATTTCGGATTTATTTCTTTATAAATTCGTGATTGGTAAAAATTGAATTTTGCATAAACTCTGAATAAATAATTCCTCTCACACTAGGGTTAACATATTTTTGACTCATCCTCTCCTACTAGTGTTAACATAATTTTGACCATATATATATATATATATATATATATATATATATATGTGTGTGTGTGTGTGTGTGTGTGTATTTAGGCAGCAATCCTTCTTTCATGCATATTTTATTGAAAACGACAGACAAGGTGCTTTTATTTAGTTTTATATACAATTTCTCATGCGCTTTCCATATTCGCCAGATTTAGATTTTCGTTTGTTCTGGTCACCAGAAAATTTTTTTTAAAAGCGACGAAACATTAAAAAAAACAAAAAAAAACACAAAGAACACGAAAAAAATATTGAAACTTTGGCGGAGATAGAATGTTTTCTTGTGTTATTTTAAGTTCCAGAGTGTAATTGGCCGATATTTCTTTACAACCCCTACGGCGGCTGCAAATGCTTACTTACAAATGCTGCAAGAGTTTTCCATTGATAAAACACCCCTACAAACCAAACGAGCAGGGTATTTCCAACAGGATCGTGCACCGCCTCATTTTACCCATACTGTTCGCGCTTGTCTCGATCAAAGTTTCCCAAATCTTTGGATAGGTCGTAGCGGACCTTTGGAATAGCTACCACACTTCCCTGATCTGACACCCTGTGATTTCTGGTTATGGGGTATGATAAAGGATCGTGTGTATAGCAAAAAAGTTAGAGACATCGAAGAAATCAAAGACAGAATAAAATGTGTAATATTACATAGACCCCGTGAAATATGTGTCAAGGCATTAAATTGTATTGTTGATCGCTGGTTTTTGTGTATCAATTGTGCTAGTGGATAGGTGGAGACTGATCAGTAAACTCTGAATAAATAATTCATCTCACATTAGGGTTAACATATTTTTGACTCATCCTCTTATACAAGTGTTAACATAATTTTGACTCACCATATATATATATATATATATATATATATATATATATATATATATATATATATATATAATTATTTATTTATTTAAAAAATGATTCCATCGCTTCATAAGAGTTCTCATGTTTCAAAACAAGAGCCGAAAACTTCAATATAATTATTAAAATTAAATTGAATTAAAGTACCAAGATCTGTTGCATCTTCAAGCGAAAATTTTTTGGGAATAACTAATTCTTGAAATTTACGCGTTTTTATAAGCATATTCATTATTAAAATTAAATTTACTATGGTAACGGCTAGAACAATTATTTTAAAAAAAGGGGCGTAAGGGTTAATAATTTGTATCAATATCTCAGTTACATTCAAAGTGGTCAAGTCAGGGTAAGGTTGGGGGTGTCGAAATTTAAAGCGGAAGGTGACATCGTCTAGTCTGGATTTCTGCATAAATACACAAATATATATATATATATATATATATATATATATATATATATATATATATATATATATATGTGTGTGTGTGTGTGTGTGTGTGTGTGTGTGTGTGTGTGTGTGGAGTGCGTGTGTATTTAGGCAGCAATCCTTCTTTCACGTGCATTTCATTGAAAACGACAGAGAAGGTGCTTTTATTTAGCTTTATATATAATTTCTCATGCAATCTAATAATTTTTTTTTTCTTTTCGGAAGATAAATTATATAAAAACTGTCCAAATGTTTTTTTTATCCGAGCGCTTTCGGATATACATTTAGCCATTTTCAAGGATTATATTTTAACTGTTAAAATAAGAAATAGTTAGTTTTATGTATGTTTTCAAAAATATTTTCATTTTTCAAAACACGGTCAAGATATTGTTTCCATGTTCAAAGTTAATATTATTAAGTGTTGGTTTGTTTGTTTTTATTAATAAGGCTTCCATTATTTTTAGCCTTTTTTTTTGCATGTAAATGATGCTATTAGATTAGTGTTGTCAATATATATATATATATATATATATATATATATATATATATAGAGGGTAAATTTAATAAAAACTTAATAAAAAAGGGTAAATTTAATAAAGAAAATGTATATATATATATATGTATATATAAAGTGTAAATTTAATAAAACAGTGTCTGCTGTTATGATTGCTATCTCTCTCTATATTATATAGAACTTTCTCTCGCTCTATGTATATAGCTCTCCTTCCCTCCCTCTCTATATATAGACCTCCTTCTCTCTATATATATATATACATATATATATAATCAGGTAAAATGAGAACAAATGTAGACACATTAGTATTGAATATATATATATATATATATATATATATATATATATAGATAGATAGATAGATAGATAGATAGATAGATATGAGAGAGTGAGATATAGCGATATTAATGAATAGATAGGTACAAATACGGAGAATTAAGGATAAAGTCGATAAAGTCGAAGAGAACGCCAGACGACAATTACATTATTAAGTAAAAGAGTAGAAATCTTTTGCTTGTGATGGACACTCTTACATCATGTGATAACGCTCGATTTAATTACAGGCAAGTGTCGATTGTATGTTTTGGCAGACCCTTCCCTCTTATTTCCCAACTCAGCTTTTTTTTTTTTGTTGAATCCCGTCATAATTTTAATCTAAAAAATAACCCATCCTTAAAATGATGGAATTTAACGCCGGCCAAAATATTTCTTTACTTAAGACTAAACAAGCGCCTCTGTTGCTTCTGTTACCTCTGTTGCGCGGGCGCGCGCGCGCACACACACACACACACACATATATATATATATATGTGTGTGTGTGTGTGTGTGTGTGTGTAAATATAAATATATATATATATAGGTGTAATATATTATATATATTATTATTTATATATTATATTCGCGGTATTAACACAGCATAACATAATAACAACAATACACGCAATCTACGTAAATCAAAAATTTAAAAAAATTAATCAGTTTGTCTGACGCTCGCAAAAAGCGTGAAACCCAGAGTCATAAACTCACATCAATCCAACCAAATATATATATATATATATATATATATATATATATATATATATGAAAATATACTGTCTGTATACTGTATATATGAAGATATCTTGTCTGCATATATATATATATATATACAGTATATCTTCATTCAAACTTGATTCATTGAATAATATAGACATATTATTTATACTGATTCTTTGCAGTTCTCTCATCAGTTTCTTGATGTTAAGATGAAATTCATCAAGAAAGGCGCCGTAGTTTTTGTTTTTTTTTTCTAACGCAAGTACTTTCGATCTTTTTCAAAAATCATCTTCAGGGGTAAATTACAAAGACAAACTTATTCTAACTGTGATAAAATCGTCATTCCGTTGTGATAGTGATTTTTAAAAACGCGCGCGAACGAGCTCTGAAAATATTTTAAATTTATCCATTGTAGCTATGGAATTTTTGACAAAACAAGCATTTCAATATATAGGAGCTGCGAGTATTAAATTCGCTAGGCCCTTTTTCTTCATTCTGTGTTATATTAATTTCCACTGTCACTTTATGTTTCTAAGAATAAGTGTCTTTTTTTTATCAATTTTTCTTAAAACTTCCTTATAAAAGCTTACATGATCTATGTTATTCACAGCATCCTTCTGTAGAAACACATCTCCGTTACCTTAAGTCTCCTCTTCATCTTCAAGGAAATTGTTCAGCATTTCCTGCCATATAGAAGGATTAATATTACGTAGCAGTTCAGCACTCTTTTCTTTGTTTCTTATGAAATTTTCCTGTTTCTTAATACCTGGCTTAATTTTTGGAAGGCAACTTTCGCACTCCCAATCTTAATCGCCTTAATTTTCTGGTGTCACGCTTTCCTTCCTCCGTTAAAATACTTGATAATTTTTGTATTTGCTTGACTTTGGTGTCTCCAATCTGTAATTCGTATGTTGAGGTTTACTTTTTGCTAGCAGCTATATATTCTGTTTTCTTACAATTCATAGTTAGTCATTTCTTCTCAATTTCTAATGAAATGTTCTCGTTTCTTTATACTTTGCTTATTTGAGCTTGATATACACATATGCAAGGTTGCATTTTTTTTATTACAGCCTACTGACAATACAACTACTCCATTATTCTGCGTTTTGCTTGAGGCAATGTTTATATTTAAGACAATAGGGAGGAAACATTTGATGGTTAAATATTTCATTTTCAACTGTCTTCTTTGTGCTGTGTCCCTCTAGGACGTTGGTGATCATGGCTCTCCACAATTTTCTGTCCTTTTTTAGCACTTAATATATTTTATCTTTTTGTTATCTCTCCTAAACCTTGTTCCGCCATCTATTTAATCAAGCTCGCTAGGTAAGTTGTCTTTTGTTTTTCTTTATTCCTCTTGCCTTCAGTCTTCCCTGTGAGTATCAGGTTTTCCAAGCCCTCTTTTCTCATTATTTGCCCTAGAAACTTCATCTGTTTCTTCCTGATGTTAAGTATAAGTGCCCTTTTTGTTTCTATCTTATCTAAAACTTCATCGTTCCTCAAACGTTCAGTCCATGATATTCTCAGCATCCTTCTGTAGAACCACATTTTTGTTGTTTCAAGTTCCTTCTCCATCAGTGATGAGATAGACCAGCATTTACTGATATTACATAACAGTTCAGTAGTCTTTTCTTTGTTTCTAACGAAATTTTCCTGTTTCTTAATACTTTGCTTACCTTTTGGGGGGCACCTTTCTCTATCCCAATACGCTTTCGGATTTCAGTGTTGCACATTTGTTTTTAGAAGAATTGCACAAAGAAGATCAGGAAGAAAGGTATAGTCAGTGGTCAGGAATGAATGCAAGCATTACTGATCGAACAGGGTTGTTAATCGCATTATATTCATGCATTGCTAACGTTTTTGATACAGAAATGCGTTTCAAATTAAGAAGAAAATTTTACTATAGAAATGCGTTGCAAATTAAGAAGAAAAGTATTGTCACTGGTCAAGAATGTTTATTATAGAAATGTGTTGGAAAAGTATTTACTATAGAAATACATAGCAAATTCGGAAGAAACGGATTGTCACTGGTTTGTAAATTAATGCAACATAATTGATTCAATACGGCTATAGTTACCATTAGAGATGAGAACAGATACTACGCTTTGATCCTATCTTGATGGCCAAGGAGTAAAGCACTGGGGTATTGGTCAATAAATAGAAAACGTTTCCTTATAAGGAAACGACTAAAAAGAGTTTCATTACCGAGAAGTGCATGATTTATCTCTATCTACAAAAGGCAGGATGTGTGTGCGTGTGTGTGTGTGTGTAACGAATGCACAACCGCAATTTTCGATGGATTTGCACCAAAATTTACATGCACATGCTCCAAGTTAGCGTAAAGGTCAAGACCGACTTTGCATTTCCCAACTCTCATCGATAGTGGAAATAATCGATTTTTTTTCATGCTTCTATGGCAGTTCTCATGTAGTTTGCGGCCATTTTCTATTGGCCAGAGTGAGAGCCTATAGCTGGCTGCCACGAATAGGCATAAAGATTCTATTGGCCAGCATGAGAGCCAACAGCTGACTGACACGAATGTTAACTAGCATGCTTGCATGCAAAAAAATCGATAGCTGTATTCGTCACAAGTGGGAAAAATTTAAATCTTCATGGCACTTTACTCCAATTGGCTCATTCGCTTGCTTAAACTCAACGTTGATTCTGATTCCGCGGAACTGGGTTGGGTGTGAAAAAGTATTTGTTGTTAACATTCTTTTTCATTCAGTTTTTCCAGTTACAAGTCCTTTTTTAAAGCTGATCGTTTTGTGTTCATTTTGTTTCGTTCTTTTTTCGTAACAGATTTAATGTTTAGTATAGAGCTTAGAAAAAATTCGCAGTGCGAGATAGGCAAGAAGTAAGGCATGTAGCAACATTAGCACAGCAAAGGGCACTCCTTTAAAGGCAAGGAAGGGCAAAAATATTTTAAGTCAAGTGATAGCGATTGCTGTATGAATCGTATGATTTAAGCACGGACAAGGCATATATTACTTTAAAATCTTGGAACGGACGCATACGACCAGAAGGTTTTTATCAACTGAGACCATCCTTCACATCTACAAATCTACTATTCGTCTATGCAAGGAATAGTGTTGCCATATATGTTCTGGTGCTCCTGTTGTTCATTTCAAAGTCCTCAACAAAATCCAAAGAAGGATCTGCAACGTAGTCAGTCCTGACTTGGCATCTTGACTCCAGTCACTTTCTCACAGATGGGAAGTGGCATTCCTCTGTCTTTTCTACAAATATTTCCATGACATCTGCTCTGACGAGCTATTTTCACCGATAGTCCGACTGCGTGAATTTAAGCGTGTTATTAGATTGGCATCTCGGTTCCGCCTATTTACTGTCGAGACAGTTAAATGTAACCGGCTCTTCTACTCCAACAGCTTTCGTCTCTCGCACTTCCCAACAGCGAAGCTACCTTCCTCTTACTTGCTTCCCTGATAAGCAAATCTTCAAAAATGTGAATGTAATGTCAATCAGCAACTTCTGATGCATTGATCTCCGTTCTTTTTTTTTATCCTTTCCCCAATCTTCCCCTATACCTAGTCTTTTGCCTTACATTCACTCCCTGTAGCCCCTTGCGTACTTAGTGTGAAATACTTATAAAAAGAAATACGTGCGTCAGAATTAGTAAGAAATGTGCCGCAAGACGCAACTGTCTGCGGTATGGCAATGAATGTGTTAAGCATGTATACTGACACTTAGATGTGTATGGGAAATTAGATTTATTATATCTGTACATTCATATATGTATTGATTGATTTGTTTTTACGGCTCATCAACCCTTCGTGGGTTATTCAAAACCAGAATATTTTGGATTGTAAATTTTTTTATTTTTTGCTAGTGAATATCTCATTAACAATATTTTGAGACTAAATGATCTTTCCAAATACAAGTCCTACTATTTAACACCATAGCTGAGGGAGAGCAGATGAATTCATACTTTCCCAAGAGTATTTGGGTGTAATTGAATGTAACGAATCTGACTGGAGTTCGAACTTGTCTCTCCGATTTCTTATTCCGAGCCGCTATACATTCCACCACCCGCACATCATTCGCATATGTAAGCGTGTGTATGTGAAAATGGCGAGTATGTTCGAGACCTTTAAACATGATTTATTATGTTTTTCTTAGATTTGGCTCAAGGCCACAAATTTGGAGCACCCAGTGAAGATCGTACTGTTTGTAAATAGTTACGATTTGCAAAACAAATTACTTGTTAACCTCAACCCTCCTCTAAATAAATCATATCTATATAGTGATTTTCCCAGCGTAGCTTAGATGTGGCACAAGGCCGAATGTAGGGGCACCCAGTGAGGATCGAACTCACTACTCAGTCGTAATTGTTCTAGCGACCAAACAAGTTTGCTAACCATTACACCATCTGGAGGTGCACGCATAATGATTTTCCAAGTGTAGCTTAGATGTGGCACAAGGCTGAAAGTAGGGAGCACCCAGTGAGGATCGAACTCACTAGTCAGTCTTAATTGTTCTAGCGAGACCAGCGAGCTAACCATTTGACCGCTTCGAGGTGCCCAACGTAGATATATAATTTATACAGATATTAATTCGGTGTCCATTGTTTGCCGATGGCAAGATGATCAAAATTCAAATCTAAATTGTTTGTCTAGATACTACAATATGTATTAGAAATTTTATTTAGTCTAAATACAGCAGTCATAAAAAATCATATCTATATATGTTAATAATTGTAATAATAATAAACGTAACTGAATTCTTTAAAAATATATTTAAAGGAGGACACAATCTCTAATCCAGGTTTTAAATCTGTTTACCAGTAAAAATTACTCTTTAGAAACTAATTTTCATGTACTACTTCGCCTAACTTACATATTTCTCATTGTGATTTAAAGCTGGTATTTTAGTTGTTTTCATGCATTTAGCCAATGTTTTAAACCTTTTGCATCTTTTCTTACTGTTTATTTTCGAATTAAAAAACTTATTCAAATATCCCCTTACTGGTCAATCCACTTTTCTATCGATTTTTTTTTTTATTTTTTATTTTTTATTTACCTGTTTACCAAATCTTGTTTTGTGACATTCTTAAAGCCAGTTTTTCTTCTTATCTCGCCAAAATTTTCAATTTTTCTTTTGATTATTCACCAGTTTAGTAATTCTCAATGCCGAGTTCCCATCACTCTGCAAATTTACAATGATATTATTTCTCTTTTGAGGTTAAACCTTTCTTAGAACGCACAGTGATATTTATATATCCGAAATTAAAAGAAAATGAATAAAAATAACTAACATACATAGACGTACGCATGGCCGCACACATGAACACAAAAAATACAGAAAAAATATCTCAAAGTTAAATGTATAAAAAAGAAAAAAATCGAAAAATATAAACAGTAAATTGTTGATACCGACTGAAGAGTGGACGGTCAGGTTAGTCTAGGAAACTCTGGAGTTGTCGGGATGCTGAAGGTAACATCAGTCAGCTAAGCGACATCAGTTAGCTAAGCGACAAACTTTTATTCTTATTAATTCTATTATATATATATATATATATATATATATATATATGTATACATACAGGGTGTCCATAAAGTTCGTGTGCACTTTAAAAAATTTATAACTTCATCTGTATTTGCGATAGAAATAATCTGTAAAAATGTTATAAAGTTTAATGTACCTAGTATTAAGTATAGCTACAATAACTAATGTGATTTCAGACATTTTGGATTCCCCAAAAAATTTCGCTTGAAGATGGAACAGAGCTTACTTTAACTCAATTTAATTCAAATAATTATATTGAGGTTTTCGGCTCTTATTTTGAAACATGAGACCTCTTATGTAGCGTGTTGGAATCATATTTTTAAATAAATAATTATATTTATGCTCTACTTTTGTATCGAGCACTATTTTTAAAAAATAATAACAAAAATACTAAAGAACTTTGGATTACCAGTTCTTTCCTATTTTCTATATATTTTCACACACACACACACACACACACACACACACACACATATATATATATATATATATATATATATATATATATATATATATATATATATATATATATATACAGGTAAGATGAGCATACAACTTGTTTAGCAATTTGTTAAATTACCTCTCCACCCCATTTTTTTCTTAGGTAATGGCATTGTCTATTTTGTATAATTTAAGTATCCATTTACATCCGATCTAGTTCATGTCTGGCTGGCGTTAGCTGCTAATCTATGGGTCATGACCCATTAATAAAAAATAATTTTTTAATTTTTGCTTCTTCCCTTAGTCTAAATTTGACATAAGTCATATTTGATTGGTTGATCAGAGTAAAGTCCACAAATCTAATATCCCCACCATTTTTTCTTTTTTTCGTAAAAAGAGGTTGTATTTTGTTTTCAAATCTAAATAAATCGTACATTTGCCAGCAAGTTATAATCGCCTGATGAGATGCATTGATACGTATCGAAACACCACTGCAATTGTGTAGTTATTTTGACATGTTTTCGGTGTAATATATATATATATATATATATATATATATATATATATATATATATATATTTCACGTAATAATCCGTTGGTATATAATCCAATTTAATTCTAATAATATAAAATATTAAAACTGATCCACAATATATATAATAATATATATGATAATATATATGATAATGGCTTATGTAAGCCGAAAGCTTAGATTGTATTAAAAAAAAAATATGGATCAATATTGTGAATTTCTTTTTTCGTTCAACGATAATGTTATTAAACTTATCAGACATTACGAAAAATATTTACATAAAATAAATAGACAACACTTGTCTTTATTATTTAATGAAACGTGCATGAATGAAAAGATGCTGCCTAAATACACGCAAAATATATATATATATATATGCGGCCCTGTCGGCTGGGGCTTTAGAATACGCCGACTGCACCTCTGTAGAGGGGTAAGACCCCCCCCCAAAGAGGCATCCTGGGTATGACGTTAAATTGCATCCAACAGCAAGGCCACTGATCTGGAGGTTTTGAGGAGCGTGGAACCAGCTCTTAATTGCTGGTGTTCCCAGGTCCACCTTGACCCGGGGTGGTAGCACCTGTTAGGGTCCCAGCTATGGGTAAATAGTGAACTGCTAGTTTTCCAGGTTTTGCTCACGTCCTGGGGTTTTTTTTAAACAATAATGTTGCCAGCTATACGTTTTTTTTAAACAATAATGTTGCCAGCTATACGTTTTTTTTTTTGAAACAATAATGTTGCCAGCTATACTTTTTTTATTCTATACAAAATAGGCATTTAAAATTCATATAAACTGGATTTGGCATTAAATGACCCACATTGGTTGATATGCCATAAAACCCAAACAAACAAACAAACAAATATATATATATATATATATATATATATATATATATATATATATATATATATATATATATATCACAAACATATATATATCACACCACACACATATATATCACACACACATTTACATATATATCACACTCACGCATACATACATATGTATACATCACACATACATATATATATTACACATTCATACATATATATATATATCATACACTCATACATATATATCACACACACACATATATATCGTACATACACACATATATCATACACACACATATATAATACACACATTTATCACACACACAGACACACACGCACACACGTGCACACACACACACACACACATATATATATATGTAGGGTGTATAAAAAATACTTTTGCAAATCTTGGGGGCGGGTTCCTCACACCAAAATAAGAACAAAAGTTCGTATAAATAGATGTCTACAAATTCTTCGTTTTGGGTTTAAGTTCAAAGTTTATGGTAAACACTGTTAAATGTACAATCCAAGATACAATCCCAAAATACTTTTACAAACTTTGGGGGCAAGTTCCTGACACCAAACCAAGGTAAAATGTCCATATAAACATGTCAAGTTCTTCGCTGTACCTCGGCACAGCAGTTCTTAACTAATGTTCAAAATGTCCTCGACTTACTTTTATACATACATACACCCGTCGGATCATTGACTGGCGGACCCATTCAAATACTCCGCTAAGGTGTCGAATGGTTTCCCTTACCCAGTGACACATCGATGAAGCGTCTCTGTATTATTAATATTTGCTGCATAAAGCAATTGAACGTGCAGTCCATGGAACTGGTTCTCCCCTACATATCCATCTTTCATTGTAGTTGTCAGTCAGTACATCGTGAACATTTTAACTAAAATGTGCTGGAGCCTGATCATGCATGAGCCACATGCACCTTCGTATTAGCAGGTGTACATCCTCTAGCAGGTCTGGAAGTGTGTTCGAAATAAAGTCCTTGTAAATAGCTCCTGTAAAACATGCTGGGAGAACATATGGACCTACCAGACAGTCACCTACAATTCCAGTCCACATATTAATCGTAAACTGATGCTAGTGTCTAGCCTGTATTGTAACATGGGGGTTCTGATCTTCCCACAAATGTTGATCGTGTAAATTTCTTACTCTATCTCTTCCAAATATTACCTCATCCGTAAGCAAGACTGAAGAGACAATCAACGGATTGGCAGCTTGTGCAATAAACCACCGGCAGTAGGCAGTGGTTAGTAGGCGAAAGACCCTGCACATGTTGCAAATGATATGGATACAGGAGCTGTTCTCGAAGTAGCCGGCATGCTGTAGTACGAGATGTATGACATGCTAGGGTTACTTGATGTGTGCTGGGACCTTGATCATCTCCGACAACCCTTACAATGTGTTCTTCGGGGTCAGGCGTAGGAGCAGTCTCGGTTTTCCTCAATCCATAGTTTGTGGTGCCACGGATCCCGTCTCGGCAACGCGACGATAAACAGTAGCAAAGGTTGAATGACTCGGCTGCCTTCGGTCTGGAAACGCAATCTCAGACAGTCGTGCATCCTCGCGTCCATTACCATTCGCAAGGACATATGTAAAAATCATATCTGCCTGCTCACAATATGAATATCCTGTCATTGTTAAAAGAAACACTTCTCAGTTGAAGACAGACTAGCCACAAATGTACACGAATGATAAATGTAACCTAGTTTACACAGCAACACAGTGCCATTTACCGTAAACTTTATTTAAACTTAATATTTCAAAAACGAAGGATTTGCGAATATGAGTTTATATAGACTTTTATTCTTGGTTTGGTATAAGGAACCCGACCCAAAGATTGTAAAAGTATTTTTGATACACCCGGTATATATACAGGATGCGGTGGGTAAATTGTCGCCATATTTATTTTTTATTTCGCGCATGCGCGTTGTTTGTTTTTGATTTTGTTGACATGCTGTACTGTTTGGCATTCGCGCTGGAAGCTCCAATACAATTTGGTGTCAATTTTTCGGTCAGTGCGGAGGATTCGGAAGCAGTTGGATGAATTTAATGGTGATTACGAAGGCAGCTCGTATAATTCACTCTGATTGTTCTCATAATAAAAGAACTCCTGAATTTGTTGGTGAGGGTTGGTGAGGGTCTCAACATTCATCAAAGAGACCGTCCAGAAGAGGTGCAGTAGATTCTAAAGTCGTTTGAAGGTCGTGGTTGAAGCAATTTTATTGAATAAATTTACTCTTTAGTATTTCAAGATATTTTTGTGTAATTTTGGTAAATATATCTGTTAAAATGAGATGTCAATGTTATTTTTAGTTTTTTTTGTGTGTGTGTGTGTGTGCGCATGCACGTAATTTAGACGACAATTTATCCATCGCACCCTGTGTATATATATATATATATATATATATATATATATATATAAAGATAGACAGATATGTGTCTCTGTGTTATAAATAGATATGTGATATATATATATGTGTGTGTGTGTATGCAATATAATATATATTATATCGCATACAGACACACACACATATATATATATTTACAATTTCGTATCCAAATGTAAAAAAACCTTGAAAGCGTAAAATTAGCTTTGTCTGACCATCTGTTCTTTCGTAGCTGTTGCAGCATATCTACGGACGATAATGGGTATGTCCCCATTTACATAAATACAGTAGTAAATACTGTATATTGGTCTGCAGTTTGTCTCCAGCTGTGCTGGTCAAGCTCTCTGTCTTCGGGCGGAGAGGATCCCCAGACGAGACTATATCGTAGGGCAGAGTCTCGTCTTAGGATACAGCTACCCGACCCCATTTTATATGGGATCTATGGGGAATTTTTGGCCGAGCCTACAGGCTCGGATACTTCACATTAAATTCGGCCTTGTACTACATCTGACCGTGTGGGGCCGTTGGTGGATATTCTGCAGTTGGAGATTCGTCTCCAGCTGTGCTGGTCAAACTCTTCGGGCAGAGAGGATCCCCAGACGAGGCTATATCGAAGGGCAGAGTCTCGTCTTGGGAAACAGCTACCCGACACCGTTTAATACGGGATCTACGGGGAATTTTTGGATACCCCACATTAAATTCGTCCTTGTACAACATCTGATCGCGTGAGCCGGTTGGTAGATATCCTGCAGTTGAAGATTTATTGTGGAATTCATTTGACTCACTCCTAGCAGTTGACTACTTCTTCCACGCGCCGCTGGCGAATCTTATATGTGCTGTTCTTGTCCTAAGTATTATCGTTCATTACCAGCCTTTGTGTCATTATTCTATTCAGCAACCTTTCCTAGGTTACAACAGTGGCCAACCCGAAAAGCGCGGTAGGCGAAACGGTCGCTCCCTCTGGTCTGAGGGACGTAGGTTTGATTCCTGCCAAATGGCGCAAATTTTTCTTATGTAAGATTTCTCGAATATTCAGAACGGTAGGTGAAAATAAATAAATACATGGAGCCCCTACTCAAATGCGAATATCCACTAAAAATAACGTTTAAAGTGATATAAATCTGTCGGATTAATAAAAATGCATTCTTAAAATTGCCTTTGTTTACATTTAGAATCAAAACTACGTGCAGATAAAAAAAAACAAAAAATGAGAACGAATCGAATATAAATTCCAACGTTCGTAACATTAATTTAAAAGAGGGTTCAATACACTGCAATAGTACAGCAATATTCTTTATTATAGGATATTAAATTCAACGCATCTCATCTAAATTGTACTAATCAGTCATTTACTAACGCTTGATGCATTTATGTAGCATTTTTCTACATATTTGAATGTAATATCCTATAATAACGTGTATATATATATATATATATATATATATATATATATATATATACAGGGTGTCCACAAAGTTCGTGTGCACTTTAAAAAATTTATAACTTTATTTGTATTTGCGATAGAAATAATCTGTAAAAAATGTTATAAAGTTTAATGTACCTAGTTTTAAGTATAGCTAAAATAAATAATGTGATTTCAGGCATTACTGTAAATCAGTTGGCAAATGTTTTCCGTGAACTGCAAAATCGTATTACCCTTTGTATTGATAATGATGGAGGGCATGTGGAAACTTAAATAAAATTTCAATAAAACCTTAAAAAATATAGATTTACTTCTTTCTAATCCTTTTAATAAATTATTTCTATCGAGAATACAAATAAAGTTATGATTTTTTTAAAGTGCACACGGACTTTATGGACACCCTAGATATATATATATATATATATATATATATATATATATATATATATATATATATATATATAATTGTGTATTTGGACACTAATCACTCTTTTATAAAATTTTCATTAAATACGACTGACTAGGTACTGCGGTGAAGTTTTTTTTTATTTTTTATTTTTCTTATATTCTTATTATTTTCTTCTTTTGTAGATAGAAATTGCGTTGAAATTGTTCAAATGTTCTGTATGATGAAGCCATACTTTTAGCCATAATCAAAGATGATTTTATTTTTTACTTTTAACTGAATGTATGGATATAGAGGAATATTTGTCGCTTTAAGGTTATCTTTGAGCTTGTTCATATACCTCAGCCACGGTTTTCCCCATATCTCTTTTTTCCATCAGAGAACAGAGCATACTATTTACTAACCGTGTAAAAGAAACGTCGAAATATACACATATACTCTAAATGGAAATATCAGATAGAAGTAAACGACAAATAAGAAAAGAAATTCTCTTGAATATTCTAGATATCTATCTTTACACACGTATCCATTTACTCAAATAATTGCTGATAAACTCTAAGACCTTGGATTTAAAACCGCCCTGAACGCATTATCTATCATAAAAGGAATAAGTCAAAAATAAAAAAATAATCAATACGATTCAAATGCTAATATATATATATATATATATATATATATATATATATATCAGCATTTGAATCGTATTGATCATATATATATATATATATATATATATATATATATATATATATGTATATAATGTGTGTATATATCATCATTTGAATCGTATTGATTATATATATATATATATATATATATATATATATATATATATATATATATATATATATATGAGTGGACATTGAGGTCAACATCCAGCGGTGAAAGATTGCGTTTAAGCATGAAATAGACTTTTGTATTTTATATATTATATATAATTATATATAAAAGGATGAATAGATTTTAATTTTCAATCGGGCATATATATATATATATATATATATATATATAGATATAGATATAGATATATTGTGGTACTCGTTTGGAACCAAAAGCGCTTCGAGCCGACACATTTTGAACAAATTTTCTTGTATGTATATAATAAAAACACTAACAAAATTGAACAAAAATAACTTGTCAGTCTTGTTTAGCAATATATATATATATAACTTTAAAAATTAGGAGGTTAGTTGAATACGCAACTTGGTTTTGGCCTTACGGCCTCATCAGGTGATTTCTATCAACTAACCACCCAACGCCTTATTAAACACACACACACACACACACACACACACACACACACACACACACACACACACACACAAAGAACGCTACATTATTATTTTAAAAAAATATATAAACAAACGCATGACGGTCAAACGCATAACGTTCAGTGTAATAGAAGAGAGGGGGTATGGAGAAGGAAGAAGGAAAAGAAGAAGGGTTAAGAGAAAAGAGGAAAGCAAGTGTATCGTAAATGTATAAAGATAAGAAGTAGAAAAACATATATATATATATATATATATATATATACAGTGATTTTCCAAGCGTAGCTTAGATGTGACACAAGGCCGAAAGTAGGGGGCATCCAATGAGGACTGAACTCACTACACAGTCGTAATTGGTCTATCGAGACCAGCTTGCTAGCCATTACACCGCCTCGAGGAGCCCTTATTTATATATATATATATATATATATATATATATATATATATATATATATATATATATATATATATATATATATATATATATATATATATATATATAGTCTTAAGGTGTGCTATATTTATGGGATAAAGTGCTCAATATCAGAGATAGAGCGTGTGTAAATATAAAAGTGAACATAGAAGTCAACACTTAGAGGCGACAGTCTGTTTCATGCTATATGCAATCGTCAGGCCTGACGATTGCATATAGCATGAAACTAAGTGTTGACTTTTATATATATATATATATATATATATATATATATATATATATATATATATATACTTCCAGTTGTGTACGTATGTACGCAGCGACACATGGATGCGCATATAAGCCCATTCCACAGTGTCTCATATATGTTTAGGTATGTGTGAGCTCCAATGAGTGAGTGTGCGTGTATGTATGTCTGCCTACGTCAGTGAGTGAAGGTGCGTGTATGTATGTGCGTGCGTGTATGTATGTTTGTCTCCGTATGAGTGGCGTTCCGACGACAATTTTCCCTCCCACTACCATAAAAAACCACCGATATACGCAACCATATATAAATCCAAAATTTTAAAAATATATATGTGTGTGTGCGTGTGTGTGTGCGACTTTGTTAAGAAAACTTATGTAATGTATTGCAATTATACTTTTTAAAAAGTGTGGCGACAATGGAAAATATTTAATGGTAGTTGTGGTGTATGCTACATAATGAAGAAATGAGAAAAAGTCCGGTAGAGAGTGTAAAAAAAAAAGAAAATGAAAAATGTAAGCGAAGACATTGAAATCATTTTGGATATCAAAGTGAGAAAGGAAAAACAAAATAACGAAAAAAGCAAAAGACGACATAGAAATGGTGTCAAATATCGAAGAGAGAATAAAGAAAAGATTTCGGATATGGAAGAAAGAAAAAAATGAAAAAGCAAAAAAAGACAGAAATCTTGCGGGATTGAGAAAAGAAAGACGGAAGAAATTGAAAAAAAATGTCTCAAAAAATAGAATCTTCTAAACTTGTGTGTCGTCAGGCTTTAGTGTAGTTAATTACCCATTTTTTCTTGTTTATTTCTTTTTCATTTATTTAATTTAATTTTACATATATTTGGAAAAATGTTTCGATTGCTCTCATTCTGGAAGAAAACAGACGATAAGATTTCCATATTGCATTTCGCATGCAAAAAAATATATTAAATAAATTGCTACTCTGATTTTAATTTCAAGCTGAGAACAAAGGGAAAATTATTGAAATTGCTGACAATCTATTAAAATCATGGTAACAATCGCTTGCGATATCACAGACACAATGTCTGGGGCAAATAGAGGCACATCTCTAACGAAACAAAAGAAAAAAAATGCTTTACATAACGTATTAAGTGCAGAGCTGTTGAAGTGTCTACAACTGGCATTTTTCGCATGTTTTCTTTGAGAAAAACGATGTCCTTTTGTCGGTGTCTATTATCTTGGCTTTGTTCCGGATGATGCAGGCTTGACAACGAGTACGCTAATTTTAGTCTGTCTTTTTTTTTATATATTGTCTCAGTGCTTATTAAACAACTACGCGTCAATGTCTTTAGAAATGGCATCAGTATACAAACGTTATACTATGCATATTCTAATCTATCTGTCTATCTATCTTTGTATGCAAAAAAATCATACCCGCTCGGCCCGGTGGCTAAGATCAAAGTGTAATATCTGTGCTTTGTGAGCTGCCGGGTCGGGTGTCTATCGAACTCCCTGCTAGCAGGGAGGAACCCTGACGAAGCTCCGCCGAAGGGTAGAGTTTCGTTGGGGGAGGTTGACGGAACTGGCCCCGTCTCGGGGGGTTTGGATGGTTATTTATTTTTGGCTGAGCCTACGGGCTCGGAGATACCCACATTAAAAAGGCCTTGTGCCACATTCAATCCTCGTGGGTGGATTGATAAATACCATCTATCTATCTATCTATCTATCTATCTATCTATCTAAGTCATTTTTTATGTTTATACGTTCTTTTTATAGATACAAATATTTAAGTAATTGTCGGACTTTGTCCATTTCATAATGTGTGACTATCTATCTATCTATCTATCTATCATTACAGACGATCCTTAAAAATGAATTCGGTTATAATTTATTTCGTGAATATATATAAAAAATATTCATCTCCTCAGACCAAATTTTTTTTAATAAATGGAATCAATTTGTCCAGACAAAAGGAAGAGGAAGAGAAATAAAGAGGAAAAAAATTATATTAAAAGAGGAAGAAAGAAAAAGAAAAATTCAATATAAGTTTTTAAAAAATTGAGGTGCGGGAGAGAAAGAGAGAGCTAGGGGAAGGAGAAAGAAAGAGAGCGTGAGAGAGGGAGGAAAAGAAAAGCAAGGAAGGAAGAATTAAACATCAGTCGATAGCGTTACCTACAAATGATTTTTTTCTTTACGAGTTGAACAGGATAAAATACAGGAATCAGACTTAAAATAGATACAGTCAAGTGTCTAATATTCCCGTCATTTTCGACAGCTTCATCACATTATTAGCATTATTATTATTATTATTATATTGCTCTGTTTCTTACATTGAGCTCTCTTTGAATTCATATCCTCCTTGGAATTACCCCTACCAATCATCAACGGATATTATTTCTCTCTCTCTCCTTTTCTCTCTCTCTCTCTCTCTCTCTCTATATATATATATATATATATATATGTTGTCATCCACAGACAGACTGTATCGCTGTATCACAACTCATCAGTGTGATTAAACATCCGATTGCTTCAATCCAGGATCAAAATACAACTGATTTGGCAAGTCGGATATTTTTCCATAAGCCATTGAAAAAAAAAGCGAATTTTTATAAAATGTCGAAAAGTCAAAGTTTTAAAAGGCCAAAATGTTGAACAAAGTAAAAATTAAAAATTAAAAAAAAAGATAAAATAGTAACGGGAAGAAAAGACTATCTATTGTGAGAATACAGAATATCTGGCCATATGCAAATGAGACAGCCCAAGATACGAGTTGCTAAGTGGAGACGTATCGGGTGCGTCGAAATTATGCAGGTACAGACATAATGTCGAAAAGACAAAGTTTTAAAAAGACAAAATGCTGAACAAAGTAAAAACAAACATATCGTCATGATTTTAAAAACTCGGTTCAAATAATCAATTAAGCTGTTCTAAACTTTTATTGATTAGCTTTGGCATCATCTGGTAAAGAATAGGCTTTAAAGTGAGTAAGGCTCCATAAACGCTGGAAAGACTAAAAGATATTTTTCATATATACATCATCAGTACTGAATTAAAATATCTTAAGCCATCGCTTGCAATCTTTAATTATATTTTGCTAGTTGTTATTTCGCATAAATAAAAAAAAAATCTTTGCCACAATTGTAAATTCTCATAAATAAATGAAAATATTTTTTTACAATTGCAATTTATCTTAAATAAAAGTTTTAACTCTTTACTATAGTTTGAATGCAGATCCATGTTCAAAAAAGTTAGCAATTATGTAGAAATTTTTTCTTTTCTTCTCATCGGAGGTTTCTTTATATTTGCTTAGAATTTAAAAATAATTATCTACCGGCAGGATACTTCCACGCTAAGTAAAAGGTATTCTGTTGTAGGCACTTTTCTAATCATAGGTCATTTAGACAATTCGACTCTTTTTTTTTTTTTTCCGTTCAGCACTCTGTCCATTCGGCACTTCGTTCATTTGATACTTAGTCCGTTTTACACTTTGTCTGTTCGATATTTTGTCAATTCGTCATTTTGTCTTTTGACACTGTCTGCGCACATCGCCAACAAGCAAGCTGCATCGAGCCGCAGAGTGAAGGAAGACTGGACGGGATAGACGTGAATCAATATGACAACGTTAGTCTATGCGGAGACGCGGCGCGGAAGATGCCCGCAAAGACAGACGCGCCAATCCCCAGCTTACACTACGCCAGTTGGCATGTACCAATCGTATTTTTAATTTATTTATTAATGTTTACCCAGTAAAAGGCCCAAGAGACATTCAAATTACTAAATAAAGTTGCTGTAAAAAAAAGGAGTACAGTTGGGTTTCAAGAGGTGACTATTATGAGAATATGTCGGATAGAGAGCAGTTGACCTTAGACTTGAAGAGGTTAAGATTAAGATTATCTTTCAGGAAAGCATCCTTTCGGGAGTCTGAATTAGGTTGTTTTATGAACGTAAGAGCAGGAGATAAAAATGGCTGATTGTGATGGTGTAGGGGGGGGGCAGTACCCCTATTATTTATTTTGTGAAGAATAAAAATTCCTGACGTCGGACAAGAGAGGAATTAAAAATAAGATGGACACACACTCAATCTGTGACATGAATCAAAGTAAATTATATTCACCAAAATTTACATTTAGGTTTGTAAGAATGAGTGAGTTGGGTGAAGGAAAGTTTGTGAACATTCATGTCCTGTTTCTTGATGTATGTGGCCGCAACGATATTTAGTCACCCCCCCCCCACCACCACCACGAGGGTATCATGTGGCACAAGGCCGTTTTTAACGTGGGATCTCCGAGCCCGTGGGCTCGGCCAAAAATATGCCCATTGAACCCGTATAAATGGGTTCAGAGTCGGTTTACCTCCCCGAAAGAGAATCCGCCCTTCGGCGTAGCCTCTTTCGGGTTCCTCCCCGCCCAAAGGCAGAGAGTTCAACCGATCAGCCGGTCGACCGAAATCGACTGGCTGACCAACTGACCACTCGTATGTGGCCGCAACTGACTGCTTCCTCGCGGGAAAAAGTTTTTATAGGGTTTTGAACAACCCCACGATTTGGCGGCAAAAAAGGTTACACTAACCCCTGCCCTGATTGGCCGAATCTATCCAATCAGCGGACATTTAACATATGTGAGCATATGTGAGGATGTGTGGGTATATGTGTGTGTGTGTGTGTGTACGTACAGTTCCACAATAGTATGTAGTATAGGAAACGGTTGACTCTAAACTTGAGATTAAGATTGTAGTTGATCGAAGAAGGTGCTGAAATGTTATCGTCCTAAGAAGCTCTTAAAAATAAATAAATTAATTTTGATCATTTGGTCACATTTTGTGAAGCAGGTGGGGAGCTTTTCAGCAGCCTCTGGTATAAGCAAGCCTTCTCGAATCTGCTTTCACTTTAAAAATAACGTAAAATAATAATAATAATAATGATAATAATAAAAAAGAATAAAAAAAAAGCAAATAAATAGATGTTATCTTTTTCGCAGGCTATTTGTTTTTATGTTTTCTATTCAGATGGTATGCGTTTAAAGACGTCCATATTGGACACGAAACAGAAACTTGATATTCTGAAGACAATCCAGTATTAATTTTCTCTTACGTCACGAAACTAACTTAAAAAAAAAACGGACATATAATAAAAAGTAATAGGCAAATTAAATAAAACAACTGTCCCGTTGGATGTTAAGATTTTGCTCAGATTTGTTTGTCTAACACTGAGGCTCTGTTGCTGCAAAACCCGGCTACTCTGTGCAGGTCACGTGTGGAAGATGGCGGACAATCGTCTTTTAAAGTCCGCCTTGCTCGACTAACTATTCTCTGGCCAGCGGAGTAATAATTCTGCACAGCTGATATACAATGGCTGCTTTTAAATGGCCCTGATCTCTCGAGGTATCTACAATAGTCAATACGAGACAGAGGCAGCCGATTTAGAACAATGTTTTACGTCTGAAGAAGCCTTTAACTTACCAGTAAGGGTTATGCAAGAGAAGCAGTTCTTCCACATCTGTTGTTCTTACTTTGTCTTGCGGCATCTTTTCTTCTTTTTCAGTGTGTGTTTCTATAATAAAGACACATTCATTGGGGCAGGTTGATTGTTTTAGAAAGTCAGCATTGCACTCATTGTGAAAGCTGGTGTTTGATGTGATAAGTATTGACACCAAAATCAGATTCATAATTTTACCAATATTTAAAACTAAATGCTCATAAGAGCATTTAGTTTTAAATATCTTATGAAAAAAAAACATATAGAGAAATACCTAATTTCTACATGTTTTTGCGCGCAAAGTGACTTCAAAATTTTACTATTTCAAGAATGAATCCAAATAAAACTGATATTAAATACACTGAATGGAAAATATACCCAAACCAGAATTCCGATTATGAATCACCACAAGTAAACTGTACATTTTTTTTACTGTATTCGATAAGTGAAAACTGTAAAAAATTTTAAAAGATTACAAAAAAGGCTATTCAATGAATAAGATTCGTTAGATCATTTGTTAGATCAAAATTATGAAGATCAAAAAATAGTTAAAAACACTATAACACTGCTGGTTACAAATTATAAGACAAAATGTTTTTAATTTACTTTGTTTATTGAAAATACACTATAACTAATCCATTAAAACTATTTACATCATAATATAGCTAAATAGTTCAGTATAATTTCTCTTTGAATTAAATTACGGTCTTAAGTAAAGGCACAATGATTTATTAATAATGTACTTGCGCCAGGCATTTTGTCCATATGCAAATTGTAAAGCTTCAGTAAATTATAAATTTTAAAAGGCTGTGCAATAAGACTTTCACTGATCACCAGAATGAAATGCTAACGCTACGATTTTGAACCTGAACTTAACTTTTAAACTACATATATATATATATATATATATATATATATATATATATATATATATATATATATATAGATACATATATATATATAACACATATGTATATACATATATATAAACACACATATTTACATATACATATATATATACATTATATATATATATATATATATATATATATATATATATATATATATATATATACATAAATATATACAATGCGCACATACACACACGTATATACACACAGGGTGGTTCGAAAGTCTTGTCACCCATATATATGAAAAAAATTCTATTTCAGATGAGTGTCATGCGCGCCTACTGTTTGGAAAAGAGCTACGGGCGGCAAAACTTTCGGACCACCCTGTACATATGTATACCTACTCGTGTATATATATATATATATATATATATATATATATATATATATATATATATATATATATATACACACACACACCTATTTATATATATATATACATATGTAACTATACATATATATATACAAACACACACTTACATAAACACATACATATATATGTACACATATATATATAAACACACACATATAAATATATATATACACACATATATATATATAAATATATATCTAAACGCACATATATATATACATATAGATGTATACATATATATATGTACTTATATATTCACACATACATATATATATTCCCACACATACATTTATATATACACACACATATATATGCATATGTATATATATATATATATATATAGATAGATAGATATATGTACATATACACACACATATATATATATATACACACACATACACTCACACAGACTAATTTTAGTTTATTTTGGCACAATGCCTCAAATATGGGTTAACGAATTCGGATCAAATTTACTTCTCAGTAATAATAGTTCTTTAACTATTGTTACTGAGAAGTAAATTTGATGCCGAGATATCCTACGGTGGGGGTAGCCCACGGTGGTGTACCCTGCTAACGAAGCAAATATATCTACTAAGGTATACGTTTTTAAAGCGTAACTATTTAATAGAAAAACCAGAAACAAATCAGCAGCACTGGAGGTACACTGATATTTACTAAGTAGGAAAAAAAAGCATCTGAATGTGAAAAGACGTCGCTTTGAAATGTAAAGCAAGGCCAGGCGATTTTGCGTTGTTGTCAAACATTGAAAACGAGGCAGACAGGAGCTGAAATTATTTCTTTGCATGAGATTAAAAATAACCCAATATCAATAATAACAATGACCAACAAATGCTTTGGTACAGGAAAACTTATACTTTTTTCTAAGTTAATTTTGGGACCCTAAGTCCAAAAGCCAAGTCCTTTTTTGGGGGGTTAGCTTCACATTTTGTTGTACAAATGTTGAGTATATAAAAAAAAAAAAGAAGAGAAAAAAAAGACTGTTGCTTGCCAAATTTCCCAAAGGTTCAAATTAATTCTGAATAACCCGTACAAAAAACAAAAAAAAACAAAATGTTACTGAATACCTGATTGCTGAAATACCTGTTTTTATATTATGATAATGTTTCATGATAATAACAGTGTAATTGTATTGTTCTAAATTACGAATGGAAAAATAAGATATAATGTATCATAAAAATGGCAGCCTTCTTATTAAGAGTGAGCTCATTTTTAATTAGCAGGTAGAACAGGGTAATTTAACAATATTTGTTAGCCAAGGAATAAGACTTCAATCCTTGGGAGCCTAGTTAATCGCTCTCCATCTTTTCCTCTTTTCATGTATACAATAGTGGTGACTTATTTATCATAGTTTCCACATATTTTCTTTCTTTTTTTTTTTTTTAATGGAAGGGAAATTCTGACCTCACAAACATGATCCAGAATCTTGTTAGAAGCGACTTCCCACTTAGGCCATCTCCAACCTTACATCCTTTGTCTTCACATCACTATTCCCACCTGAAGCTAAGTTCATATCTGCTGATTCGGACTTTATTTGATTGATTGATTGAAGTACTTACTAAAGTGTAGTGGTATTGGTCTAAGGATTAGGCTGTGAGGCAACAAATGACAGGTGGTTAGAAAAATATTATAGTTGAATGATGTGAACTTGTGAAATTGCCCTGTACAGGTTCCAAAAGCAAGAGCATTTTCGGTATCTATCCCCCCCCACGAGGGTTGCATGTGGCACAAGGCCGAGTTTAACGTGGGTTTCCCGAGCCCGTAGGCTCGGCCAAAAATGCCCGTAGAAAACGTATAAACGGGATCGGGTTGATCAACCTCCCCGAACGAGACTCTGCCCCTCGGCGGAGCCTCGTCCGGGTTCCTCTCTGCTCAGAGGCAGAGAGTTCGACCGTCAAGCCGAGAAGCTCGGCTTGATTCGTGATTTTCCAAGCGATGTGGTACAAGGACGAAAGTAAGGGGCACCCAGTGAAGATTGAACTCACTACACAGCCGTAATTGTTCTAGCGAGACAGGCTTGCTAACCATTACACCACCTCAAGGCGCCCGCAAGTGCATTTTCTCTCTCTGAACAAATTGTTAGAAGTTCTTATGGAAAAGAGTGAGCTCATTTTTAATTAGCAGGTAGAACAGGGTAATTTAACAATATTTGTTAGCCAAGGAATAAGAGTTCAATCCCTGGCAGCATAGTTAACTGTTCTCCACCTTTTTCTCTTTTCATGTAGACGATAGTGATGATTTATTTATCACAGTTTCCACATCAATATATATATATATTTTTTTTTTTATGGAAGAGAGATACTGGGCTTGCAAACGTGATCCAGAATCTTGTTAGAGGAAAATTCTTTCCTAGCCATCTGCCATTTGACTTGTGCAGAAATTGCATTCAACTTTATTTATTGCACCTAGTTCCAAAATTTTGCGTATAATTGCAGTTTCGGTTCTAAGCCTATTAACCGATATTTGAGCAGAATCAGATCATAATCGGTTTTCATAAAATAATTTTATTCTTCCTTTGTATTTAATATTTATATTGTATTTTAATTTATGCGTCACTTCTCTGGCTTTACCACTTAAACCGACAAACACAGTTGGAGCTCTTTTCTTGGCATCAACATTTATCAAGATTTCCCAGGACTTCATTCCTTTTTCCAAGAAGCGTTTTTTTTTTCTGGGTTATGCATTGGTGGGGCTAAGAATTTATTACTGGTAGCAATTTTTATTTTACTAAACTACATTCTGCTACCAAAAGTGTTCAACCCGTGAAATTGTCTAACATAGGTTCAAGAGGAAAATGAATCTTCTCTCTTCTGAACAAATTGCTAGAACTTAGCAGGTAGGACAGGGTAATAATGATAAGGGCAGTGTACTTGCATAGATCTAAGGATTGGTCAGTGAGGCAATAAATGACAGTTGGTGAAAAAACCATTACAGCTGAACCATTAACCTGTGAAATAGTCTAGATTCCAGAGGCAAATGAATCTTCTCTGTAATTGTCCGAGACCTCCCCAAAAACCGGATGTGGCACAATGCAGGGTTTTTTTTTATGTGGGTCGATCAGAGCCCGTAGGTTTGGGTAAAAATTGCCCAAAGACCCCGTATACACCGGGTCGGGTAGCTGTCTACCTCCCCAGACGAGACTCTGCCCTTCGGTATAGACTCGTCTTGTTTCCTCTCCGCTCGGAGGCAGAGAGTCAACAAGCAGAGTTAATTGTAATCGTTAACTCCCCTCGACAAATGAACCATCTCGGTATTTACCCGAGATCCCCACAGAGTGGGATGTGGCACAAGGTCAGTTTAACGTGGGTTTTTCCGAGTCTGTAGTCCCGGGGAAAAATTCCCGTAATAACAGGGTCGGGTTTGTCTACCTCCCCAGACGAGGCTCTGTCCTTCGGCATAGCCTCGTTTGGGTTCCTCTCTGCCCGGAGGCAGGGAGTTGACAAGCAGAGTTAACTGTAATCGTTAACTCCTCTCGAAAGAAATTGATGGAAGTTCATATGGAAAAGAGTGAGCCCATTAGCAGGTGGTACGGGGTAATTCCACAATATTTGTTAGACAAGGATGAGGAGTTCAATCCTTTGGAGCATAGTTAATAAGTCTCAAGGGAGAAAATAATATACCTACCATTTCATATCAAATTCGGTTTGATGGCAAAATTTATAAAAGTCTTAGAAAAAGAAGGTGAATACTTTTGATACATATGCAGGATATTCCCCATCCTAAGCATCAAAAAATTGAAAAGTGAACCTCAAATAAAGAAGCTTATCAGCAATAAGAACTTTGTTAATGTTATGAATCCTCCAGAGTTAGATGCATCAATTGTGTTTGGTTTGGTGTTTTAAAAACTTTCTTACTAAATCAAGGTTGAAAACTGACAAGCTGGTGAACAATATGCTAACAAAGTTTAGACAACTTGGTGCTAAAATTTGCATCTAGCTACATTTTGTGCATAGCCATTTAGACAGGTTTCCAGATAATTTGGGTGATGATATTGATGAACGGCATCACATTGGCTTACAGCATATCACATTGAAACACTGGTTCTCATTCGATCACCAAAGTTAAGTAATATTGAGCCTGGTCAGTACCTAGATGGGTAACTGCTCTTGAATACCAGTTGCTGTAAAGCTTAGATGTTCAGGTGGTGTAATAGTTTATCCATTACACCACCTGCACATTTTAAGCTTGGAATGTGAAATTGCAGAGCCAATTTTGAATTCCAGTTGGATTTATTATATTCACTTACGTGCAAATACCCTTGGGGAAAATTATGAATTCACCTCTTCTCCTCCTTGGTATAGGTTAAATAGTAAGACTTGTATCACAAAATCATTATTATTGCCAAGAGATTCCTACCCCTGCTCGCGAACACCACGTGCTGTAATCTTGGATGTGCGGGTGGTGTAATGGATAAAGGCTTGGCAAGAAAATTAATATTAACTTATTGTTGTGGATTCCGGGTTGAAATCCGGTACCAATAAATAACGCCAGGGATGAATATATGAAAATAATGTATTGACGTAATAATAAAACACCAGGAATGAATATATGAAAATAATGTATTGACGTAATAATAAAACGCCAGTAATGAATATATGAAAATAATGTATTGACGTAATAATAAAACACCAGGAATGAATATATGAAAATAATGTATTGACGTAATAATAAAACGCCAGTAATGAATATATGAAAATAATGTATTGACGTAATAATAAAACACCAGGAATGAATATATGAAAATAATGTATTGACGTAATAATAAAACGCCAGTAATGAATATATGAAAATAATGTATTGACGTAATAATAAAACGCCAGGAATGAATATATGAAAATAATGTATTGACGTAATAATAAAACGCCAGGAATGAATATATGAAAATAATGTATTGACGTAATAATAAAACGCCAGGAATGAATATATGAAAATAATGTATTGACGTAATAATAAAACGCCAGTAATGAATATATGAAAATAATGTATTGACGTAATAATAAAACGCCAGTAATGAATATATGAAAATAATGTATTGACGTAATAATAAAACGCCAGTAATGAATATATGAAAATAATGTATTGACGTAATAATAAAACGCCAGTAATGAATATATGAAAATAATGTATTGACGTAATAATAAAACACCAGGAATGAATATATGAAAATAATGTATTGACATAATAATAAAACGCCAGTAATGAATATATGAAAATAATGTATTGACGTAATAATAAAACGCCAGTAATGAATGTATGAAAATAATGTATTGACGTAATAATAAAACACCAGGAATGAATATATGAAAATAATGTATTGACGTAATAATAAAACGCCAGGAATGAATATATGAAAATAATGTATTGACGTAATAATACAAACTGGTAAAACAGGTTAGTAGTTCCAGGAATACGGGTTAGTAGCAATATATATATATATATATATATATACAGTCTTTGGTATTGAAGTATCGCTGTATGACTTCTTACTGAGCCTACGTGCTCGCTCACTGTGACTTCTACAACGCTGTTACCTCACCCTCACTCTTCCGGTTACCTACAACCTTTACTCTGTCACTCTGGACTCGGCTCAACGCTTCGGTCTTGCTCTTGCAGTAGTATATGTATATACTGGGTGAGTCCATTTGTGTAAAAAGGGGAGAACCTCTCAACACTTATTATTATGAATCCCCAGGAATTAGATGCATGTAAACTATGTTTTGGTATTTAAAAACTTTCCCAGTAAACCAAGGCTGAAAACTAACAAGTTAGGTGAGCAATATGCTACATATATATACATATATATCTTGGTACAATCCAGCTTTTCTTCTCAGCTAATTTTGGCATGCTAAGTCCAAAATTCAAGTGCATTTTTATTGTTTTTTTTTATCCATTTCACCCCAAGCAAGACAATAAAGCCACTCAAACGCAAGCGATTACTTAGCGTTGAGTGCTAATGAAAAAAAAAAAAAAAACTATTAAAGAGATAGAACAATAAAAGAACAGGAATTAAGAAGACAGAAAATAACGATTGACATTGCATTTAAATATTTGACTGTGAAGGAAGAAACAGGAAGAAAGTTCCACAAGGCGAAAACGGCGAGAAAAGAAACTGTTAGCATAGAACATACGCTTACGTCTGGCAATTTCAACTATAAAATTATGAGACCTTACCGCCAATCTAGTACTGCGCTTAAATTTACGAAGTCTGAGTACCATAAGGCAAACTTCATTAGAACAGTTGCCATGGAAATATTTATAGAGAAGCCACAGGCATGCTAGATTAAGGCGGTAGGAAGGTGGCTGAAGCCGAGATGCCAGGTCATGATCTATAACATTGCAGATTCTTCAGTGGATTTTCTCAAGATTCTCTAAATATATAATAGAAGCACCAGACCAGATATGGCAACAATATCCAAAGCGAGGACAAATGGTAGACGTATAAATATGTAAGATAGATTCTGGTGAGAAAAATTTTTTTTAGCGCGACACAGTGAACTAACTTTCCTAGCGGCAGACCTAGCAATGGATTCAATCTAATCTTTTCATTTCACGTCAGCGGAAAACGTTAGTTCGTGAAGGTGCAATGGGTCACCTCCCTGGAGGTTAGCATCAGCCATACTGATGGAAAGCAAATGGCGTTCCCTCAGACAGTTAAAAGAGAGAGAGGTTAGCGCCACAATTTACTGTACAAGACTTGAGGTCTCTCTTCTTTTTTTCTTTTTTTTTTTACATGACTCTTTATAGCCAATTTTCCCAAAATGTTTGTTTATAACAGCATAATTAATTTTGATTACGATGATGATTGTAAGCACTTCCGGTTTCACTAGCGGAAGCTAAGAGCAAACAGATCAAGTACCAATTCCGTTGTATTTAGCGCTGTCGCTAGCAGTTATGATCTCCGGAAATCTCTATTTGAAGAAATAGATGGCAATTTAAAAATAATAGCATTTGCCTCACGCACATTTAATAGCGCTGAGAGGAAATACACACGAATTAGGAAAATAGACAAAATGGCAGAAGCGGGAATGGAAAAGAATTTTCACAGATTCCATAGAGCCAGAAATTTTCCAACTCTAAAAAGAGGAGAGATATAGTTAAAGTAAAATTGGATAAAAAGAAATATTGAAATACTATAGGAACAATTAAATCAGCAGACACTGACAACGGGTCGTGTTTTGTGACAATCAAACATGGTGATTTCCGAAGAAATAGGCAACATATTTCATTTTCAGGTTTTGAAAAAAAGGTTTTTTAAGAAACAAAACAATTACAAGGATTTTCAAACAAATAATAACACAAGAGAAATTACTGTAAAAACTCAAAGGGGATGGATAATCAGTCAGTCATGTGATACACGCGAAGGCGATCATGTATCTTTCGATACATGACTGACGAGGCAGATTTTTTTTCCTCAAGTAGGTTACTATTTCTTTCTGTGGTGACCAGTTGACATCCAAAGCTATAGAACTTGGTCCGTCTTACAATTTACCCATAGCTAAGGGGAGAAGAAGAGGATTCATACCTTTCCCAAGCGTATTAGCACGTAAGGCTAACCGGTCTGTCCTACCATTTACCCATAGCTTTCCCAAGGGTAGTAGTACGTAAGTGAATGTAATGGATTCGATTGGAAAGTCAGTGTCATGCGTGATACATGATTGACGAGGCAGATTTTATTTCCTGATGTCGGTTGCCATTTCTTTCTGAGGTAGACCAGATGCCATCCAAGTCTATAGAACCCGGTCTGTCCTGCCATTTATCCATAGCTGGGGGGAGAAAAAGAGGATTCATCTCTTCCCCTAGGATATTAGGACGTAAAACTATAGAAACCGGTCTGTCCTACTATTTACTCATAGCTGGGGGGTGGGAGAAGACGATTCATACCTTTCCCAAGGGTAGTAGTACGTAAGTTAATGCAATGGATTCGACTGGAAGGTCAGTGTCATGCGTGATACATGACTGATGAGGTAGATTTTATTTCCTGATGTCGGTTGCCATTTCTTTCTGCAGTAGACCAGTTGTCATCCAAGGCTATAGAACCCGATCTGTCCTGCCATTTACCCATAGCTGGGGGGAGAAAAAGAGGATTCTTACCTTTCCCAAGATTATTAGCACGTAAGTGAACGCAATGGATTCGACTGGAATTTGAACTCGGCTCTCCGATTCCTCAACCCGAGCCGCTATCCATTGCTCCACAAAATATCTTATTAATTTCACAATGTCACGGATTGATTGACTGTAGCCAAAATAAATTTTGATTTATAAATTTAATTATTTTGCAATTTCGAAAAGTCATAAATAAATTAATAAAGAAAATATATTGCTTTTAGGAATGTTTATAACAACATCAATAATATTGATTATGATGATGATCATTGTAAGCACTTCCGGCCCCCGCTAGAAGTAAACAGATTAATTGGCTGTTTGAATAAAATAGTTGTTGAGTTTAGCATCTCACGTGCCATTTTTGTGTTACTTCGGCTTTTTCAGCGGTCAATCTCACATAATTTGTCATCACACTTAGATAAAGAAAAATATTAGAACACTAAAGGAACGATTGTCAAAAGACATTGACAACAGGTTGTATATTGTGACAACTAATCAAGGGGATTTCTGAAGAAATAGGAAAAAATATTTCATTTTCAGGTTTTGAAAATAGACTTTTTAGAAAGAAACCAATTAGTCATCATTACAAGGATCTTCAAACCAATAATAATACAAGAGAAAGTACTGGAAAAACTTGGAGTGCACGAACGATACCAACCCCAAAATATATGTTTCATTTCACAAAGTAAGTGAATTGTTGCCCTTCGACAAAATTTGATTTGTAATTATTTATTTTGTAATTTAGAAAATTTAGAAATAAATTCCCTTAGGAAGTGGGGTGTTATAACAACATCAATAGGAAACATTTCATTTTCAGCTTTTGAAAATAAACTTTTGAGAAAGAAACCCAATTAATGATGATTACAAGGGTTTTCAAACAACTAACAATACAAGAGAAAGTACTGGAAAAACTTGAAGCAGACGGACAATACATACTCCAAAATATGTTTTCATAAAGTGAGTGAGTTATCCACCTTTGATTGTAAACAAAACAAACTTTGATTTCTAATTTTTTTTTATTTGTAATTTGGAAAATTTAGAATTACATTAATAAAAAAACTAAATTACTTTAGAAAGTGGCTATGTTCTATAATAAAATCATAAATGTTTATTATGATGCCTGATTTTAAGGCACTTTTGGTCCAATTATGGAATGCTGAGAGTGAACAGATTGAGCAGAAGTTTAAATAAAATAGTTGTTGAGTTTATTATGTCTCATGTCATCTTTGTATTGCTTCAACTTTTCAGTGAAAAGTCTCACATAATTTATTTCCTCCTCCCCCACCACTCAAGCCAAGTGGAACACTCTTACACTCAGTAATGATTTGTGTCAGTGGCTTTTATTGCTTTGCTGATTATGCTTAGATTTTCTTAATATAGTGCATGCATGAATTATTTCAAATCCTGAAAGCATGAAAATTACTTATATGCATTGATATTAACAAAAAAAACTATTGTAATGTATATATGTCACAGTCAAAATTCTCCTTGCATGTTTTCTCTTACCTGATTAGAAAATTAAATCTTAGTTTTCTTTAGCACCTGTCTACTGATCTGAACTTATTTTTTATGCAAACACTACTTCTAATCAATTTCTTGAAGCATTTGCTTTAGTTACAATTCCCTTGTGACTATTCGTAGTCATCAAAGGCTCCCATTATCAATATTTCTGCTGAATTACATTATTTATTAAATAATATAAAAGAGGTCTTCTACTTAAAACACTATGAAGTATGAAAATGCTTTGGGCTAGTCTATTAAAAATCTTTCTCAGAATATTATTATTATTATCAGTTCTTTTTACATTTGAGGCAAAGTCATGTAAATTCTGCTTTGTAGTTACACTAATTAGTGTGATGCTTTTATTTTGAATTTTTTAATAGCAAGAAAAATAAAACATGACAATTGTAAGCACTTCTGGTCCAACTAAAGAATGCTGGAACCATAGATTGCACGTCAATTTAAATAAAATAGTTGTAGAGTTTATCCCATCTCATGTCATCTTTGTATTGCTTCAACTTTTCAGTGACCAGTCTCACATAATTTATTTTCCCCACCTACTGAAGCCCAATGGAACACTTTTGCATTCAGTAATGTCTTGTGTCAGTGCCTTGCTCATTATGCTTAGATTTTGTTAATATAGTGCTCACATGAATTATTTTTACTTTGCAATTTGGAAAATTTAGAAATAAATTAATAAAGAAAATAAATTATTTTGAAAGGGGAATGTTTATCACAACATCAATAATATTGATTATAATGATGACTGTAAGCACTTCCGGTCCCACTAGGGAATTGTTATATTGGAATAAAGGGTCGTTACCAACACTGGAGTTTGAACATAGATCACCAGAGAGCAAACACAGGTGATTCTATTTCTAATAAGTAGACCACGTGATCGTAAAGGAAATGTATATATCGGAATTAAATGTCTAAATGATCACTATTTCTACACTATCCTCTTTACTATACAGATCACTATTTCTACACTATCCTCTATTACTATACGGATCACTATTTCTACGCTATCCTCTATTACTATACAGATCACTATTTCTACTCTATCCTCTATTACTATACAGATCACTATTTCTACACTATCCTCTATTACTATACGGATCACTATTTCTACGCTATCCTCTATTACTATACAGATCACTATTTTTACTCTATCCTCTTTTACTATACGGATCGCTATTCTCTATACTATTCACTATACTATTTCTCTATACTGATCACTATACGGATTACTATTCGCGTCACTATTCAGTTCTTAGTTTTCCAGCGAGTATTATCGAGCAAGTACTATTAGTGTGTCTCTTATTCGAAGGCGTCTGACACCAGTAGTGACAACGGCGTTACTATAGTTGTATCTGCGATTTCAATGTCTCTACTACAACGAGCATTACGAAAGTGACAACGAGTATTCGTTGACAATACCAAAAGTGTCAACGAGTGTTCCTTGGCACCACAAAAGGAATGCTGGGAGCAAACAGATCAAACAGCAATTTGAATAAAATAGTTTTGTGTAAATTACTCTCTCGAGTAGTTTGTAGCATATCTATTTATCATCTCTCAGTTGCGTTTCTGTCTTTGGGCAGAGTGCACTCAGGGGCGACTCCGTCAAAGGACAGACTCGTAACTGAGGAAAATTATAATGAGTGGTTACCAGCCCTGGGGAACAGCTACCCGAGGCCGCGTCCTCTCATTGCACCAGAGAGAGGGATCGGTGTTCGCACAGAGGCCAGCGCAACCGACGTTTGCGAGGGCTGTGGGCGAATTTTTGTTCCTGGCCCGGTTGTACGCGCTCGGGCTCCCCACATTAAACCGACCTTGTATCACAACCTGACCTCGTTGGGGGTAGGGGGAGTAAATACAAATAAAATAGCTGTTGAGTTTAGCACGTCCCGTGTTGCGTTTGTGTTGGTTCAGCTTTTCAGCAGCCAGTCTCATATAATTTATCTTTTTCACGCTAAAACCAATGGAACAATGTTCAAATTGATTTTGAATGTCTCCTGGTAAAAAAAAAAAAAAAAAAAAAAAAAAATCACAAACGTTGTTGAATTCCTAGTTGCTCAAACATTTTTTTATTATGGTAATGCATGATGATAATGTGCATACCGATAGAAAATGAGTTCAGTGAATATGCAAAATTAGGAAGAGGAGTAAGACAAGGATGTGCCCTCTAAACGAACTTATTCAAGCTATACAGTGAGGTAACTCTGGTACTAGGATTTGTTATTGGTGGCTACAATCTTAACAATGTAACATATCCAGATTAAACTGTGTCGATAAGATCGATTACATCACAGATCAAACTCACGGTCGATAATATAAATTACTTTATCATGTTTTGTCCTTGTAGCTGATTGGTTAGCACGTTAGCCTTTCAACTCTGAGAGCCGAATTCGAATGTTATCATAGTCGATTCATCAAGGAGGTGCTTTTTTTGGTGAGGAGATAGGTTCGCCTATTGCCCGGTTCACACACCTTCCCTGTCTATTAAACAGGTTTAAAGGTTTATCTCTTGTTTCCTGTTTAGGATTGGGCTTCCGGTTCTTTCTAAATCTTCTCTTTCTCTTTCACTCCTAGAAACCCCTTACGTCTTAGTGGCTTTATCACCTTGCTTGGGGTGAAATGATTGAGCTAGTGTTTAATATATATATCGCCCGGATCACAGGCCTTCCTCGTCTATTGAACAGGTGTAGAGGTTTACTCCCTTGCTTTCTGTTTAGGACTGGATTTCCGGTTCGTTCGAAAGCCTTTTCCCTTCTCTTTTACTCTAAGTAACTCTTTGCGTTTTAGTGGATTTATCGCCTTGCTTGGTGTGAAATGATTTTTAAAAAAGTATCGGCTTGTGGAGAACTTTCCATCGTTACGAAATGCTTGAAAACCGTATAACATGATTGAAATTGGATAGACGAAACTGTTTGGGACCATTGATGTTAATGGCCTTGTTTGAAGTGTTGATCACGCCAAGTTATGAGCTCTCAGTCTCTCCCCAATTTTTTCCTTGGTACCCCGACTACATAAATTTAAGCGTGTTACTAGGTTGGCATTTAGGTCCCACCCTTTTACAGTTGAAATAGCTAAATGCAACTGTCACTTCTACTCCAACAGTTTCTTTTCTCACAATTCCCGCTTCTCTTTTACTTGCAACGTTTATCGCCGTCTTCCGACCAAGATTCCAAAACGAAGAAAAAAAAGCGTCTGCAATTTTTGCAATGCGAAATCAATGCAAACATCAGGACGTTTGAATAGTGATTTTCCAAGCGTAGCTTGGATGTGACATAAGGCCGAAAGTAAGGGGCACCCAGTGAGGATCGAACTCACTACTCATTCGTAATTATTCTAGCGAGACAAGCTTGCTAACCATTACACAACCTCGAGGTGCCCCAGGACGTTTGAATGAAGCAAAAATAGATTCACTTCTTGGCCAGAGATATAAACGAAAGACGTTTCAAAATAACTAAATATGTCTGCAGCTCCAGATGCAAATTATCTCTAAACCTTTTTCGTGACACAGACCAAGTTCTGTACGTGCCGGTGCAAGAGATCATTAAAAATGTTCTCTGAACTGAGTTTTCAATGTCCGTTTTGCAATAATAACTCGATTCGCATTTAATCTCCGTTTTTCGTGGTCGGTCAGTCTATATAGGCTTACTATATGCTGCAGTTTAAAATTATGTAGAATCTAATGACCGTCTACCGGAAATGATCAGCTAAATGTTTTTACTCACACAACAACGATATAAAATCTGTTATAATTATAGGCTACTACTTAAGGGCACTCAGAATTTGCGGCGCTCAAAATGAAGGAAAATATATTGAAAATAATTTAAACACCTCCAATATATTCATTATTTTATATATAAGACATAAGAATCGGAAGTATACAAAATCCACGAATGTAAAACGAGGAAGCAACATGAAGATGCTTGATAAAACTAGGCACTTAAAACTACCTACCAATTCAATAATGGCTAAAATTTAAATCCAGTAGAATCCCTCATATCCGGAATCCCTCATATCCGGAATCCCTAATATCCGGAATCCCTCATATCCGGAATCCCTCATATCCGGACATGATCTTGATGTGTATATTTGAACTATTTGGGTGATATGTAACTAATTTGAAATTTCCGTTTTTCAGGAAATTTACTTTGGATAATTGCATATGCTTATTTCACCCTAATCGCTTGTATTGGTGCAAAAGATGATGGGAATAAGAGGAAAAGAACAACTTTGGAGTTGCCGCAAAAAGTGCACATTTTAAACAAACTAAACTCTGGTGTAAGTTCATTGCAACTAATGGCTGAGTTAAGAATAGGAAAGTCAATATCGTATGATATAAAACCTTCCAAATAAACTATTCTCCAGCATTCACACTGTCACAATGAACGAGGAAATAAAAAAAAATATTGTGATGAAACCTGGACTGAAATTGAAAAAGCTATTGAAAAGGTTATGGAAAGAAAGCCAGCATTCAGCTATGACGATTGCAATAACGCACGCAGAGTTAAAAAGTGTCTTTCGTTTAAAAAATTTCAAGAAAAAAAGCAAAACGAAATGCGGAAAATGTTGAGGATGACATTAGAAGAGAAAGAATCATCATGCAACAGCGATTAAAAAATCCTCGTTACATTATTTGTTTTGCATACGTGGCATACTTAATTTAATAAATTTTCATTAACATTAAATAATTCATTTCTTTTTTCCTTGAAATCAATTCCGTTATATTCCACTCACCATTAGCTCATTTTGTTTACTATAAAACATTGAATATAAACGTTAAACCTTATTAAACCTTTTATTTTAATTTTAATATAACACCTTATATTCGGACTTTGTAACCAATTCCTTATATCCAGAAGGCCTTCTTAGTCCAGTTGTCAGGGATTCTACTGTATCACACACACACACACACACATGAACACACGTATATATTCTTCAATCTCAAGAATGCCACATGTACTAAAAGAGAAAATAACTAACTTAGACAGAAAGTTCTTGAGAGTGCAGACATTTGAAAATAAATGTTAAACCTGATTTCAGTTCTTTTATTTTAATCTAAATATAACCTCTCATGTCCGGACTTTGTAACCAATTCCTCAAATCCGGAAGGCCTTCTTAGTCCGGTTGTCAGGGATTCTACAGTATATTTTTTAATCATTACAATCCAATGAATGCATGAATGCCACTAGTATGCAGAGTGTGGGTTACAAGGAGTGAGAGAGAAAGTGAAAGAAGAATAGGCACTCAGAATAGAAAGGATTGAGAAAAGGACAAACGATGGACGGGGTTCAAGAAAACAGAAGATGGCGATTGATGTTGCATTAAAATTTTTAAAAATGGTAGTTACCAGGGAAAAAAGGAAACGGAAGAGAGTCCCCCAGGTGGGAAGTGCGAGAAAAGAAACAGTTTTTTTTTACAGTAAGGTTCAACCTTTATAAGGCCCGGGGTCCACTCGAGGTAGAGCGTTACGTTAGGAGACAATTTCTGCAGATAATAAGGGAAGATAACGGCTAAGCCTAGCCTTGAAAAGGTTAAGATTGTAGTGATCGGGGGAAAATCCTCTTGGGGGTCGGTTTCACAGAGCACGGCTTCGTGGAACTTCTCACTGATGGACTACGCAGGGAATGTCGGTGGTTTGCTACTATGTAAGTGGCATGATGTGCCCTTGCCGTTAAGGTTTGAATTGGCGGGAACGGGATATATAATTCGTCCGAGCACTTTCCATGGTAGTAGCGATAGAGCTGCGAGAGGATCGCCACATCCGCCTGTGGGACAGAGGTTGGAGAGTAGAGAATAATTCTTCACTCACAAGGACTCGGAGACGCTTTTGGACTGAAAAAGAGAGTGAAGTCTGGCCAGCTCCCGTCCAAATATGATAGCAGTATTCCATTTTAGGCCTGATCTGTTTCTTATAAATGTCGAGGATAGCAAGTGGAGTCAGGTTCTTACTGGAGCGTTACAGGGAGCCGACCATTTATCTGCATCCTTAGCGACGGATTGCATATACGAATTCCACTTGAAGTTAGGTGCCTAATCTTTCAAGGCACGGTGCCACTCCAGGTGACATTCATTCATCCTGATCGGCAATGACAGAATGCAACTAGCTTGGTCTTCGAGGCATTGAATGTAACCAGCCAGTTTTTATCCCATTGGGTAGTTTCTGCAATGTCGAAAGAGAGACCAGTTACCAATCTCTGACCATCAAGATTTTTAGAGGTGCGCCAGTATATAGTCATATCATCAGCATAGATGTTTACAAAGGATCTGAGTATATTCTTAGGCAGAACATTTATGTAGATCAAAAAGAGGGTTGGTCCGACGAGTGACCCCTTGCGACGCCTGCGTTGACCGCTAAGCTTCAGAATGACTGATCATTAATAACTACCTTCATGGCCCTACCTGTAAGGAAGGATTTTATGATCGGGAAGACCTTTCCAGTGATTCCATAGTTAGAGAGCTTGTGCAGTAAACCTTTGTGTCACACCTTGTGAGAGGCCTTTGAGATATCTAATATGTTCTTCGAAGTGTATTGTCGTCAAGGGCCTTACTGATTCTGTGAGTGATGGTGGTTAGGACGTCGGCAGTAGATTTAGCCGATCGAAACCCGTACAGCTCATCGCTGAAGAAGTTTTTCTTTTCTAGGCGATCGACGACTTCTTATTGATTTAAAAAACTTATTGAGGAGACTGATTGGTCTGTACTGGGAAGGGAAAGATCGCGTTTTTGATAATTGGGCAGACTTTTGACACCTTCAACAGGCTTGGGAATGATTTCTCTTTCAAGCAGCTGTTGAATAACTTCGCTAGTATTGAGAATAATTCCAGGTTGATATTCTGAAGGACAACCACTGGAATTTTGTCAGGACCAGTGGCTTTGTAGGTGGTGATGCTAGATATATTTATCTTTTGACTAGGAAAGGCGTGATTAAGGAAAATGCGTGGAAGCAATGCGATTTATATTTGACATAAAATAGCACACATTACAAGACAGCATGTGATGATTAAAAATATAAAAATTGAATTTATTGTTGATGTACATGCATATAATCTGAAGATTTGATAGAGTTATGTCTCTTAGATTTGGAAATATTTGTACTTGAGCTCATAGAGATGAAGTAATTATTAAACTGTAGTTTAGAAGAATAAAGTTCCCTTAGCATGTAAGGAATTGTGTATTGGATAAAGTTGGTAAGAGTTCAGAAGAGTTAAGAGTTGTACTTGCGTGAATTGGTAATGATCTTTAATGTCTGAATGCATGGTCAAGACGGGAACTCTTGAAGATTACATCTTGGAAGCAAGGATTGAGACGCAAGAGAGACTGAAGAGTTAAGAGTTCGTACTTGCGTGAATGTTGGTAATGTTCTTTAACGTCTGAGCGCATGGTCAAGACGGGATTTATTGAAGGTTACATTTTGGCAGCAAGGAGAAAGATGAATGAGAAAACGAAGAGAGAAAGAGAGAGAGAGAGAGAGAGAGCTTACACGGGTTTTGTTTATATAAGGCTGGGTATCACGTGATCGGCTCAACCTTAGTGAGCGGGAAATTTAATTCCTCTCGTGCAGGATATCTGATTGGTCGGAATTGACCAATCAGCGAGATAGTTTTGAGGAGATCAACCAATGAATGCTTGTCGCATGATTTCTAAGTATTGTGTGTATGTAATGGTGGTGGTAGTTAGCACAGTTTTCTTTGGGTCAAGGTCTTTTATAAGTCTAGAGACTTTTCGTGCTGTAATGGTAATATTACTGAGATTGTGCTTAGTGAGACGTGGGAAATTTGGAAGTGGTCTTTGTCGTCTAACGTTGAGTTGGAGGCAAAGATCGAGGCGAAGTGGTTCACCTTGTCTGTAGAGAGAGATATGACGTCGGAGCCGTTTATAATTGTGGGAATAGCCGCTTTACCTCTGATCATGATTTCATTGGTGATATTCCGGAATTCACGGGATCCAATTTGTTCCTTTTCAACCTTAGCCTGGACTTCTTGTGCATAGGTGTGCTGTTTTCTAGAATTTTTCTACAGCGACTCCGGGATGTTCTGAATGCAGTGAGGGTCAAACTACTTCGCTCCTTGATGTAGTAGTGGATCCAGTGAGTTAAAGCTGCAGCGCATTCAGGGGTCAACCAGGGCTGACTGATTTTTTCAGCAGTTTTGGATACAGTATGCTTGAAGAAGCTTGATAGGGGAGCTTCCATCATGTATGATCGAAAACTGCCCCAGTTTGCCTTTGCATGGCAAAAAATCGTCCTATGGAACGGTACATCAGAAGATGCCTTAGGTTTGGCATCAATCTGTTTAGAAATTACTCTTACGTGTCTAGGGGGATAAAACTTTTGCGAAGCATTTATCAAGGCAGACGGTTAGAAAGGGGTCGAGGAGGTTCGCCTGACGTCCGGTCGCGTCCGGGACCCGGGTAAGTTCTCCGATGATCTGGGTTAGTTCAATGCTGGGTCTAGGCAATGGAGAAGTCTCTGTAATTCATCATCGGTTTTGTTGGAGTGGACTAACCATTCTTTGTGGTGGATATTGAAGACATCGCAGATATGAAAGCTGACCGAAGGAAATTGAATAAGGATATTGTCAATCTTCCCAGATATTCGATCTGAGGGCCATAGAGAGCAAAGACGAATATGGTACTATGAATGTGCCATTGGGAAACACATATAAGATAAGGGTCCCCGTTTTTATCGTCCCTGCCACAGGGAAACTCGTCCTTGATATAGACTCCGAATCCGTGGCCGTGACGATTTAGGTAGTAGTGTTTTTCTATAAGAGGTGAGTAGCCCGGGACTGTGAGCTCCTCTAGTGTGCTTGAGCCATTGACACCGGTTTCAGATAGTAACAGAGGACGGGTTTGGACTGAAGAAGATGGCGTTCCACTTCTGGAAAGTTGGAACGTAGACTCATGTTGAGGTAGAAGTGGTGGTTGCATTTAGCTATTTAAACAGTAAAAGGTTGGGACCGAGATGGTAGCACACTTAAATTCATATAGTCGCGACACCAGAGAAAAACAAAAGCTTGCCAGAGCACTTGCCATGAAAATATTTGTAAAAAAGACAGAGGGAAGCCACGTCACGTCAGTGAGAAAGTGACTGAAGTCGAGATACCAAGTCAGGATCGATTACATTGCAGATTCTTCTTTAGATTTTGTCAGGAATCTCGAGATGTACAGCCGGAGCATCAGGCCATATATGGCAGCAGATTGTTATAACTGATAGCATAGACCATCATTGACAATCTATTTGGCTCTTGTGTAGTATTAAACTGTGCTTACAGAAATCTTTAAGGTGTAGAGGGACTGGTCTTTTAACTTAACAAGCTTAGCTAAGTAAACATCTTTAATGTGTGGTGAGGTACTCATGTAGTACACGAGGCAACGCCTACTATTAGGTTGGTGCAAAAACAATGTCGTTTTCTCACATGTTACTATGTGAGAAAACGACATTATTTTTTCACCAACCTAATAAATATCGTGAATGACTCTCGGATTTGTATTAGGTTGCAAAAATAATGACGTAATAATGTCGTTTTTTGACGTTAAAAAATACGTCAAAAAACGATATTATTGCGTCATTATTTTTGCAGCAACCTAATATATATACAGTACGAAGCTAATCTTTATTCTTAATGAAAGCTAATCTGTGTAATGCACAGAAGTTCATGCTCAATTGTTGATAATACCATTTTCGTAACTCGTGACATTCCGCAAGAGGAACACCTACGCAAGACTAATACCCTGTTTGAAAAAACTAATCAGTCTCTCTCTCTCTCTCTCTCGCACACACACACTGTGTGTTTGTGTGTGTGCCTGTGTTCATATATAATGTATACTTAGACAACAGAAATTCAGTAAAACAGGTTTTATTACATTCAACCGACAAGGTCTGCCTGATTAATTTTTTGTTGCATTTTTCTTGTTTTCGAATACCATATTTTCTTGTGCATTTTACGAAACATTCTGAACGGAAATTAAATGCAAAAAAAAAAAAAAAAAAGAAACGTTTTCAGAAATTTAATAGTCATATCAAACATAACAGTATGATAGATTTTAAGGTGTTAATCTATTACCAAATTTTGTAAACTGTTTTACTCTTTCAATTTCACCGTTACTCAAGGTGATTGTTACTGCTTCCTAAATATCTTTGCTATGAATATTTCAACGTTTTATTCACATCATCTTCAGGATATTATTAATAAAAGGGACTATTTATTGTAGCATATTTAGGAATATTGTATACCAACCACATTTCCTTGTGAATAATACGAGAAACTTTGAACGAAATGCAAAAAGGAGGTCGTATTATACACAAGTCCTACTCACGTTCAGGAGTTTTTACTCATTTCAAGCAGCCATACTGTAAATATACGAGAGATAATAAAACGATAGATAATAAAACGATAGATGATAAAACACAAAGTCGGCAAGCATTAATAACAATTGTTTACAAAATGTATTTGATATTCGGCCATATTTGTTTCGCTTTTTATTCTTAATGAAAGACAATATTTCTATTATTTTCATAGTTTATTCATATATAGAAATATAATAAAATCACATCAAACAGAAAATTATGATAGATTAATTAACATCTTAAAATGTATTGCCTGGTTTGTCTGGTTAGCACCTTTCCGCTAAAATTAGAAAATAAGTTTTGAAACGAAAATTCGAAGAAACATGCAATGGCTAATCATCCGGTTCATTTCTAGTCTTTAAGATCGTGAAAAATTATATATTTTAGTGAAATATTAGGTTGGTGCAAAAATAATGACGTATTAATGTCGTTTTTTGACGTTAAAAAATACCTCAAAAAACGACATTATTACGTCATTATTTTTGCACCAACCTAATATATGTACGATATTGACATTTTAATGGACAATATTATACAATTATTTACATTATTCGGACTATTGTCCTCATCTTTGTCGCCATATTTATTACAACGTTTCGGCCTTTCAGTATCTGTCTATATTTCTGAGATGAGGTATTAGGTACACTATTTACATTATTCGAACTAGTGTCCTCATTTTTGTCGCCATATTTATTACAACGTTTCGGCCTTTCAGTATCTGTCTATATTTCTGGGATGAGGTATTATGTACACTATTTACATTATTCGGACTATTGTCCTCATCTTTGTCGCCATATTTATTACAACGTTTCGGCCTTTCAGTATCTGTCTACATTTCTGAGATGAGGTATTATGTACACCATTTACATTATTCGGACTATTGTCCTCATCTTTGTCACCATATTTATTACAACGTTTCGGCCGTTGTACGCTCCGGCCTTCTTCAGGTGGTTGAAATGTCGAACTGAAACCTTTATTTCGCTCACTGCGGTAGACTGTTCTAGTTCCACAAGGACACATGGCACAGTGGATAAAGGCGTTAGTTAGATCCAGTGACAGGACCCAAAGAGTGTGAGTTCAATACCTGGTTAAGACAGTGAAGAACTTTCAGAGGGAAATTAACAGGAGATAACTGATAACTGACATCCATTAAACATGGCACGTGGAATTAGAACAGTCTACCCTAGTGAGCGAAATAAAGGGTTCATTTCGACATTCTAACCACCTGAAGAAGGCCGGAGCGTACAACGGCCGAAACGTTGTAATAAATATGGCGACAATAGTCCGAATAATGTAAATAGTGTACATAATACCTCATCTCAGAAATATAGACAAATATTGTACAACTTTTCACAAAGAATTTCACCAGGATGGCTATACGGTGGGGTCGTATTCTACTCAAGGCTCTAATTTATTCTCTGTTTTTAACGTCAGAAACAAGGGATCGTATTATATACTCAAGTCGTGTTATGCACAAAAAAAATAACAAAAAAAAAAACCTAATTAGATGTTGCATATCCAAATTATTTTTTAAACTTTTTCATAGTTCATATTTTTGCTGTTTTTAACATATATCGTGGCTATATATCCAGCAAGTTCTTATGACTTACAAAGCTTATGTCTTGTAAATGTTGTGAATGATTATCAGGCTTGTTTTATGCCGTAGTCAGCTACACCAACAAATACCGTGAATGACTGTCGGGTTTGATTTGTGCAGTAAGAAGCAAAGCTGTGTACTGCAAAAGGTTCCTGTTTAATTGGCGACAAAACCGTTTGCGTAATTCGTGACATTTGGCAACGTGAACACCCACGCAAGACCATTATCCTGTTTGAGAAACTGATCAGATATATATATATATATATATATATATATATATATATATATATATATATGTAAAAGTGAACATAGAAGTCAACACTTAGAGGCGACAGTCTGTTTCATGCTAGACGCAATCGTCAGGCCAAGTGTTGACTTCTATATTCACTTTTATATTTACACACGCTCTATCTCTGATATTGAGCACTTTATCCCATAAATATAGCACATCTTAAGACTATATTTTGTCATATATATATATATATATATATATATATATATATATATATATATATATATATACAAGATTAATACAAATAAGATTTTTCACTTAGCTGATTGATGTTATATTCAGCACCTCGACTCCAGAATTTCGTAGACGCACATAATTTATGCGATAGTTGCTCTTATTATTGAAGTTTGGGTTGATTTTTCCCTCTTTCTCTCTCTCTCTCTCTATATATATATATATATATATATATATATATATATATATATATGTGTGGGGGGGGGTAAATAGCAGGGCGGACTGGGTTCTATGGCCTTGGATAGCAACTGGTCTAGAAGAAGGACAACTCTGAATTTAAAACCTGTGGAGGGTCGTTCGGGGACCTTGTGGTACGTAGTGCCCCTGGTCTCTGTATTCGGTTCTTCAAAAAGAGTGATTGGTTCTGCACTTCACCACTATAATCAGATCATATGTGCTGGTGTCTGGCTGTCAGTTCCTAGAAACTGAGCTGCTTGACCGTCATAAATCGAATACAACAGGAGAGTACACTATATATATAATATTATAAAAAAGAATACTTAATTTTTAAATATCATTTTTTTGTTTTTTTACCCAACCTCGAAGTTTCTTATTAAATGTCTGTTCTTCAGGGAAAAATCTAAAATTTAGATTTTTTTAATCACAAGCTTATTGGCTAATATATATATTTTGAATATTCCTTTTAAAAAAGGAAATTATTGTTGAACATATTCTGAAGTTGAGCTTCGAAAATTTCATTTTAAGATATTTTGCCGTCTGCCAATTCAAAGAAAACAGCATGTCTCGTACGACGTCACTGATTGGTTAATATATTTGAACATAAAGATTAAAATAATCGGAGTCGGAAAAAAAAAACAAAAATTGAGTTATTTTCTGTGTGATGAGTTTTCAGTACTTAAATCTATTAGCCTTTTTCTACAATTCTGAAACGGAGTTCCACATATATATGAAAGATGCGTGTGTGTATGCGTTTATGTATATTTAGGCAGCAAAAAACAGAACGAAACATGAATTGTGTGGCGGTAGTGAGCTTAGGCAACTGTCAAAGATGTCTTCCTCTAGATATAGTCTTTCTTTTTTTCCGGATACAATCACTTACCATCATAGCTTGGACCTTGATATTGAATTCTAGCACAACAAATTTAATTTAATTCAACTAATGAAGACTGTTGGCTTATATTTTTGTTGTATTTTTTCCAATTTTCGAATAAGTTGTTGATTATCCTTTTTTTAAGCATTTCATCCCAAACAAGGTGGGAGTGCCACTAGCACGCAAGGGGTTACAGAGAGTGTGAGAAAGAGTAAAGAGGAGTGATAGAGGAAAGGATAAAGAGAAAGACGGGCAAGAGGATCATGGCATCAGAAGATGTCGACTGACATTGCATTTGAATATTTGAAGATTATATCTATCAGGGAAGCAAGTAAAAGGAAGGGAGTTCCACTGTCGGGAAGTGCTAGAGAAAAGGCCGTTGGAGTAGAAGAGGTGGTTAAATTTAACTGTTTCGACAGTGAAAGGGTGGGACCGAGATGCCAACCTAGTAGCACGCTTAAATTCATGCAGATGGGGTACCAGTGAAAGTAGCTCGTCAGATCAGTTGCCATGAAAATAGTTGTAGAAAAGACAGAGGGAAGCCTCAGCACGTCTGTGAGAAAGGTGAGATGCCAGACCAGGACCTATCACATTGCATATCCGTCACTGGATTTTGTCGAGGACCTCGTGATGAACAGCGGATGCACGAGATCATATATAGCAACAGTATTTAATGCAAGGACGAATGGAAGATTTGGCGAGAAAAACCTTCTGGCGTGACAGAGACAACCAACTTTCTTTGCGGTAGATGAATCTATAGATTCAATGTAGTTGTTCCACCCCAGGTCAGTGGAATGTATGAGACCAAGAAGGCGTAGAGAGACGTTCTCGTGGAGTTGGGCATCACAGCCAGGCTGATAGGAGGCAGGGAGGGTTCTCTATGGTGGGTAAATGAGAGCAGTTTCGAATCAAAACAGTAAAATATCAGTTCTCATGGTTTTGTTCCGTTTGTAACACATAGCGTGAAAGCTCATGGTTTTGTTCCGTTTGTAACACATATCGTGAAAGCTCGTGGTTTTGTTCTGTTTTTAACACATATCGTGAAAGCTCGTGGTTTTGTTCTGTTTTTAACATATATCCTGAAAGCTCATGGCTTTGTTCTGTTTTTAACAGAGCGTGAAAGCTCATGGTTTTGTTCTGTTTTTAACACATATCGTAAAAGGTCATGGTTTTGTTCTGTTTTTAACAGAGCGTGAAAGCTCATGGTTTTGTTCTGTTTTTAACACATTGCGTGAATATAAATGCAGGCTTGGTCTTGTGACTTACTAAGCTACGCCTTGTAAATATCGTGAATGACTATCGAACTAGTCTTCTGCTGCTTTTAGCTAAAATTAGGGAATATTTTGAATGTCACGTTCCTTACTAAGGTAAGCTTAGTAGAATAACCGTACTCTTGGACAGTACTAAGTTGAAATTAGTAAATGTCATGAATGACTATCGGACTTGGTATTTCGCCGTATTGACTATTCGGACTATTGTCCACATCTTTCTTGTTGTTATCATAACGTTTCGGTCGTTCTACCTTTCGGCCTTTATCAGGTGTATATCGACCCGGGTAATCTACAAGGAATTCTGAACTATATATCGTCTGGATATCGTCTAATTCTTATTTTAGTATTGCTCAATTATTGTTCGCCCTGTTTTCACTGAGCCCAAGTACACACTGCTCGATCTAGTGATTGAACTAACAATTACTATGTCACTAAACTCACAAACCAACGCTTTAATCCACTAGGCTAGAGAGAACTTGGAGCCTTAAACATAACCTGCCTGCTGATGAGTGCTTCTGATACTTGGCTGCACTCAGTAAAGCTTTTCTCTTTTGTTACAGCTGCTGCTGTTGAAGACTTGCTATCATTTGTCTTTCTTTATCAGCAGCTCCCATATTTATTTCTATGCTAGGCCTACTAAGGAGGCCCTCATAGGTAGAAAGATTTCTTTCAAATGTAAAAAGCACTTCCTCAATTGCAATGATGTACCATATTTGATAGTATATAAGACTTGGCCCAGTTCAAAATGATTTTCTTTTCACACATTTATTACAAAATTATACAATTCTAATATTTGGTGAGAGGGAGTAGGACTGAGATATTATGAAGTAAGGTATGTCTTAATCCACTAGGCTAGAGAAACTTTGGAGCCTTAAACATAACCTTCCTGTCGATGAGTGTTGATAGTCATGCTTAAATGTATTCATTGTAGTTTTTTTTGTTACATTTGCTGCTGTTGAAGACTTGCTATCATTTCTCTGTCTTTCTTTATCTGCAGCTCCCATATTGTATTTATTTCTACGTTAGTCCTACTAATGAGGTCCTCATAGGTAGAAAGATTTCTTTCAAATGCAAAGAGCATTTCCTCAATTGCAATGATGTACCATATTTGATAGTATATAAGATGGTATATAAATATAAACTTCCCTGGTTCAAAACAATTGTCTTTTCACGCATTTATTACAAAATTATACAATTCGAATATTTGTTGAGGGGAGTAGGACTGAGATTATGTAGTATGGTATATTTGAATCCACTAGGCTAGAGAGAACTTGGAGCCTTAAACCTAACCTTGCCTGCTGATGACTGCTGCTGATACTTGACTTTTTCTCTACTACCGTTGAAGACTTGCTGTCATTAGTTCTTCCTTCATTATTTACTCATTTATTTTTGTTGTGATTGGATTATACATTTACGAGAACGAGATGCAAGTTAAAAACTGAAGATGTCTGAGAAGTATTTTAACAGATGATGGAAAGTAATTCCTATCTTTAATTCCTGAAATGAGGCGGTTATCGTTATTTATACTAACTTAGCTTTATGGTAACTAGGCATCATGAATTTAAGCGCATTACTAGATTGGCGGTAAGGTCTCACCATTTTACAGCTGAATTGGCTAGATGTAACCGTAAGATGTGCCACAACGCTGTAAGTACAGAACACTCAGTGAGGCTCGAACTCACGACTCAGACGTAAGGTCTGGTGCTTCTGTTATGCATTAAGAAATTCTTGATAAAATACAAAGAATCTGCAATATTTCTAGTCCTGACCCGGTATCTTGGCTTCAGTCACTCTCCTATCGCCCTAACGTAGCTTCCTTTGCCTTTTCTATAAATACTTTCAACGTAATAGTTCTGATGAACTTTACTCTGTGAAAACTAGGCTTTGTGAATGTAAGCGCATTACTAGATTGGCGGCAAGGTCTCATCATCTTGCAGTTGAAATGACTAGATATAACCGTAAGTTCTATGCTAAAAGTTTATTCTCTCGCACTTCCCGCTTCTGGAACTTTCTTCCGGTTTCTTGTTTCCCAGTCAACTTTGATCTTCAAAAATTTAAATGCAATGTCCATCGTTATTTTCTGTCTTCTTAATTCTTGTTCTTTTAACGTAGTCTCTCCTTAATAGTAGTTTGTTTTTATTTTATAACACTCCTTAGCTCCTTGCGTCTTAGTAGCTTTATTGCCTTGCTTGGGAGAAATGATAAAAACACCTTTCAGGGAGATAGGTTTCTCAAGTCCAACAATGTTTGTCACACTTTCCAAATTGATGGACATTCCCTTCCTAATCTTTTATTTGAATCTACAGTGTAATTGAAAAATAACTCCCTATTTTATGTATGAATGGCCAGCCAGGAGTCCTGACTTAACTCGATGTGACTTTTTCTTTGCGTTTGTTTAAAGGAGCAAGTCTACTATACCAAACCAAGACTTTGGAAGGACTTGATGGTCGAATATGCTTTCCATATCTACAAGAGTTCCTGGTGAAATCAGTTGACGCGATTCCTGGGCGACTTGACAAGCTGGTAGCGAAATCTTACATATTTATAAGTATTTCATTTGACCTTGCTTTTAATATTGCTGCTACATATGGTCTGGTGATCCTGCTATATATTTAGAAATTCTTGATAAAATCCAAAGAAGAATTTGCAATGTTATTGGTCCTGACCTGGTTTCTGGGCTTCAGTCATATTCTTACCGCCGTAATGTGGCTTCTCTCTGCCTTTTCTATAAATAATTTCATCGTAATTGTTCTGATGAACTTTCCTCTATGATAACTAGGCGTTATAAATTTAAGCGCAGTACTTGATTGGTGGCAAGGTCTCGTCAGTGTACAGCTGGATTGGCTAGATGTAACCGTAAGTTCTATGCTAACAGTTTCTTTTCTCGCAATTCTCTATGGATTTTCATTCCGACTTTTTTTGCTTTGGCATTCACAGGACGTATTGAAGGGAAGACAGATAGAAAGAAATAGCAAGTAACCGAGCTAGCAAGCTTGTGTAAATGGTTGGCAGAAAAAGGAATAAAAAGGACAGTAAACAAAAACATATCTAAGAGCTAAGGATGGGATATGGTGGAGAGCTATGATCATTGACAAGAACATACTGATCAATAGAAGGACAGAGGGAAACGTGAGTAACCTATCTGACAAGACTGTGTAAGTGGAGGGGAGAATAGGAAATGGGAAAGATAGTGAAAAAAAAACACTTGAAAGAGATACAAAGGATATAAGAAGCTGTGGAGAGCCGTGATCATTGACAGAACATACTGATTAAAAGGACACAGGGAAACGTGAGTAACCTATCTGACAAGAGTGTATAAGTGGAGGGGAGAATAGGAAATAGGAAAGATAGTGAAAAAAAACACTTGAAAGAGATACAAAGGATATAAGAAGCTGTGGAGAGCCGTGATCATTGACAGAACATACTGATTAAAAGAAGGACACAGGGAAACGTGAGTAACCTATCTGACAAGAGTGTATAAGTGGAGGGGAGAATAGGAAATGGGAAAGATAGTGAAAAAAAAAACACTTGAAAGAGATACAAAGGATATAAGAAGCTGTGGAGAGCCGTGATCATTGACAGAACATACTGATTAAAAGAAGGACACAGGGAAACGTGAGTAACCTATCTGACAAGAGTGTATAAGTGGAGGGGAGAATAGGAAATGGGAAAGATAGTGAAAAAAAAACACTTGAAAGATATACAAAGGATATAAGAAGCTGTGGAGAGCCGTGATCATTGACAGAACATACTGATTAAAAGAAGGACACAGGGAAACGTGAGTAACCTATCTGACAAGAGTGTATAAGTGGAGGGGAGAATAGGAAATGGGAAAGATAGTGAAAAAAAAACACTTGAAAGAGATACAAAGGATATAAGAAGCTGTGGAGAGCCGTGATCATTGACAGAACATACTGATTAAAAGAAGGACACAGGGAAACGTGAGTAACCTATCTGACAAGAGTGTATAAGTGGAGGGGAGAATAAGAAATGGGAAAGATAGTGAAAAAAAACACTTGAAAGAGATACAAAGGATATAAGAAGCTGTGGAGAGCCGTGATCATTGACAGAACATACTGATTAAAAGAAGGACACAGGGAAACGTGAGTAACCTATCTGACAAGAGTGTATAAGTGGAGGGGAGAATAGGAAATGGGAAAGATAGTGAAAAAAAAAACACTTGAAAGAGATACAAAGGATATAAGAAGCTGTGGAGAGCCGTGATCATTGACAGAACATACTGATTAAAAGAAGGACACAGGGAAACGTGAGTAATCTATCTGACAAGAGTGTATAAGTGAAGGGGAGAATACGAAATGGGAAAGATAGTGAAAAAAAAGCACTTGTAAGAGCTACAAAGGATATAAGAAGTTGTGGAGAGCCATGATCATTGGCAGGACATTTTGATTAAAAGAAGGACCGAGGGAAACGTAAGTAACCTTCCTGACAAGACTGTGTAAGTGGAGGGGAGAATAGGAAATGGGAAAGATATTGAAAAAAACACTTGTAAGAGCTACAAAGGATATAAGAAGTTGTGGAGAGACATGATCATTAACAGGACATACTGATTAAAAGAAGGACAGAGGGAAACGTGAGTAACCTACCTGACAAGAGTGTGTAAGTGGAGGGGAGAATAGGAAATGGGAAAGATAGTGAAAAGAAAAAAACACTTGTAAGAGCTACAAATGATATAAGAATCTGTGGAGAGCCATGATCGCATACGTCCTGAAAGGATATGGCACAAAAATAGGTATTCTTAAATATCTGCTTAAACCTAGAATGTGTGATTTTATTATATATATATATATATATATATATATATATATATATATATATATATATATATATATATATATATCAATAAAACTATATATATATATATATATATATATATATATATATATATAAATATATATATATATATATATATATATATATATAAATATATATATATATTTATATATATACATCAATACAAATATATACATATATATATATATATATATATATATATATATAATTTTTTGGAAAATTATAATATAAATATGTTATAAAATCATTACAAAAATAGCCATTTTGTTTCAACACTTCTGGTGTCCTATCAAGTGATGGTGTTGAATGTAGAATAAACAGTTCTAGAAGTTTCAAATTGACCAACCAATCCTCGATAGGGGAAACGCTGTTATATAAGCTACAATGACCAATCAAAATATGTATATGAGAATTCAAAAAAATTGACAACGAACCTTGTTTATAATAATTAATGATTCAATATTAGGGTTAGACTAAAATAGAAATCATTCTAACTAATTAATATTAATTTTTAATACAAAATTAAAAATTACCAATTTTAAATTTTAAATTTTATATTTAATCTGTATTAAGTTTAAAATATTATAAAATTATTTAAAGAAGAAATTGAGGTAAAAATACATATATTTTATTATTTATTTTGTTTTAATTGAAAGGCCCAAATCTTAGAATAAACGTTAATCTAATGGGATGTAAAACTTCGTTACATCTTGGATACATTTGAAGTTGTGATATGGGCAGGGAAAGATGAAATCCAACAAAAGACAATACATACGCAATCAAATTATAATACACAAACACGTAGACATATTTAGATATATAAATACGCCAAAACACGAACGAAACAGGAAATAGATGTCCACGACCCTAAAAATAAACACAAAAACAAACAAAAAAAACAAACACAGACAACATATACATACGGCATATATAAGCGATCATACACATATGAATTAATAAAGGCACACACATATATGCACCTATAAATATTCAAATTTCAAAGTGTTAGTAAACGAATTCAAACAGACTAATAAAATATTACTTACATGGACGAAGATATATAGAAAAAAAGATAAAATAAGAGCGGTAGAATAGAAAAACAAATATTCGTCAATGAACAACGCAAAGAAAAATAACAATAAAATATAGAGAAATGGGTAGAAAAAATAAATATATATGCATACGCACACATAAAAAACACCAAATTGAAATGTCCAGGCAAAATGCAATACTTAAAATAAAACCAGCTAATATATCAAAAAGAAAACATAAACAGACAAATATAGATAAATATCTCATATATACATATATATCCATGAGTACACATACAGGAGTACAAATATATAACGATATATATAAAAACACATACATAGGTATGTTAACACACATTCATCACTACAAATACATGCATACATAAATATACATACACATACACGAGTACAAATATATAACTATATATAATATATATATATATATACATAACTATATATATACATACACAAGTACAAATATATAACTGTATATATAAAAAAACATACATACGTATGTTAACACACATTCATCACTACAAATACATGCATACATAAATATACATACACATACACGAGTACAAATATATAACTATATATAATATATATATATATATATATAACTATATATATACATACACAAGTACAAATATATAACTGTATATATAAAAACACATACATACGTATGTTAACACACATTCATCACTACAAATACATACATACATACATAAATATACATACACACATAGATATACATATATATCTATAGACATATATATACACATATACATATATACACACATACATACACGTACATTTACGCATATGCATATATAACACACAAAAATAAATATAAATATATCAACCTACACAGTAACATAATATATATATATATATATATATATATATATATATATATATATATATATATATATATATATGAAGAAATATATTCTTAAGGTGTGCTATATTTATGGGATAAAATGCTCAATATCAGAGATAGAGCATGTGTAAATATAAAAGTGAACATAGAAGTCAACACTTAGAGGCGACAGTATGTTTCATGCTATATGCAATCGTCAGGCCTGACGATTGCATATAGCATGAAACATACTGTCGCCTCTAAGTGTTGACTTCTATGTTCACTTTTATATATATATATATATATATATATATATATATGCAAACAATATTATCCAAATGGCTATAAAGAATTCAGAGTCCCTACAAGATTAAAATGTAACAAAACACAACGGTTGATTATTAAGTCTGCAAGCAATTTTAAAATCATTATCAAACAAAAGTAGATTATAGTTAGTATAGATAATTAATTCAAAAACACTAAGATATACACACACATATATATACATAGATATACAATAACACACACACATACATATATATATACGCACACACACATACGTACATACGCATACACACCCATACATATGCAAGCACATAAATATCTAAACAAGCACATGTATAACAACCATAAATATAAACATATATAAATATACACAAACATGTAACTAAAAGTACAAATATATTCATATATACATAGATACCCGCAAACACACACACACACACACACACACATATATATATATATATATATATACACACACACATGTAAATACATATATATATATATATACTTATAAAAAAATTCACATACACATATATAGATCTATCTATAAAAATACAGACACATGTGTACACACAAACAGCATAATAAACATATACCTACATATATGTATATAGATAGGAGGATTAGCACATAATATAAGTAATAACATGCTAAACTTAGAGTAACATTGTATTATCATCAAATATATTGCTACCCCTATGAGCTAAATTTTGAGCTATGTTTACAGTTAACAGTGAGTTCATTCCTTTGATTTAAGAGATGGATCTTGTCTTTATATCTAATGATTTCAAAATTTTCATTAAGACATAAATAACAAGGGGCATATAGAAGATTACATGTTCGATCTCTTAATTAATTTCCATTTAACAGTAAGTGTTTTGTTTTTCTCCTTTTAAGGAGAAAAAATACTTGGACAATGAAGTCTTGTCTTCTCCACGCCAACGTTCTTTGAATGTATTCATAGTACTTCCAATGTAATTTTTTTAATATTGGGGTTTTCTAGTGTAGAAATTGTACTCAGATAAACTAGAGAACAAGTTAAACAATTATTCTGTAATGGGCAATTATTGGATTCCTACAATTGCACAAGTTATTATTAGTGTCATTATACTTAGTTTTACTCGTTGCAACCTGGCGAGTAGTCAAGTTTTTCGAGTCCCTATTCTTGTTGAAGACTCTGTTATTATGTTTCTTAATTATTTTTCCAGGTTATCAGCACAACTGTAGATTAATTTAAGGGTATTATAATTGAATATTTTACTGAGCAGATTAGTTTCGGGTTCGGGGAAGTATTTTTTGATAAAGTTTAGAAATTTATGTCCTAGTTTGGTTTTAACCATTCGGTTGAAAGGGGGAGTAAACTTTTCTTGGATCTTCTTTTCATATTGTGGTCATAATTAACAGGATTTCTATATTGAATAGTGGTACCCTTGTAGCCACTATTTCTAAGTGCAGAATTATAAAGTTCATTATGTTTATTAAAAACCTCTTTGCTAGAAGAGTTAGTACTTATCCTAAATTCAATGGAGGAGGGTATATGCTTAATAACAGAAGTAGGTGGTTGAAATTAGGATGTACATATACCGGCTTAGAATTAACCTTCACATAAGGTTGAAAAGAGCTATTAGTAAGTTCTAGGTTGACATCCAGAAAATCTACCTGTTTAATGTTGGTCGTAACTTTAGTCTTAAGACCTAAATCCTTAAACTACCTATGGATCATTTTTCTAAAGTGATCTACCTTAATTTTTTGTATAGTTTTTAATTACTAATAAGCCATCATCTCTATATAATCCTACACTATGAGGATCTACGGATTCAAAGACACTTAAATTGTATAAAAGAAATAATCCTACCAAGTCAGAGGTTTCAGCAGAATCTAAAGAACCCATTGAGATGTCAAAATTATTACTGGAAGTCTTTTTGGTCTACTGTTCTTCATTGTAAAACAGAACAGAATTTCGGCATTTCAAGATTATATCCATTTCATTCTCAGAAATATTAGAGTATCCTTGAGCGAAGTCTAAGGCCAAGGTGAACAGATCTTTAGATATGAAAGGATAGTAGTCAATAATGTCGAACTGTATGAAAGTATATATATAAATACATTGACTATTCTGGGTTTGAGATATTAAAAAATATCACCTGAAGAAGGCCGAAGCGTACAATGGCCGAAACATTGTGAATGTGACAATAAAGATGTCAACAGTTCAAACAATTAAATAGCATATATATATATATATATATATATATATATATATATATATTGCGATGGATAAATTGTCGTCTGAATTACTCCCAAAATGAAAATAACACTGACATCTCATTTTAAAAGAAATATTTAACAAAATTGCACAAAAATATCTTGAAATACTAAAGTAAATTTATTCAATAAAATAGCCATTGGCATCAACTACGGCCTCCAGTCGACTTCGGAATCTCCTGCAACTCTTCTGGACGGTCTCCTTGTTTAAGTTGGTGAATGTTACCATAATCCTTGCCTTCAGTTCATCTTTGGCGTTACAAGGAGTTTCGTTTGTCTCTCGCTTAACTGCGCTTTACGCATAATAATCAAGGGGGTTGCAATTTGGGGGGGTTAGGTGGGCAGGTGTAAAGAGTGATGTGGCCACAGAAATTGTCTCAGAGCCATGACTGGGTCTTCTTGCTTATGTGGCACGGTGCAGAGTTCTCTTGCCAGACACAGGGTCTTCCACCAGCCACCCTGGGTAGCACTACCTTCTCAAGGTACTTGATGTAGGCCTCTGTGTTGAGTCTGAGGCCCTCACCAGGGTACTTCGGTTCTTTTCTCATGAGAACGATCCGAGCTACCATACCTTCGTAATCACTATTAGACTCATTCAACTCTTTCCGAATTCTCTGCATTCTCCTCAGATTGACACCCACTCTGAAATGTTCGTATTGGAGCTTCCGGCGCGAATGTCAAGCAGTACAGCATGCCGTTTCCAAATTTCTGGCGGAGTGAATTGTGTCATGGTGCTCTTTTTCTCAGAGACGGTCCCGAACTGACCTTACTATACTGTTCCGTTGACAAAATCAAAAACAAAAAATGCGCATGCGCGAAATTTAAAAAATAAAATGGCGACAATATACCCATCGCATCTTGTGTGTGTGTGTGTGTGTGTGTGTGTGTGTGTGTGTTGGCATACCTGATATATTCTTAGCATGCCGATAATTACGACGTTTTTCGTACCCAAAATGGAATCTTTCCAGGAAGGAACAATCCGGGAATTCTCAGGCATTTTACCAGAAATCCGATATATCTTAACAGACAGACTGTTAGAAGTGTATGTGTATGTGTACACGTCTAAACCTCAACCTATATAGACACAGATAAACCAACAAATAGGCAGACGCCCAGGCATTTTTTTTCGGTTGTGGGAGGTGGATTGTTTGGTGTGATAGCTGTGTGATACTCCGTGGCGTGTCATTAATCGGTGTTCCAATTCAGGTCAATGAATGATGATTTTAAAGGCAAGCATGACTTTCTCACTTAGAAAAGTGATGGAACAAAACTCTTCCGTTTCCATTAGCTCTAGTCCCTACTTAAACTAAAACGAAACATAAACCAATTATTCCAACGTAGATTAAGGATACTAGATAAGAGGTCAAAGCTTGGGTCAGTGCTGATTGTATCGACAGTCAAACGATTCCTTAGTACTGATGTTGATAAATATTATTTTCTCTGCACGTAAATTCTGGGAAACGGTTTAAAATATATTCTGAAAATTCCTTGAAGCTTAGTAAAAAAAATAATTTTTGTAAACACCCTGACGGGCACCTTGATAAGAAAAAGGAAATTGGACATTGGATAGGCTATGCTAGTTTTACTTTTATCAACCACTGAAAGATTCTTCATTTTCTATATGCCGTGTCCCTTTAAGCCGTGAGTGATCATGGCTCTCCACGACTTTCTGTTCTTTGTAGCTCTTAGGTAATTTTGTCTTTTTGCTATCTCTCCAAGTCCCTGTTCTGTCAAACGTTTCCACAAGCTCGTTAGGTAACGTATGCGCTGACCCAATTGCTTTCAATATGTCTTCTGAGTATCAAATTTTCTAAGCACTCTTTCCTCACTATGTCCTCTAGAAATTTCAACTGTATCTTTCAGGTTTATTTTGTTTCGGTCTTCTCTAAAACTTCCTCGTTGCTAATATGTTTTCAGAACCCCTCCCTGCAGAATCACATGTCTGTTACTTCAAGTCTCTTCATCTGTGTCCAGCATCCACTAACATATAGGAGGGCCGATAATATGTAACAGTTCTCTATGCTTTTCTTTGTTTAAAACGAAATTTTCCTGTTTCTTAATACTTTCCTTAGCATTTAGAAAGGATCTTTCGCTACCGCAATGAGCCTTTCCGTTTTCTGCTAAAAGATTTTCTAGATATTTAAATCTTTGTACTTGTTTGATTTCGGTGTATCCAATTCTAGCTGCACACGGATAGAAAATGAATTCAATAAATACATAAAAATAGAAAGGGGTCATAAGACAAGGATGTGTCTTCTCACCAGATTTATTCAAATTTTACAGTGAGGTGATTGTGAGAATTAAAATTCCTACCGTGATTCGTCATTGGCGGTTACAATCTTAACAACATTAGATATGCAGATGACACCGTGTTGATAGCAGACACAAAGGAATCTACAAGAACTCCCACAGAAGATAATGCAGGAAAGTGAGAAGAAAGGACTAAACATCAATTATAAGAAGACTGAATGTAAGGTTTTTAGAGAATTACAAATTGGAGATATCAAAATTTTACCTCCAGGACTGCTTGTCTGCTTTATTATTGATTGGAGTAAAGAATAGATTTAGTTTTGTACGTACTGACTAGTAATTTTATCAAACTGCTAGCATAATACCTGTCTGCCTGGGTGGAAAAAAAAAAAAAAAAAAAAAAAAAAACTAGGTACAAACAAATGTGAACTCCTCCAGACAGTCTGCCTAATGAGCCGCATAACAAAAACTTAGTTTAATTCTGATGAATAAAGCATATAGAATTAAACTGAAAATATGACAAGAAAAGTGAAGTTTTGTTAAAGACACTAGAACAAGGAATGTAATATTTATACTCAAAATTATATCGGAAAACGCAAATGGATGCATGCATGCTTTACAGATTTTAGGGGAAAACACAGTTAGTGCCTGTCTATCAAATAACTCCATGACATTTTATTGATTTAAGAATAATTTCGGAAATTAGTCATGAAGAATTTAAAGTTAACACCATATAAAACTTGGTATGATGCAAGAGAATTATGTTCAGCTATTAGTTTGGGAGCTTGTTACAAATGGACAATTAGAACTTTATCATGTTGAAGATTTAATTAACCCTTTTTCATTTGTTTATGAGGGAATGGTTTTGAGTTTATTTACATTCCATTGGATACAGTGACTTTTTCACAAATACTTTATCAAAGTAGATACAGACAAGCTAACATGTATTACAATTGTATATTTAAATTTTACCTCAAGTACTGCTTATTTGCTTTATTATTGATTGGAGTAAAGAATAGACTTAGTTTTGTGCGTACTGACTAGTAATTTTATCAAACTGCTAGCATAATACCTGTCTGCCTAAAAAAGAAAAAAAAATAGATACAAACAAATGTGAACTTAGTCAGACAATCTGCCTAATGAGCTGTATAACAAAAACTTAGCCAAATTCTGATGACTAATGCATGTAGAATTAATCTGGAAATAGGACAAGAATTCCCTGGCCACCTCGTTCACTAGATATCATTCCTCTTTCTATAGGGTTATATTAAATATATCTTGTATCGAACAAAAATACGGGACATCACTGATCGAAAGCAAAAGATCACTGATGCCATTGTCACCATTGATGAGGCTATCCTACAGCCAACATGGCAAGAAATCGAGTACCGTCTTGATGTGCTTTGTGCAAGCAATGGTGCCCATATAGAGGTGGATTAAATTAGTTAAGAAAAAAAAAGACTTCAGTATCTGCTTCGCAAATTGTAACAATTTCCACATATTTATCTGTTCATTTGCTTTTGCAGTAATTTTTTTAAAATTGTAAAAATACTTTATGCATACCCTGTTGATAAAAGAGGTACAGTTAAATGAACCCCTAACATTTCCAGACCAGTGGATTGGAAGGGATGGTCCAATTCTCTGGCCATCTCATTCACGATATCATTCCCCTGACCAATGTCACTCACGAGGCTTGGGCCAACCAGTTGTATGGTTTTCCAAGCGAATGTCGCACGCACGCACGCATCGTCTCCCCAGTTGCCTACTTGACTTATCAAACATGGTGAGGTTCAAGCCTGTGTCTTATCGTCGAGACGCTATAACTCTCCCCGTATTAACATAGACTAGAAATACTCGTGAAAATTTTGTAGTTTTCATATTTTGATTCTCTTATAAACCATAATTCTCAAGTTAATGATTCAATAAGCTAAAGGCGAGCTCTACGACGATAAAATATCCGTAGAAATTTCCTCATCGCATCGTTAAATATTTAAACTGAACAAATCTGGCAAACTATTGCAGTAACAATCATATAATATGAATGCTGGTCGTTATTTTAAGAAGTAGGTGGGGTATAAATAAAAAGATTTGAAATTGAAAACTTTTTCCATTTCACTGAAACAGACGTTAAACACTTCTATCTTTTCTTTCTTTCTTTCTTTCTTTCTTTCTTTCTTTCTTTCACTGAAACTAAGTAGCGTCTCTGAAATGTCTCTTTCCGTTTTCCCACGCGTTCAAAAACTGAATAGTTCATTATTTATCAGGTATTGGCGGGAGACATTAAACACTACTATTTTCCTTCTTTTCTTTCTTTCACTGAATATAAGTAGCGTCTCCGATATGTCTGATTCTGTCTTCCCACGCGTTCAAAAACCGAATTGTCCATTATTTATCAAGTATTGGTAGGAGACATTAAACACTACTATTTTTTTTTTTTTTTTTTTCCTTCCTTCCTTCCTTCCTTCCTTCCTTCCTTCCTTCCTTCCTTCCTTCCTTCCTTCCTTCCTTCCTTCCTTCCTTCCTTCCTTCCTTCCTTCCTTCCTTCCTTCCTTCCTTCCTTCCTTCCTTCCTTCCTTCCTTCCTTCCTTCCTTCCTTTCACTGAAATCAAGTAGCCTCTCTTATATGTCATTACCGTTTTCCACGCGAATAACGGAAGAGTCCATTATTTATGAGGTATTGGCAGGAGGTGACGGTGGTTCTGACTAACACAAGGACAAACAATTATAATAACATAGTAACGTAGGTGAGAAAAAAAAATGAAATCTATGACACAATCTATTTTACACACATTATTGACAATTAAAATGTTGTTATTGTGATTATTCAGGTGATTTTGCCTTCAGAGCCACCGATGATTTTCTATGTTTCTTTTTTGCCTTCACTAACTTGCTTAAACTTATGTGCAGCAATTAGCTGCCTAAAAACATAAATTCCATTCCATTTGTTCCTGGTAAGCTTCTCGGAGGGATGTTAGTGTAATGGATAACGTCTTGAATTGGGAAGTCGAGTTCGAATTCCAAAAAAAAAAAAGTTCGTTACATTTACTTACGTGCAAATACCCTTGGGAAGGACATGGATCCATCTCTTCTCCGCCCAGCTATGGGTAAATAGCAGGGTAGACCGCGCCCTGTCTGGTCTGCTTCTAGAACAAACAAGACTATATTGAAATAAAGAAATTTTTCAACCAAGCAGATGTACACACACACACACACACACACACACACACACACACACATATATATATATATATATATAGAAGACGAACTTAATAAAAAAATATCCCAATTTTTGTCT
>OZ010603.1:27833016-27853016 GCA_963932145.1 Acanthosepion lycidas
CCTATTCTAGTATTTCTTTTTCAGTGTCGGAAATAAGAGTTTCTTGTGAGCAGTCAGCAGGGTTTATAGTTTCAGAGAATGTGCTAAGATATTTTAGAAAGGGTTCTTATAGTTTTCGGCTCAGCATCTTTAGTTTATCTTCTGTTTTCCGCGCGGCCCGAAGTGGTCAGATGATTGATGAGAATGGAACATTTTATATTAATCGATAGTATCTCAATGTCAGCTCAACGCCACGAAAACTGATTGATTAGAAAAATGTTTTTCTTTACGGTATTCGGATTTTCAAAAGGATGATGATAGTTTGGACGTAAATTTTATGCAAAAAAATAATAAGGAATTATCTGGTCCTAAATGGCAAAAATTCCGATACTGGTCGCTAATACGTTTACTGCTTTCTATTTTATTTATGTTTAGTTGTGTTTTGATAAGAAGTAATGAAATCTGATTCATTTGTTAAAAGAGTCGACAAACATAGCAAAAAAGCAAACTTGAGCCAAAACACACATTCATGATTATATATATATATATATATATATATATATATATATATATATATATGTGTGTGTGTGTGTGTGTGTGTGTGTGTGTGTGTGTTAGTCTTTTAAACACCTTTGGTGAATAAAAAGATTTGCTTTTGGCAGATGATATCTTTTTAGGAAGCGGGAAAATAAGCATAGCTTCCTTGCGAGTTCGTCGTACGATGTAATAACATTCTCTTTGTATGCGAACACTTACAGTCGTATTGAATAACTGTGGGGAAATTCAAGTGAGTCAAACATTACAATATGCTTCAATCGCTGATTGGTTGAATTCTCAGGGCTGTTGATGACGTAATCCCAAACAGCGTTTTCTCTTTTCCAAATAAACTTTCTCCCTGCATTTTCTCGGTACATTTTTCTTATTTACACTTTTCGACACGAATGACTCTTCCCAATCTTCTTGAGAAATAAACATTTTTCTAGTTTTATTGGTTGAATCATTTTTAGCTTAGGGACAAATGTATTGCGTTTTTTATTTTTCTCACATTTTCTTTATTTCTTTTTTTTTCTTTCTTTCTTTCTTTCTTTCTTTCTTTCTTTCTTTCTTTCTTTTTTACTCTTTCTCACCGTTTCACTTTGCTTCATTTTATTTTTCTATTTTCATTTCCTTATTTCTCGTTCATTCTTCTTCTTCTTCTTCTTCTTCTTCTTCTTCTTCTTTAATTTGCAACGCTTCAAATATAATAATGAAAAATACTTCCGCTTGTCCGATCTGCTTGTAGAAGAAACAAGACTATCTTGAAGTAAAGAAACATTTCAACCAAGCATATATATATATATATATATATATATATATATATATATATATATATATGCATTAATTAAACAAATATTTTAGAAAACACCAGAATATTCGAGAAAAAATGTCTCTGTCTCTGACACAGGAAAATTACATTGTTAAATTATCTTTGGCATTCAAAGCTGTAAGAGAGAGAAAAGAAAGAAAAGAAATAATGAGAAAATATAAAGAGACAAGCAAATTAGGAAAAGAAGAAAGAAGCAGAAAATTCTACAGATGTACACATAGGTACACGTACAGGCCTACGCACACAAATATACGTGTACGCACAAAAGGCACACGAAAACACACACAAAAAAAACGTAGCACCAATAAAAAGTGCATAAATTATTTTTTAACTTTATATAGAAATAACGAAAATGAGAAAATCGCCAGACAATTGCTGATACCTTCTGACGAGTGGACAGAACGATTACAGGATATATATATATATATATATATATATATATATATATATATATATATATATATATATATAATTATTTATTTAAAAATATGATTCCAACACGCTACATAAGAGATAATTTTTTAAAATAATAACAAAAATACTAAAGAAATTTGGATTATTTACCTAACCAGTTCCTTCCTATTTTCTATATATTTTCACACACACACATGCATATATATATATATATAGATAGATATATATATATTTACACATATTTATATATATATATATATTATATTTACACAATTTTGTATTTATATTTTATATTTACATACGCTCTATCTCTGATATTGAGCACTTTATCCCATAAATATAGCACATCTTAAGACTATATTTATATATATATATATATATGTGTGTGTGTGTGTGGGTGGGGGGTACATGTTTGGAAAAAACTCGGCTAGCTCAACTTGCAGTAGAAGGTACCCTAGGAAAAATGGGAAATAAAAAAAAAAATAAAAAAAAAAATAAAAAAGAAAGAACCAAGAACATTAAAACAAGGCGAAAACAATCGTCAAGTGTTTAAGCTCCAAGTACAAAGGGAATAAAAAAACCAAAACGAGTAAAAGACAACTACTTAAAGTGCTCAATAAACTAAGTAGAGCGATAACATTAAGATAATCCTTAGGAGCCAGGCAAACCTACCTAGGTTTTACCTAAACGGATCATCAGGGTAAAGCCGGCTTTACCCTGATGATCCGCTTAGGTGAAACCTAGGTAGGTTTTCCTGGCTCCTTAGGATTATCTTAGGTATATATATATATATATATATATATATATATATATATATATATATATATATATATATATCCTAGCCGGATTACCCACGCCTTGCTGTGTGTCACACGTGTTTTTGTAAGAAAATGATGAATGATTTTAAATCATTGCTATAATTTGTGGAGAAAAATGATGCATTATTGGCATTACTGGCGTAGTTTTGAATTCACAAAGGTTACATTTATAGATATGTTGACCTATGTAGACAAGAATGACAAACTGAAAAATATACTAAAATCAACCCAAATAATTAAAAGCAATCTTAAAACCTAATACATATATTAATCTTATTCAAATTTAATCAAAACACAATACAAGGAGTCACAAAATGCAACAAAAAAAGATGTGGAGTTTGTGACATCATATAAAACAACATTCAAAACAACATTCATAATAAATAAAAATTTAAACAGCAACTCCAAAAATGTGATTGATGCGCTCAAATGCACAAAATTCAAGAAGTCATATATAGGTATCAGCCAACAACTAAACTACAGGGTTTCCTTCAAAAAAAAAAAAAAAAAAAAAAATCAACATAAAATTATCAAACAACAGAAAACTCTTTGTATCAAAACACGTCTATAAATTTAACTAACGAGAATGAATTTAAAATTATCCCAATATACCAAAAAGACAATTATTCTTACTTACAAATACAAGAAAAAACTTGGTAAACAAATTTAAACCAGCACTAAATAGATCATAACCCCACACACAAAAACACACAACATGCACACATAATGACCAAATACAGTGGTCAAACAACGCGCATGTATGCGCACACACTCATACACGGATGTCTGTGGAGCACGAATATGTATACGTATATTGGCAAAAACAATACATTGCTCACTGGCACGCGCGCAAAACTTACACAACATAGGGATTGTGTATATTTGTATGTATGTATATATGTATGTATATGTGTGTGTATATGTATGTATGTGTGTATACTAATTTCTTATAATAAGACAGTATGTATGTATGCAGAGGGAATGCGTATATACATACGCATACTGATATATATATGCACATATTGGCAAAAACAAGACTGCTCACAGGCACATACGCGAATCCTACACAACATAGGAAGTGTGTGTATGTGTGTGTATGTATGTGTGTATATATGTGTATACTAATTCCTTATGATAAGACAGTATGTATGTATGGAGAGGGAATATACGTATACATACGCATGCTGACAAAAACACACACAATACAAAAAAATGGAAATAGATATAAGAACACACAGGGATCATTAAAAGATAAGAATACAGATATCTTTCCTCACCCTTTCTCGGACCAATCTTAATTGTTTTATTACCCTTTACGCTGAAGAACTTTCTTACTGCCAGTTCAAGGAAGACATTTGTGTCACTAACACAAAAAGAGAATGCTTAGCATCGAGAATGTTTACCATCGAAAAACATAAGAAAAATTAATTCCTTTTAATAATATGTGGAAATATTCACTCTTTGCTTGATGAAGGTCGCAAGACCGGAAACACGTGTAGCCAAATTATAGAAAATAAAGCATAATATATTTAAAAAAGAAAATTCACATTACAACCAAAAAAGTTTGCGGTTTCTCTAATCTTTTTAATACACACACACACACACACACACATATTTATATATATATATATATATATATATATATATATTTGGCGGGATTGATGTGAGTTTGTGACCCTGGGTTTCATGCTTTTGCGATCGTCACACAATCGCAAAAGCGTGAAACCCCGGGTCACAAACTCACATCAATCCGACCGCGCATATAATATATAAATAATATATATTACCTATATATATATATATATATATATATATATATATATATATATATATATATATATATATATATATGTTTATATACACACATTTTTCGCACATATATATATATATATATATATATATATATATATATCAAACAAGCTGATGCAGACAAGCCCCGTACCCATCAGCGGTCACTTTGTGCAGGGTTAAAAATTGAAACCGTAAGTTTTATTCTTACGGCAAAAGACGAATGCTTGCTAATGAGAAATTACCAAGCACACATCCTGAAAAATTGTGTAAACGCAAACAATATCCAGTAACAATTGACCATCTTACATCAGGTTGCACGTTATAACACCCACTGAATATAAAACTCGATATGATAGAATGGTGGAAATAGAACAGTCTACCCCAGTGAGCGAAATAACGGGTTCAGTTCGAAATTCCAACCACCTGAAGAAGTCCGGAGCGTACAACGGCCGAAACGTTGTAATAAATATGGCGACAAAGATGAGGACAATAGTCCGAATAATGTAAATAATGTACATAATACCTCATCTCAGAAATACAGACAGATAATGAATTCCCGTGTGCTCTCTTTAAGATTTTTTTTATAACTGCTATTTTATATCTAAGTGGGCATTCACTCTTAAAATTAAGATGGCAAGAGTTTCTGTCAGTGGCATTTTTATATAATGAAGTGGTGAATGTGTACATATTGCCATTATGGTCGTAGAAAGGGATGCAATAATTTTTGAGGATATTTGGTTTAATGAATAGAGGTGAAATGGAATGGAATAGTTTGATCAAAGGGGACGTTTGTAAATAAATTTTCAACGTTGAGTGACGCTAAAATACCTTGGTTTGGTTTGGTTTGTTTTGTTTTACGGTATATCAACCTCAATGGGTCATTTAATGCCAACAACTTTTTTTTCCTGCTAATATTTGTTTTGTCAAAAATCTATTTCTGGTAATATTTTTTCCTCAAAAATGTATAGGTGGTAATAATATTTTAAAAATAAAAATGTATTGCTGGTAATATTACTTTAAACGTTTTGCTGGTAATAGTTTTTTTTTCTTCAAAAATTTATTTCTGGTAATAATTTTTTTACAAAGTTTTTCTGGTATTAAAACACTATTTTTACACTTTCATAATGCTTTTTACCTCAGTTTCGGGGTTAATTATTTGCCCATAGCTGGGACCCTAACATGTGCTACCACCCCGGGTCAGGGTGGACCTGGGAACACCAGCAGTTAAGAGGTGGTTCCACGCTACCCAAAGCATTCTGATCAGAGGTTGGACGTAGCTTATCGTCTTACCCTGTTGGACGTAGCTTATCGTCTTACCCTGGACGCGGATGTAGTTTATCGTCATACCCAGGACACGGATGTAGTTTATCGTCATACCCAGGACACGGATGTAGTTTATCGTCATACCCAGGATGGGCTAAAATACCTTGGGTTGGTTGTATAGTTTGTAGTATTTGAAGGAATTCGTGGGTTGATATGATGCTGTAATTGTTAGGTAGGTATGGAGTGATGATATCGTTAAGGAATTTTGATAGCTCGCAGATAGGGGTTGGGATCTGGGAAATGATGGGTTGTAGTGGGTATCCAGTATTATGTATTTTTATATTTCTGTATAGCTATTCTGGTTGGCAGTCTCCGATGATATTATTTTTAGAATTTCAGGGAACATACGTCGCCATTGTTTGATCTTATCAGTTTTTGATGACTCTGTTTAGGGTCTCCGTGATGTTTTTTGTTTAATTTGGTAAATTTAGAACGATCGTCGATGGTGCGTTGCAACTTTTTAGGGCAATCGGCTCTATCCAAACTCATATATAATTACATTGGTCACACTACTACAAAGCTATCTAGACGACTTATGTTACACCTACCCGACCATAGCTCCATTAGTATTCATTTAAACACACAAAAACTACCAGAACCCATCCGAAATATACTAGTAGAAAATACAAATATAATAGCCTCATCCACATGTAAAAAAAAGATAAAAAATAATAGAAGCCCTAATAATAAAAAAGGAAAATCCAACACGCAATAACATTAACTATGAACACGGCCACAATGTGCTGACCGTGTTAGGAAATGAAGCATTCCTATAACTTTAGACATAAGCATAAAAATGAACACATATTTAGTTAAAAATAAAAATCGCCTTTGATAAAAGAATAGCCGAAAGCGTGCGGATATGCAGCACTTTTGGACAGTTTTATACATTTTGTATCCAGAAAAGAAGAAATTTGTACGGACACAAGAAAATGAAATAAAAAGCTTAATTGCAGTACCTAGTCAGTCATCTTTAACGAAACATGTATAAAAGAGGGATTGCTGTCTAGATACATCATTATATATATATATATATATATATATATATATATATATATATATATATATTTAATTCTATTAGATATAGATATATATACTTTGCTTATACGACTTTTAATTTGAAAGAAATGTGTAGACAAGAATAATGCAAACATACAGGGTGTGATAGGTAAACTGTCGGCATGCTATATTTTTGATTTTGCGCATGCGCGTTGTTTCTTTTGATTTTGTTGACTGCACAGTATAGTTGGGTCAAATAGATACCGTCTATGAGGAAAAAGAGCGCTATGACGCAATTCACTCCGCTAGAAATTTGGAAACGGCATGCTGTACTGAATGGCATTCGCGCCGAAACTCAGATACGAAGATGATTGTTTAGGTGTCAGTGCAGAGGATTCGGAAAGAGTTGGATGGATTTAATGAGGATTACAAAGGTATTGCAACTCGGAAAACTCACTGTGATCGTTCCGATAAGAAATGAACTCCCGAATTTGTAGGCGAGGGCCTCAAACTCAACACGGAGGCCTACATCAAGCGCCTTGAGGAGGTAGTTTTGTCGTGGGTCAAGAGGGTGGCTGCTGGAAGAGCTTATGTCTTGCAATAGGACTTTGCATCATTCCACACAAACAGGAGAACCCGGTCATGACTGACAGACAATTTTTTATGACCACATCTTCCCTGGTCACCTAACTCCCCTGACTGCAACCCCCTTCATTATTATGAGGCACTGTTGAGCGAGAGGCCAACAAAACTCCTTGTAAAACCAAACATGAACAGAAAGTAAGCATTATGGTAGCATTCATCAACATAAACAAGGAGGCCTTCCAGAAGAGTTGCAGGAGATTCTGAAGTCGACCGGAGGCCGTGGCTGAATCAAATGACGCTTTTAATGAATAAATTTACTATTTAGCATTTCAAGATATTTTTGTGTAATTTTGTTAAATATATCTGTTAAAATGAGATGTCAGTGTTATTTTCATTTTGCGTAATTTCGACGATAATTTATCCATCGCACCTTATATATATATATATATATATATATATATATATATATATATATATATATATATACTAAGCCTTTTCTTCCTTGCAGACTGACAAAGACAAATATATATAGCTCTGTATTCAAATCGACAGGTAGAGACATGCCACACCTGTATTAACAGATTCCATGCGTTGCAAAGCACTGAGATGTTTTTGTCTTTTGGAATGCGCCTCGGTGATGTTTCGCAAGAAAATCAAAGAGACAAAGAAAGAAAGAACGAACGAAAATAACTATAGAAGAAAAATAGTCAATGTATAAAAAGATCAGAAGAAAAAATAAAGAAAGGCTAATAAAAACTGAAAGAAAGAGAGTCATGTAGTTTAAAAGAAATACAGAAGAGAGTATAAGCTGGTAAAGATGTCGCTAAGAAAAAAAGAAAAGAAAAGAATGAAAAAAAGAACATAGTAAAATAAGTGAAAAGAAAGAAAGAAAAGAAAAAAGAAAACAATGAAAACGTAGAAGACAGGCCCCGAATTAACATAGTAAAATAAGTGATAAGAAAGAAAGAAAGAAAGAAAGAAAGAAAGAAAGAAAACAATGAAAACGAGGATAACAAGCGCGAATTAATATAGTAAAATAAGTGATAAGAAAGAAAGAAACAAAGAAACAAAGAAACAAAGAAAGAAAGAATAAAACAATGAAAACGTAGAAGACAGGCCCCTAATTAACATAGTAAAATAAGTGATAAGAAAGAAAGAAACAAAGAAACAAAGAAGAAAACAATGAAAACGTAGAAGACAGGCCCCGAATTAACATAGTAAAATAAGTGATAAGAAAGAAAGAAAGAAAGAAAGAAAGAAAGATAGAAAGAAAGAAAGAAAGAAAGAAAACAATGAAAACGAGGATAACAAGCGCGAATTAACATAGTAAAATAAGTGATAAGAAAGAAAGAAAGAAAGAAAGAAAGAAAACAATGAAAACGTAGAAGACAGGCCCCTAATTAACATAGTAAAATAAGTGATAAGAAAGAAAGATAGAAAGAAAGAAAGAAAGAAAGATAGAAAGAAAGAAACAAAGAAAGAAAGAAAGAAAGAAAACAATGAAAACGAGGATAACAAGCGTGAATTAATATAGTAAAATAAGTGATAAGAAAGAAAGAAACAAAGAAACAAAGAAACAAAGAAGAAAACAATGAAAACGTAGAAGACAGGCCCCGAATTAACATAGTAAAATAAGTGATAAGAAAGAAAGAAAGAAAGAAAGAAAGATAGAAAGAAAGAAAGAAAGAAAGAAAACAATGAAAACGAGGATAACAAGCGCGAATTAATATAGTAAAATAAGTGATAAGAAAGAAAGAAACAAAGAAAGAAAGAAACAAAGAAAGAAAGAAGAAAACAATGAAAACGTAGAAGACGGGCCCCTAATTAACATAGTAAAATAAGTAATAAGAAAGAAAGAAAGAAAAAAGAAAGAAGAAAACAATGAAAACGTAGAAGACAGGCCCCGAATTAACATAGTAAAATAAGTGAAAAGAAAGAAAGCAAGGAGGAAAGAAAGGAAGAAAGCAAGAAAGAAAACAATAAAATCTAGTAAGGCAGGTCACGAAAAGAAAGGAAGAATGAATGAATGAAAACAATAGAATCTTATAGATGAAGCATTATCTTTATTATTAATGTTTTGATGAGTTTTCCTATTATCATATTTTTGCTTGTTTACATCTATAATATTAGTAATAGACATTATAGATGTATGAATTTCATAGATGACTCATTGTCGTTATTTGTTGAAATGATACATTATCCATAAAATGTCTGATATGTTCAATGAAATGGAAGAAGAGAGAGTAAAAGAGAGAATCTATGAAGAGAGTAGAAGGGAAAGAGAGAAAGAATAGAGAGGTTGTGGATGAGAAAAGAAGAAAACAGACGATAAAAAAAGAATAAGTTAGAATGGAAAAAGAGGGTGGGTGAGAATAGATAGAGAGAGAATGAGATAGCGAAGCAGTGGTTTAGGGTGGATGAAGAGAGCTAAAAAGAGAAGTAGATAGATGAAATGGAGAGAGAGAGAGAGATAAAGAAGAAGAAGAAGCAGCAGCAGTGGGTGAGAAATGGAGAGACAGGGAGAGAGAGAGAAAAGAAGCAGTGGGTGAGAATGAATGAAGAGACGTACAAAAAGAAGCAGTGGGAGAGAATGGATAGAAAACGAGAAAGAGAGAGGTAGAAAACGGATGAAGAGAGAGATAGATAAAGAGGGGCAGTGGGTGAGAATGGATGAAGGTGAATAGGAAAAGAGAGGTAGTGTCTGAGAATAGAAGACAAGAGAGAAAAAAGGAACATTAGAACACAATGGGAAAAGAGAAAAAAATCAGAATCAGTGGGTGAGAATGGATGAAGAGAGAGAAAGGCGGGACAGGGGGTGAAATATGAGAAGGGGAAAAAGAAAGGTAGTGGGGGAAATGATGAAGAGAGGAAAGAAGAGGAGCACTAAGAATGGAAAGAGTGAGAGAGAGTAGGGCAGCAGTGGGTGAGAATAGAAACAGATGGGGATAAGAGACGTTGGGTGAAAATGGATGAAAAGTGAAAAACAGGCAGTGGGTGGGAATCGAAGAACAGAGTGGGTGAATATGGAAAAAAAGAGAAATATAGGGAAAAGAAGTTATAAAAGGGGCGAGAATAGAAGAAGTTAAAAAGAGATAACTGCACATTGAGTGCAAAATGAAAAAGAGTAAGAAAAAGTGAGACATTATGTATGAATGGAAAGAGAGAGAGAGAGAGGGGGGGGAGAGAAAGAGAAAGATAGGTATTAGTCACTGGGCGAAAATGTAAGAGAAAAAAAACAGAACTTGCTACACATTGGTACGTTAGAAAAAGAGAACCTGACAGTAGGCGAGAATCAAAGAAAAAAAGAGAAAGATTGACAGAGAGGGACAATGAGATACAGGGCGGGAATGGCTGATGAAAATATGAAAAAATAGGATGAAGATAAAAGACTAACAAATTAAAAAAAAAAAAAAAAAAAATATGAAAGAATAACGTTTAAAAACCGGAAGAGATATTTTAATGCCGTTATCAAAGTGTTATGTTTAGCAAAAAAAAAAAAAAAAAAATGGTTGACTCCATTTTTTTGACATTACGGCGATACTTCAAAAGAAAACATCTACTTCAAAAAGCTAGCGGAAAAGGTTGGAGATTTGGCACGAAATATTCCGCTGAGTTCCTGGAGAATTGGCGATGACGATGACTTGTGAAGTGGTGAAAGTGGAAGGTGTTGAGAATCAATTCTCCTTCCCTGTTTTGCCTGTCCTTTAGAGACCAAACAGCAAGTTAACTCGATGAGTAACATCAGTATAGTTACAGGTAACATTAATCATTGACCAATGATTGGCTCTCATTTCGCCTCATTCCGGAATGTTTTAACAAACGTCAAACAACTGCAACTATTTGCTTTTCTCGTGTGTGTGTGTGTGTGTGTGTGTGTGTGTGTGTGTGTGCGCGCGTGTGTGCGCGTGTGTGTGTGTGTGTGTGTGTGTGCGTGTATGTACTTGGCAATTTATGGCAAAGTTTGGAATAAGGCGTAGAATTTGTGAGCTGTGTCAGTAAAGTTACGTTAGAACCTCTACGTCTCTGATCACAAAAGTTAAGCAACGCCGAACCTAAGGTGAGTGACCACTTAGAAGCTCCCGACAGTAACTTGTGACCTTATATAAAACTAAAGCCAAGTTTATTTACATGTATCATTAAGTCTTTACCTTGCTTACATTCGGACTAATGCCCCCATTTTAGTTGTTATAATAACAACAAAGATAGGGACATTAGTCTGAATGTAAACAATGTAAAAATGATAACTCCTCATCACAGAAGGAAATCAGGCAATAATGGGATAATAACAACAAAGATGAGGATAATAGTCCGAATAATGTAAATAATGATAACTCGTCATTTCAGAAATTCAGACATGAATTATGTCAAGATAACTGTTGGGGCGTCGAGTCAGATCAATACTTTGATAGATGACCACTTAGAGACCCCAGGTACTGTGCGCTGGTGCAAAGGGAAGCGGATCTTTTGAAATATCGACAATAGAGGGAAACCTTGCTTATAAGCAAATTCTTTTGTTTTTCATGTTTGGTTCGAATGGCAAAGGAGAGACGAAAGACTTAAACTGTCTTTAGTTTCTGGGAAATATTTGGTTGAATCATAAATAATTTCCGCTTTTTCATTATCAACTTTATACTTCCAAAAATAAAACACAATTATATTTTACTCAATTATATATTTTCTTATTCGAAATATTAAATTTAATATATCAGCGTGAAATTAAAGCTAAAATAAAAGCTTCGAGATTTTCGATTTTTAAAAATTTATTTTAAAACTTAGATAAGAGAGAGAGAGACAGAGAGAAACGGAGATAGAAGACAGGTTTGGATAGATAGATAGATAGATAGATAGATAGATAGATAGATAGATGTTATTCATTTTCTATTCTTCAGCTAAATATTTGTATATCACACACACACACATACACACACAGAGACAGACAAACCGGATGTAACAGCAAAATTGCCCAATTGCTAGATTAAGCTTTGAACCGTTGTATTTTAGAAATGATTAAAGATATCTTACTGGAATTCTCCGAGGTTTTTATAGCACTATTGGACTCTACTTTGAGCAGTAAGAATGTATTTATCTCTAAATTGAAATGATGATCCTTCTTGCTGTTGTGACTTCCTGATAAAGTTTTTCTCTCTACTACCACCTCTTTTTAAAACTTATTCACCGTTCTCTTCTTGGTTCTTGAATGAACTTTGAAGATGAAAACCAAAGTATGAATGTTGGTATCATTAGTGAAGACCTGAATGATCTTTTTCCTCTTACCATTGCTCAGTTAGGAAGACAGTGGCGCTGACACAAAACGATTTTAACCTATTCTCTTTCTAGCTGAATAACTCAAAGTTTTTTTTAGTGATTCGTACGACAATGGTGTTCAGATGGCTAAACGACTTCTCTGAAAACCTGGAAAACAGAAACTCAATTACTGGATTTTTAGATATTAAACATTTTGTAAGATAGACAATTATCCCATGCTGTTACACTATTTGGACAGTTTTACTGTTACACCCGATATATATATATATATATATATATATATATATATATATATATATACTCGACTCTCCCGTCGAATTCGACGAATGAGGGTCAAGCAGATCTGTTCCTAGGAAACCGACAGCTCGACAACGGCACATGAGATTTGATTATAGTGGTGAAGGTTTATATATATAGTGAGATAAAACAAACTGTGACAAATCCATTAATAACTGGGTTTGCTTGATTGATTTTACATGATAACCATTATTAAATTAGTTAATGCCGCATATTTAGATAGATAGATACTTGCGACATTACATAGATAGATAGATAGATAGATACGGCGTGCGATGGATAAATTGTCGTCTAAATTACGCAAAAATGAAAAATAACACTGATATCTCATTTTAACAGATATATTTACTAATAGTACACAAAAACATATTGAAATATCAGGTTGGTGCAAAAATAATGTCGTTTTTTGACGTTAAAAATACGTCAAAAACGACATTATTACGTCATTATTTTTGCACCAACCTAATACTAAAGAGTAAATTTATTCAATAAAATCGCCATTGGCTTCAAACATGATCTCCAAATAAATTCGGAATCTCCTTCAACTCTTCTAGACTGTCTCCTTCTTTAATCACATAATCCTTTCCTTCAGTTCATTTTTGATGTTACAAGCAATTTTCTTGGTATCTCGCTAGTTTGCACCCTACACATAATAATCAAGGGGATTGCAGTCAAGGGAGTTAGGTGACCAGATTTAAGAAGTGATGTCGCCGTAGAAATTGTCTGACAGCCATGAGTAGGTTCTTTTGCTTGTGTAGCATGGTGCAGAGTCCTGTTGTCTGATTTAGGGTCTTCCAGCAGTCACACTCTTTACCCTAACCAGAACTACCTCCTGAAGCCACTAGATGCAGGCCTCCGTGTTGAGACTGTGGCCCTGTAGGAAGATGAATGGCGGCATAACTTTGCCATCACTAGTGATCACTCCAAACAGAATGATGTTAACTGGATTTTTACTTTTCATCACACTCAGTGCATCTTTTGGGGACACAGCATCCTTTACACTGTCCTTAGACTGAAACCCAAACACTCTGAAATGTCCGTATTGGAATACCAAGAAGTACAGAATGTCGTTTCCAAACTTCTGGCGGAGTGAAATTGCGCCGTTGTGTTCTTTTCCTCACAAAAGGTGCCCAACTGACCCTACTGTACTGTGCCGTCGACAAAATCAAAAACAAAGTATGGGCATACGCGAAATTAAAAATATAAAATGGCGACAATTTACACATCGTATTCTGTAGATAGATAGATAGATAGATAGATAGACAGATAGATAGATAGATAGATAGATAGATAGATAGATAGATAGATGATTCGCTACGCCCTGTAATTTTATGTGTATTTGTAAATGTTTTGGTGTTCGTTTTTTTCACACTATGATCTTTGTTCTACACTGTTACAAAATCAAATGCCAGCAGACTACTTGAAGCTGAGAGATTGACGCCAATTGTACAAAATATGAGCAAGTGACTTCCTTTTATTCAGGTTATGCGAGAAAATGAATGGGCGTTCGGTTGCCAAGTTGACATTAAAACGTTTGCAACTCGCGTTAATTACTTCGCTATGGCCGCTGGAGAGAAAATAGCATACCACGGCCGCAAAATAACAAAGGGAGGTAATTTCAAAAGAAAGGACAAGTCGATTTTTTTTTTGATGAAGCATTCTTTCTTCTTCCAATAATGCAGTGGTTCTTTTTTCATTTTTTTTCAACTAATGTTCACTCTAAAAAGGTCACGAGAGCCACTCGAAGTAGAGGTTTATTGCGCGGACTCATATTAGCACAGGAAAGGACAAGAGTTATGAGTTATGAGTATAGAGCTGAAGAAGACTTTAGAAGGAACCGGAAACCCAATCCTAAACAGGAAATAAGGGATAACTTTCTACTTCTGTTCAAAAGACCGGGGAGGAGTGAGAAGCGAGTGATAGGCGAATCTATCTGCTGTCACATTTGGAGTGGTGCTTTGCTATACATTTAGAGATTCTTGTTAAAACTTCAAAGAAAAATCTGCAATGTTATCGGTCCTGACCTGGCATCTCGGTTTTAGTTTATTTGCCACCGCCTTTAGGTAGCTTCCCTGTGCTTTTTCTATAAATACTTTCATGGTAATTGTTCTAATGAACTTTCCGAGACTTTCATATGGACCGTCATGAATGGCGCCAAACTTATTCAGAAATATCTAAACCACTGTCTCAGATCGATGGTTAAAAATGTCTTTGAGCGAGTGAAGCGTGTAGGTCTCAAGAGTGTCGTCGCAAGGGTCCCGTGGGAACTCACCGAATGATACAGGCCCTTCACTCTACTAATTGCAATACGGAATGGAAGCCCCGGAACAGCAACACAGACACGTCCGTCTCCCACCAGGAGTGAACCCGAACTCTGACCGATCCAAAACATGACTTAGCATAAACCAGCCACTGGATATACCCTATTTCCGGTTTTGTTGCCACTTGATCGCAAAAAAAAACAACAAAAAAAAAAATACAAAACAAAGCATCACTTTTTGCACTTAAAAGGAGTTAGGCTGTAAGCATACAATGTGACCCTTGTGCAAGCTTTCCACAGACCGCCCACTGATCACCCCCCATTGCATTTAGATTCTCAATCTTGTTGGTGAGGACCAAACTGGGGGACTGTATGCTGTATGCCCACAAAGTGACACGATGAAAGACAAATGCCACGTAGAGAAATAAGAACGCGAATCCTTTTTCCATTATTATATTAAGGTGTTTTATTCAGGACATCGCCTGCTCGTTCGGATGGGTGGGTAGGCGATACTTGTGACAACTTCTGCTATGTCAGCTCTTCCCCTGGCCAACTCCTCGCCAATCTACTCATCTCGATGTAGTGGCTGGCAATACGTAGAAGGTTAGCGATCGCCATACGAATATGTTCGTTTCCCGCCAATGAAAAACCAGCACCCTCCGTGATCCCAAGAATGGCAATTAATATAGGCCAGCACTAGGATATAACCTATTTGCGGTTGTGTTGTCATCTGAACCGGGAAAATTCTTCATCCATCGCCCCATTTACACCCCATTAATGTTTGGTTAAATTGGATGCCATTTAGAAGACAGAATTAAAAAAAAAAAAAAAAAAGACTCAACCGCTGGTCTATCAAACAGAAATAACTTGAGGCCGAGGTAAAATAACTTTTTCCTATTCTAAGTGTGTGTCCAAAGAAGCGCACTAAAACGGACTGCATTGCATTTTCTGATCCAGTAGTGTGATAGAAAATTCTACCCAAAAGTCTTCATAATCTCTAAGAATTAAGAAAACAATTATGTAGACAGGATATACAGAAAGTCTAAATTTAGCAACGATGTGATCTATCTTCCGTCAAAGGTATTATCTTTTTTTTAGGCATTTCTCCCCAAGCATGGCGAGAGTGCCACTAGCTCGCAGGGGTTAAAGAGAGTAAAAGTGAGAGAAGAGACTATGTGTAGCGGGGATTGAGGAAAGGATAAACGAAGAACGGGAATCAAGGCAAAAGAAGATGGCGATTGACATTGCATTTAAATTTTTGATGATTGTAGTTATGAGGGAAGCAAGTAAGAGGAAGGGAGTTTTAATGTCGGGAAGCACGAGAAAAGAAACTGCTGGAGTAGAAGTGGCGGTTGCATTTAACTATTTCAGCAGTAAAAGATGCCAATTTAGTAGGACGATTAAATTCATTTAGTCGGAGCATCAGGGAAGATAGCTCATCAGAACAGTTACCGTTAAAATATTTGTAGAAAAGACAGACATCAGAAGAAAATGACTGATGTCGAGATGCCAAGTCAGGACCGATTATATTGCAGATTCTTCTTTGGATTTTCTCAAGAACCTCAAGATGAACAGAAGGGACACCAGACCAGATATGGCAACAATATTCAATGCATGGACGAATGGTAGATTTGTAGATGTGTAAGATAGTCTCTGATGAGAAAAACCTTCTGGCACGACACAGTGACCCAACTTTCCTTGCAGTAGATGCAGTTATTGATTCAATGTAGTTGGTCATTGGAATGAAGAGAAAAAGACAGACTTTATACTTAACAAGTGCGTTTTATAAAATAGACAGAAGTTAATAGATATACTGGGTGTACCCTCCATAAAATACATAAAATATACATAATTTAAAATGTGAATATCTCAGTAACTGCATAGTCCAGGTAAGCGAAATTAAATAAACTTCATGTTGAACAATAAAAGATTTATTTATCAAAATTCGAATACGGTATTTAAAGGGATGTAGATTTTGTAAGCGATTTCACAAAGCTTCAGTAGAAGCACCAACTGTTTGCGCTTCCGTGTGTGCCCTACTCGATTTCACAAAGTTCAATATGCGCACATGTCAAGTCAGTAGTCCAGCTCCTGCCAAACACGCTGTAGCATGTCTTGCGTAGCATTCTCCAACACCTCAGTGATTCTCTGCTTAAGTTCCTCTACGCTTGTAGGGATAGGGGGATATAAACCTGTCCTTTCACATCGCCTCATAGAAAAAAATAACAAGATGTTAAATCAGGTGATTGCGGTAGCCATTTCAACAACCCATTGTCATTATCACCGGCATGTCCGATCCATCTTTCTGGTATATTCTCATTGAGATAAGTCCGCGCAGTCAATTTAGTTTGGTTTGGTTTGGTTTGTTTTACGGCTTATCAACCTCAATGGGTTATTTAATACCGACAAGATTTTTTATTGCTAGTAATATTTTTTTCAAAACTTTATTGCTGGTAATATTTTTACAAAAATTTATTACTGGTATTAAAACCTATTTTTACACTTTCATAGTGTTTTGACCCCAGTTTGAGGGTTAACTATTTGCCTATAGCTGGGACCCTAACAGGTGCTACCACCCCGGATCAGAGTGGACCTGGAAACACCAGCAATTAAGAGGTGGTTCCACGCTTCTCAAAACCTCCTGATCAGAGGCCTTGGTGTTGGACATAGTTTGTCGTCTTATCCAGGACGCGGATGTAGTTTATCGCCATACCCAGGACGCTCAACTTTTGTGAGCTCAGATAAAAATATTTCCATTTCATCAGTAAAACTTTAATTCGGTCAAAGGGACATAACACAAACAAAATATTAACCTTTATGCATCTACTTTATTACACAAAAAAAATATAATTTGTTGTTATAAATCCGCTTTTGTTACTTGTGTCATATTTTGTGGTATTTTGCGTTAAATATAAATCGTGAGGTCATGTTAACAGACATCTACAAATGGTCATATATAATAACTTACCTCAACAAGATGGAATGTAAAAAGGCTTCTCTTAGATGATTAAAAGATTTTTTCCATTTTTTCAGTTTTCAAGCTAATTTTACTTTTGGGATTATATTTCTATTTGAGGCATTCTTGATTCAATGGATCAGCATTTTGTGTCTTTCATGAAGGCATTAGCGCAGGAGATTTAAAGGGATTAATTCTAGACGTAGATTGTCATGTCATTGATGCTGGACGGTCGGCTATGAAATCGATCCATCCAGTAGTAGTAGGCGGAGGAAAATGGCAGAGAAGAGGACTAGATAGAGGAGAGAAGGTAGAAGACAGAGGGAGAGGGTAAGGGCGAATAGTAAGATAAAAAGAGGGAAGGAAAGAAAACTAGAAACGAATTGAAAAGGCCGAGAAAGAGATTATGAATGATATAGAGCTGTTACAAGGAAAAGACAAAAGAGGAGGAGTAACCCAGTAACCCTTTGTGTCTTAGTGGCTTTACCGCCTTGTAGGGGGTGAACTCTATTAAAAAGAAATCTGGTACAGTTCTTTGTGATTCCGTTACGTCAATCCAAGGGGTTCGAAGACGCATGGTTCTTACTGACGTCTACCTATTTCATTCGCTTAAAACCATTTTAAGCATCAATCTTAGAAAGCGGTTGTACGCAGCCGACAGTTTAGATATTTCTGAACTTGGCGTCATACATGACGTCCATATGCAAATCTCGATCTGACGAAGTTATTTAAGAACATTGCTCGAGTTTTTAGATTAGTGCTTTTTATTTTGTAGCAGCTATTGGGCGAAATTACAGTGCGTACATCGTGTTCTATGTTCAATTTTCTCATCTTCTATACTAAATTATAACTGATCCATACACCGAGGTATCTGAAGCGTTTAGTATTTATTAAATTCACATTCTGAATTTTGATTATGGCTTCAGCTTAGGTGACATCAATTCTTTCATTCCAATTCCAGATCATATTAGCTTGGTGCAAAAATAATGTCGGTTTTTGACGTTAAAAATACGTCAAAAACCGACATTATTTTTGCAACAACCTAATAGTTTCTGTTTTGGAAATGTTTACCTTGAGTCCTATTTCTTGGAACTCTTGGTAGATGATGTTGATTTTTGGTTCATGACCACTCTTGTCCCAACTATGAATACCTACGTCATCAGCAGAACCTACTTCAGCATTTGTACATTGGCTTCGGGAGAAGGGACGAACAAAGTAAGCGAATGTAAGAAAAATATATAAAAATGAGGAGATGAAGGGAAAAAGAAAAGAAAGAGACTATAAAAAGAAAGAGAGGAGAAATAAAGAAAAAAAAAGGAGATAAAAAAGGAAGAGATGAAAAGAAAAAAGAGAGAACGAATAAAAAGAGAAGAGCAAAAGGGAAAAGAAAAAGTACATAAGAAAGAAAAAGAGAAAAACGAGGAAATAAAGAGTAAGTAAAAAAAGGAAGCGAAGTGAAAAAAGAAAGAAACGATGAATAAGATAAATAAAGGAAAAGAAAAGAAGAAAAAAGAAAGAGAAGAAAAGAAAAAAGAGAGAACGAATAAAAAGAGAAGAGCAAAAGGGAAAAGAAAAAGTACATAAGAAAGAAAAAGAGAAAAACGAGGAAATAAAGAGTAAGTAAAAAAGGAAGCGAAGTGAAAAAAGAAAGAAACGATGAATAAGATAAATAAAGGAAAAGAAAAGAAGAAAAAAGAAAGAGAAGAAAAGAAAGACAAGAGCAACAAGAAAGAGAAAAGAAATAAATGAAAAGAAACGATAAAAAGAAACAGGTAAACAAATAAAAAGAGAAAGAGATAATGTATATTTTTAAAATAATTTACCTTTGCATTTATTTATTTATTTTACAGTCTCAGAATAAACGTCAACCCAGATTGGGCGGGGCCGGGGGCTGTGATACGTGTGCGTAATGTACTTTTATACGGAAACTTAATTCTACATGATACA
>OZ010603.1:27860516-27945516 GCA_963932145.1 Acanthosepion lycidas
TGTGTTAACCCACTGTAGTAGTCCAAGGGTGTTTTTTATGGATTTGTTGGTTCTTTCTAAGATGGTCTTACTAATTTTGCCGATTTTCGTTCTGGTAGGGTTTATAAGCCTAGTAGATGGCTTAGTTTTGAATTCAGGTTTATGGTCTTTTAACAAGACATAGGCTTCCTTAGTTTGTAGTTTGCCGACCCGATCACTGATCAATAATTTATCAGTAATTGATTTACTGATACTGTTAATGCTATCTATTTGGTTGAAGTTATTTGTATCAATTTTTTTGTAGTTTCTGGTTAGACTATCCCTAACTAATGTATCATAGTCCTTAGGAGATAACTTATAAAAATTATCCGTTTTATCGGATTTTACATATATATCACCAGATTTATTAATGTCTTTGACGATACTATCCAGATTTTTTTGGAAGGCATTTTTGTATTTATAGAAGGTTAATCCTTTGATGATATCCAATAGTTCATTTTCAAAAGCAGACAATTGCTTAATAATTGGTGCAGTTTTGAGGCTTTTAAAACCATAAATTTCGCGTTCACACAATGGTTTTTTGTTTATATATATATTAAGAATTCATGGATTTATTTTTAATCCGACACTTTTATTAAATTAAACGTCATTATATTGGACACTTCTTATTTAAAATAGGTGCCCCCTTATTATTTATTAAACAGTGTTTAATTGGAGTTTCTGCTAGTAGGGTTTTTATATAATGAGCTGGTGTTGTTACTGTATTCTACGAAATCATCTAAGAATGAGAGTTTATTTTTTTGACTTAATTTGCAGGTAAAGTTAAGGCCAGAGTTTGTTTTTTTTTTTTTTTTTTTTTTCATATGTGATTTTGAGAGTGTCTATTTCTTTTCTGTTTAAATATCATATTTTCTAAGTGGGACATATAAAAATTGGAGAAGAATGGGCCGAGCGGATTTTCCATACTAAGATCATTAGTTTGGGTGTAAATGTTATCATTAGGGTCGTAGAAGAGGACTTTGGTTGTGCATGCATGTAATAATTTTTTGAGGATATTTGGTTTGATGAATAGAGGGAGGATAGTATTATGTGTGTACAAGGAGTTAAGGATAATGTCAATGGTTTGATCGACATGGACGTTTGTGAATAAATTTTCAACATCATGTGACACTATGATACCTTGGGTTGGTTTTGTACTTTTTAGAACTTGGAGGAATTCGTGAGTGGATGTGTTGCTGTAATTGGTGGTTAGGTAGTTAAGAATATATATATATATACATACATATATATATATATATATATATATATATATATATATATATATATATATTCTTTATTTACGATTCCAATGGAATAAATTATGACCATGGAATATTAGTGTTTAAGCCTTTTTATTATATCCTTACTCTGTCCTGGACATTGAGTTCTACCTGGATTCTATCCTCTCGGAATTTTTTATTCAAAAAAATATACATGTGTGTATATGCACCTGTGGATTTTGCATATATATGTATATTTACCACTAATATTATCTATCTATCTATCTATCTATCTATCTATATATATATATATATATATATATATATATATAATGAAATGGACAAAGTACGACAATTATTTTAAGAGGGCGCATATTTTCTAGGAAAATTTCTCGGACATTCAGACCGGTAAATGTTGTTAATACTGTTTATTATAAACAGGGCATTTACTTAAATATTTGTATCTATAAAAAGAGCGTATAAACACAAAAATGTCTTCAAATAATTGTCGCATTTTGTCTATTTCATAATGTGTGACATCATTTGTTTACATTTGGATGCGCATCGAGCAGATATGAATGTATGAGAGAAAATCATGAAGAATTGTGGTTTAAAAACAGTAAAATCGACCTTGCTAACCGAAACGCTCCTCTGTGGCTCAATCGGTAAAAGCACGTCAGGCTATATGACGGTTCAGTATAGGATACAGGTTCGATTCCTGTCGGAGGACGCATATTTTCTATGAAAATTTCTCGGGCATTCAGGTCGGTAAATGTTGTTAATACTGTTTATTATAAACAGAGCATTTACTTAAATATTTGTATCCATATAAAGAACGTATAAAGATAAAAAATGTCTTAATATATATATATATATATATATATATATATATATATATATATATATATATATATATGCCATCTGTCGTAGCAGAGTGCGATTAATAAACAGTTCTCATAACTTCCAAAACTCATAACTTCCAAAAACCTTTAAGGAAAATTCTAGCTGATAATACAAAGATCCTTTTCAGGTCACATAATTGTACACAGATCGGTATTAGGGAAAACTCTACTTATTAAACTTTATTCTCCAACTAACAACCTCACACTATTTAGCAGAGGAGGCGGGGTGTTAAAAGTGTTCTAAAAATAGAAGTTTTGCCTCGGATGACCGCCAAGAAGCACAACTCCACACAGTAAAATTACTATGTAGCAACCAAAAACAGAATTTCAACATCCCAAAACATATCCTTGATAATGGCTAGAGAAGTAGTCAAAAGCGCTCGGAACAAAGGCTGAAGAAGGCTGGAGGACATAACGTCTGAAACGTCTTAAAAACAAAGTTGAGCACAATCTGTCTATATTTCTGAGATGCGGTTTGTAACTATTTATACTATTTACATCGTTCGGACTGTTGTCCTCATCTTTATTGTCATATTCTCCACGTTTCGGCCGTTCTACGCTCTGGCCTTCTTCAGGATCTGTCTATATATTTGGGATTAGGTATTTTAAGCATTTACATTATTTACATCGTTCGGACTGTTGTTCTCATTTTTATTGCCATATTCACTACGTTTCGACCGTTCTACTCTCCGGCCTTCTTCAGGATCTGTCTATATTTCTGGGATGAGGTACTGTAACTATTTACACTATTTACATCTTTCGGACTGTTGTCTTCATCTTTATTTCTTTATGCAGGTAAAATGGTCGGCTCCCTGTAGCGCTCCAGTAAGTATCTGATACTCATGATATCGTCCACGTTTATAAGAACCAGATCAGGCCGAAAATGGAGTACTGCTGTCATATTTAGACGGCAGCTGTCCAGTCCTCCCTTTCCGGTTTTGAGACTGTCCGAAGCGCCTCCGAGTCCTTGTCGGTGATGAATTATTTTCCAACCTCTCTCTCACTGGCGGGATGTGGCAACCCTCGCATTGCTCTATTGCCAATTCAATGAAAAGTGCTCAGACGAACTACATTCTTTGGTTCCGCCAGGTTTAACCTTAACGGCTAGGACCCGCCATACCACTTCCATTGTAGCAAACCAACCACATTCCCTTCGTATTCTTTTGCTGAGAAGTAATTTCAACTCGAATAGCTTCTTTCCGCGAACATCTGCTCCAAGAGGATATTTCCCCGATCACTACAATGTTGACCTGTTCAAGTGTAGAGTAAACAGTTATCTTCACGTCCTATCCGCATAAACTACCCCTTAACTTAGCCCTCTACCTCGAGTGGCAATCGGGTCTTGTACTGGGTGAACCTTATTATAAAAAAAATTCTTATGTCCTCATCTTTATTTTTATCTACTGTGGATAAAAGCGTTAGTTGAGTAATCCAAAGATTGACTTGACCCAAAGAGTTGTGAGTTCAATACCTGCTCATAGCTGAAGGAAAAAAAATTGGAGAGTTGAGTTACTGAAGGGAATCAACTGAAACTGAGGCGTGTCATGTGGAACTAGAACAATCTACCCTCTTGGACTAAATAAAAGGTTCGGTTCGAAATTCCAACGTATTCCAGCCTGAAGAAGGCCGGAGCGTTCAACGGCCGAAACGTCATGAATATGGCAATAAAGATGAGCACATTTAGTCCGACTGTAAATAATGATTACTCCTCATCCTAGAAATTCAGACAGAAATTAGTGACATTATTAACAATTTTTTTTTTATTTTCGGTTCATGTAAACTCGAGGGTTGTAGAGTCTAAAAAGTGGTCCGGTCGTTGCAATAAAAAGCGACAATAAAAATGAAAATAAACTTCTATTAAAAATTAATAATAAAATGCTCCATTTGAAAAAATTAAGTCATCTTAATATTATTTTACGTAATAAAACTTATATTGTTTAGTGGTTTGCGGGTTAGGGGTTAAAATGAACAGTTGGTTTCCCCACTCCAAGAAGATTAATGGAGGCAGATAAGGATGAGGAAAAACACCGGCAACTTTAACAAGATAAGGAATTTATTTACAAATTTACTCGCTTAGCTCGTTTCAGGAAAATAAATAAGAAATTTTCAAATTTCGCATGAAGAGGAAATGTCCATAAAACAGATTAAAGGATACGACACAAAATAATCTTCAAAAATGTTTAAGTCAAAGGTAAAAGAGTTCGTTGTTCACCGAAGGGTTATATACTGTTGCATACATTCAAAAGAGATAGTGTGAAATATTTTTACCAACTCTCTCAATTCATGTTTTGATGTATATGTTATTGATGTATATAAAATATCTTTAAAATATTCAATTATCTCTTTCTTGCCATCTGCCCACTTGATGTGGAACTTATTAAAAATCCCATATTATTCGCAGATTCGAACACAAACAATTGCTCTTTTTATACTTGACTTCTAGTAGCGTGTGGCTTCATAGTTCAAATGAGCAGCTGATTTAGCGACGCCAAGTAGATTAATGATGGAGGATAATGATGAGGAAAAACACAGGTAACTTTAACAAAACAAGACGAGGAATTTATTTACGAATTTACACGTTTGAATTTGTGTCAGTGGCTCGTTTCAGGAAAATAAATCAGACATTTTTAGTGTCCATAGTTTTAATGTATCGTCTTGAAGAGGAAATGTTCATACAACAGATTAAATGATCTGACACGAAATAATATTTAAAAAAATGCTTAAATTTAATGTAAGAGAGTTCGTTTTTCACCGAAGGGATATACGGTTGCATTCATTCAAAAGGAGAGAGAGAGAGAGAGACAGACAGACAGACAGAGAAAGAACGAGAGAGAAAGAAAGAGAAAGAGAAAGAGAAAGAGAGAGTTTGAAAGAGTTGGCTTTCTTGGGTTATTAAGAAAAAATTATTTGAAATGCCGTATGCGTGGTTAAAGGCCGATAATATATTTGGCGGATAATTTTACACTAGTAAGAATTTGAATGTTGCTCACTGGTTGCAAGGAACTGAACTGAAACCTTTCACGTGACTTCAGACACTCTTCTCTCATTAATTTAAGTTGGGTGAATAGCTCATTTCAGGAAAATAAATCAGAAATTTTTAAAGTCCATAGTTTTAACGAATTGTCATGAAGAGGAAATGTTCATACAACAGATTAAATGATCTGACAGAAAATGATGTTCAAATATGTTTAAAACAAAGTTAAGAGATTTCGTCGTTCACGGAATGGTTATATGGCTTGCATACTTTCAAAAGTAACAGAAGAGAGTTTGAAATATTTAGTTTTCTTGTTTTGAGAGACAATTCTTTGAAGTGCTGCATGCTGATTAGATGGTGATAATATAATTGACAAGTAATTTTACACTGGTGAGTACTTCAACGCTGGTCACGAGGAATTGAAACGAAACTTCCCACATGACTTCAGACGCTATTCTCTGATTAATTTAATTTTTATCCTCATTTTCGCTTTTGTCACTACATGAAGAGCTAAACCTCATCCATTGTCATGATTAATTAAGCGTAGCTTAGACGTGGCACGAGGCAGAAAGTATGGGGCACCTAGTGAGGATTGAACTCGCTATTGCGTCGTAATTGATCTAGTGAAACAAGCTTGCTAACTATTACACCACGTCGTAAAAGTGTCCAAAAACCTAATCCACGCCACTTAAAATCAACAAATACCTTATATAAATGAAGACTTAAAAGATTTTTTTCCTATCTCAAATTTGCATTTATCTTCGTTTCACAAGTGTTTACATCGATGAGGTTTTGCTTTTCCAATGACAACCTTTTTGTCAAGATTACCGGTACATAATGCTAAAGGAATTTACCTGTACTGTTAAGGTTAGCCAAGGGTAACAGGGTGGAGGTATAACAGGTAGGTTATGGCCACCGAAAATGCATGAATTTTAATCCATCCAGAAAAGAATTTGGGTACTTGTGAGTTATCCGTCGCCATTTTTAAACTAATTTTCCAACTTTTTCACAAATACAGATGTGTAAAAATATACCATCTGAAATATTAAAAAATAAATTTTTAATACTACATCTAAATACATATATATGAATATCTATATATTCATTTATAATCATATTTCAGTTATAATGCGACCATTGAATTTTAGGGGGGAAAACTTTTTTATATATATCGTGCATTTAATTTGAGCAAAACTAATAGGCCTGCCGTTTCAGTACTGGTCATCATCCGGGACATATTTTATATTCTAACCTGAAGAAACCAGACTACAGTAGCTCTTTTACACTGTGCTATTAATATTAGCCAAAGGTACCGTGAGAATGTAGGCCTACACGGAGGTAGATTACGGTCACTGAAAAATGCATGAATTTTAACCCACTAGAAAAGTTTTACCTGTTTATAGTGCAACCGAAAAGATATGTTTTTTAACCTCTTCAAAGAATTACTTGTCTATAGTGTCCCCCGCCTACCCACTTTGTAGACTTTTCTAGAAATGGACATTTCTAAACATGTCTCGTCTGCTTTTGTCAAATTTCAATACATAGAATTCGCTGCTTAGCCGTAATGGTGTAAGGGAGATAACACTAATTTATTCTTTCAAAAAGATACAAAGAATGACTTGGGTGAGAATTACATTACTAATTTTAAATAAATGGACATTTAATTAAATTCTCTCTCTCTCTCTCTCTCTCTCTCTCTCTATATATATATATATATATATATATATATATATATATATATATCCCCCTATAGAAAAAAAATCGAAAGATTTAAATTTCATGTAAAGTTTAAAATAAATCTTTCGATTTTACATTGTAAACAAATCCTGAAAAAAGATATTTTTTCTTATTTTTTTAGAGTTTTTTTTTTTTTTACTGTTTCTTTTTTTATTTATTTTTTCATGTCCAGTGACTGCAGAACATATTCCTTTTCTTTATTATTATTATCTCTGAATAACTATGACTTATTGGGAAAGTTAGTTATCCTTTTTTTACTCTATTCTCCGCGATGTCGAATTCAGAGTTATACTTCTCCTAGACAGGCTACCACCCAAAGCTAGACAGTCGAATCTACGCTGCTGGTTAACAAATGTTGAAAGCGAAGGGGAGAACAAATGGAATCATTCCTTTCCGAAGGAGAATTTGTATGAAGAGGAATACAAATGACGAGGCCAGAATTTGAACTCGGTTCGTCGATTCCACTTTTGGCATCGTTGCGTTACGTGTATATATTCTTTTAAATACAACAGCACAAAAAAGATTAACAAAGTACATATGAAACTGATTAAAAACAAATTTTAACATTGTATTTCGAAATATTTTCTTTAATTAATTACAACCGCTTTTTAATTATATCATTATAAGTAAATGACAATGGATTTAAAAATTTTTTTTTACGGCTTATCAATCTTTTACAGTTAGAAATTATTTTTAATATCTGTCTATATCTCTGAAATGATGTATTATGATTACTTGCATTATTTACATTATTCGAACTGTTATCCTCATCTTCATTGCCATATTCACAGCGTTTCGGTTGTTGTACGCTCCGGCCTTCTTCAGGTAATTGAAATTTCGAAACGAACCCTTTAATTCACCCACCGAGGTACTAATTCCACTTGCCATGTCTCTTTCGGATGTCTCAGTTATTTCCCTTTAGTTTAACTCTCCAAATTTTGGTTTACCAGTGGATAAAGACGTTGGTTAAACTCGACCCAAAGAGTTGTGAGTTCATTACCAGGCCACAACAGTGGTGAACCAAAATTTGGAGAATTGAGTTAAAGGGAAATAACTGAGACATCCGGAAGAGGCATGGCACGTAGAACTAGAACAATCTACCACATTTCTCGCTTGTAGAACTCGTTTCCGGTTCTATGCCTTCCAGTTAACTTTGATCTTCAAAAAGTTAAATACAATATCAATCGTTATCTGATGTCTTCCTGATTTCTCTTCTATTGTTCTCACTCCTTAGTAATGTTTCTGCTTTCTAATTCTTTCACACCCAGTAACTTCTTGGTCTTAGTGACTTTACTGCTTTACTTGGGGTAAATTCTATTAAAAAAAAAAAAGAAAAAAAAAAAAGAAAAAAGGAAAGAAAAAGTAACCTATAACTGTGGTGGCTAGAATAGGTGGACTCCTACCTCTCCAATGTCCAATTTCGAGCCATTATCCATTACACCACCTGCACATCCAAGTTTACAGCACCTGGTATTCCTAAGTGATATGGCCGTAATCCAAAGGACAACGAGGAATATGACAGAGAAATCCAAAGAGGCTTAAGAATAATGAAAGATATTTTCCGGAAACGAAGTATAATATTAAGAAATAAGAAAAATGTCTCTAGAAACTGTATTGTTTTACATAGGAACCTCCACCAAAACGCAATACCTAACGTTTAAAATGAATTTTTAATAATGAAAAATATTTCTTGAAGCTTTTATTTTAGTTTTAATTTCAAGATGTGAGATTAAGTTTAATATTTCCAATAAACAAAAAACTATTTCAAAACTAATTTAAATTGATTGGAAGGAATTTTTGTTTTGAAGTTTCTGAATTTTTGGGATTTAGTGCCGTTTTGGCAGTGTTAAAAATGCAAATCTCTTTATTAAAATATCTCTTAAAAATAAAATATACTTTTCTCAAACTTTATTTGAAGAATGTTAGCTGATTTAAAGAATAATTAATCTGATTTGAAACAACTATTATCTTTTTTAAGTTTAAAATATCACAGAAATGCATTTTTCAACACGACAGTAGCTTGTTTATTTATGAACAGCTTTTTAACACCAGCTCGATGAGAGAATTTACTGTTCTACGGGGGCTTTAACCGTAAAAAAATAATTGAGGAATATAACGCGAACGCCTTTTAAGTACTTGATGATCTTAAAAATTTGAGACAATATTCTCTGTAATCTAATGTTTTAGATAATTTGAGCTCTAAATTTACTATAGCTGTTACTCTTATTTTCTAATAGTGTCGTGTATAGGCGACCGTATCTATAAAATTCGGCACGTTTTTAAACATACAAAAAAAAAAAAAAAATTCAAAATTCTTTTAAAAACATTTGTGTGTGACATATTGGAATAAGATTTACAATATATGATTAGTAAATATAGTTTTACTTAATGACAAACTTTCCTAAGAGTTACATTATTGAAAGTGAATTTTAAAAGATTTTAAAATATCACAAATTATTCTAATTAAAATTAGAAAAAAATTAAAATAAATCTTGTAAAAATTCATTTTTCATCGAAATTTTTTCTGCAGACAATATTGTCCTTATATATATTATTCATAAAACCAATTAGAAGTTTTTCTAATTAAATAATGTCTTAGTTTTATTGAATTTTTTACTTTTAGATTCAGAGCAGGTTACAGTATGGAATCCCCCATACTTGCCTGTCACCCCCTGCGGGAAGATGCACTCTTCCCCAAATTAACCTTTAACCAATCATCACTTCACTTTTCCAAATTCAACTTCCCATTGGTTAAAATGACACGAAAATGTAGCAAGTTGAGGCAAATCCTTTTTTCCCGCGTAGCTATCTGGAGCCTATTGGAAAACCCAAAAATCTATAAAAAAAAAGAATCGCCCGACTTAATTCAAGTCAGTCAGACACTGAGTTTCGAGAGATGCCAGCAGACTCCACGCGTGCCAACACACTGACTCAACTCGCACTACTATTTCCGCGTGAAGAAAATTAACTTACAAATTAATAAAAAAGTGACATTATCACTACGAAATAGTAATTGTACAGCATATCAGTCAAAGGCACACAACTCTTCATAAGTTGAATCAACACTTACAATTGTTACACACATACACACTATTATTTGAACTCACACAATTGACATTTTACGTTGCAAAAATCAAACTGTTTTAATTTCACAAACTAACTTAAACCATTAACATTTATTCACCAAATCTCTGCATGGACACTCTTTGCAATCTTATCTCACTTGCTACGTTTAACAAGCAACCTATCATCACATTGTGTATGTCAAATATATATATATATAAATTCATGTTATTGCTGAAATCTATAACTACGTTGTTTTTTCCTTGATTTCTTCAAGTTGTATTGTCTTCATATGTTCGTTTAATTGATTTGTTGTGGATAAATGCATAATGTACACGCACATTTTAGGCCTTCACACAATTTCACCTTCTGATACATCTTACTTAGCATAAATTCTGCAACAACAGGCTTTTACATTTCATTCTTTACGTATTCTGCCCTGTCCATGATGACGTTATCAAGTTCATATAAACGCTCATAGTTGCTGGGTTACTAACATTCACCTCTCGCCCCTCACTGGGCATAGAATGCGACACAAGGTCAGTTGTTTAACGTGGGGAACCCGAGCGTTTCCACTCGGGACATGGTCAAAATTTAAACAGCCCCTCTTACGCGGGTTCGGGCACAAACCACTCTTAATTTGTCATTGCCCCGGCAGAATGAAAACACTGGAAATAAAAGGTTGAATGAAGAAGATAGATTGAGAATACAATAGTTCAGAACGACTAAAAAGCGCTACAACTTTTTTGTAACCCACTTTTTGTCACTGTTTCATGTGCAGACTCATCGCGGATAGAAGAGTTCATGTTTCAATAATAGGTGTAGAGAAAGTTAGTCAGTCTTTTTGCACAACAAATGGCAATAGTGAGAATAGCTGTTTTCATTCAGAAAGCATTTGGCATTCATTGATCGAACAGTACAGTCAGTTGAACAGTTTTTCAAGAACTTTGGTTTCTCAAGCCCGCTAACTCTTATAGCTCTTTCTAGTGTAGAGTAGGCGGAAGGGAACAACATCAAATCAAAGGAGCAAATGACAAAATTAAACACATTGCGCAAGGGCTCCGCGCAGCCTTCCGGGTTTCAGACATACTTCAAATTTTCAATTTAATAAAAATAAATAGCCAATAAAATCAGCTCCCGCCATTAAATAAACACCCCGGGAGCCTACACAAGACCATAAAAACCAAACATTCATTTAACTCTCCATAAGGATTGACAGCAGTAAAGAGACACGAGACAACCTCGGCGTCTTGTCTTTCTCCCCAAAGCAACAGCGGGCTCCTTTTGATCCTGTCTCCATACTCCACTTTCTCTCTTCCTCACTGAAAGACTATTTCCTTACAGAAGAACTTTCTAACTTTCATTTCAGGATAAGTAATTACAGCTAAAATTTGTGTATCCTATGTTTAAATAAATATCATTTTATTTGAACACCCACCAATCTTTTTCTCCCACTGAAAGATTATTCATGTTCATTTCCTTACAGAAGAACTTTCTAACTTTCATTTCATCCAATCGAATCCATTACATTCACTTACGTGCTAATACCCTTGGGAAATTATATGAATCCACTTCTCCCCACCAGCTATGGGTAAATAGCAGAACAGACCGGGTTCTATAGCCTACCGCAGAAAGACATGGCAACCTACTGCGAGAAAAAATCTGCCTCATCAGTCATGAATCGAAAGATACAGGATCGCCTAAGCATGGCACATAAGTGACTGAATTACAGTTAAAATTTGTGTATCCTATGTTTAAATAAATATCATTTTATTTGAACACCCAACAATCTTTTTCTCTCATTTTTTTTGACCCAAGGAATCTTTCCCCAACACTAGTACTGATGGGAATTTCCTTCCTAACTTTTTGTTTAACGTAATGTGTAATATCGACGTTTTAATCATGTCATTATTTCCTCTATCTTAGCTATCGCTGCTTTTGTAAGTCTTCAATTTGTAATTTGGTAACGCATTTTAGTTATGATTCTGTAGCGTCAGTCTGCAAGGTTAAAAAAAAGGCACATTTGCTCGAAGTCGTTTTTAATCATTGATATAAGAAAACGGTTGCAAATAGCTGAACTTTTTTTTTTTTTTTACAGTAAGGTTCACCCTGTACAAAGCTCGAGCCCACTCGAGGTAGAGGGTAAGACAGAACATGGCGATTGACGTTACATTTAAATTTTTAAAGATGGTGGATATCATGGAAGCAAGAAAACAGAAGAGAGTTCCACGAGTGGGAAGTGCGAGAAAAGAAACTGTTTCTTTACAAGGCTCGAGAGCCACTCGATGTAGAGTATTAAGTTAAGAGTCAATTTTTGCGGATAGGAGAGGAAGATAACGGTTAACCCTAAACATGAACAGGTTACGATTGTCGTGAATGAGGAAACATACTCTTGTGAGCTGGTTCCACAGAGCAGTGTTTCGTGGGAAGAAGCTGTTCGAGTGGAATTTATTTCTCATCGAATACGGGGGGAATGTGGGTGGTTTGCTACTATGTAAGTGGCATGGCGTGTTCTTGGTGTAAAGAATTGCCTCGGTGGCACCAGAGAATGTAGTTCTTCCGAGTACTTTCCGTGGAAGTAGCGGTAGAGTAGCGATAGGGTAGCCAGGTCCAGCCCATGGGAGAGCGGTTGAAGTGTATTGAATAATTCGTCAACCACAAGGGCGCGGAGACGCTTTTGAACACTAGAGAGTGACGTCTGGGCATCTCCGCCCAAATATTACAATAATACCCCATTTTTGTCCTGATCTGGCGTTTGTAATTGTAGTAATAGCATGAGGAGTCAAGTACTTACTGGAGCGGTATAGGAAGCCGACCATTTTACCTGTATCCTTAGCAATGGATCGTATGTACGAGTTCCACTTGATGTCAGGTGTGAGTTTAAGGCCCAATAGTCTTTCAAGGAACGTTGCTTTCTCGAGGGGACATCCGTTCCTCTTGACTGTTGGTACTTCGGGGTCCGATCGTTGGTGATGAAATGAAACTAGTTGGGTTTCCGAAGCATTGAATGTAACCAACCAGTTTTTACCTCATTGGGCAGTTTGCGTTGGATCGTAAGAGAAATCATTCGTCAATCTCTGACCATCAAGAGTTTTAGAGGTGCGCCCATATATAGTCGTATCATCAGCATAGTTGTCTACAAAGGATCTGAGTATATTCTTAGGCAGATCATTTATGTACATCAAAAAGAGTCTGAGGAGTGACCCCTCAGGGGATGCCTGTGTTGACTGCTAGGTTCTCCGGAGGACTAGTCATTAATAATTACCTTTAGGTGCTTACCTGTTAGGAAGGAATTTATAACCGAGAAGACCCTTCCAGTGTTTACATAACTGGAGAGCTTGTTTAGTAAATTTTTGTTCCACACCTTGTCAAGGGCCTTCGAAACATCTAATTGTAGTCCAAATATTTCTGAGCAATTTGGACCCCATGCATGGCATCCATATGAGAGTCTAGATCTGACGAGGCTATTTAAGAACATGATATAAATTCTTGGGTTAATGTTTTGGTTTTGTAGCATCTTGAGGTGTTGTGTGAAACTATCTCCAGTATTCTATGTTCAATTTCCTTATCTCCAATACTAAATTTATTATAACTGATCCATACACTGACGTATTTAGTATCTATTAATTTTACATTCTGAATTTGTATGATGGTAATATTAATGTTAGCCGTTTCCCTACAAGACAACATTTAACATTCATTAACCGAGAAGTCAGTAATGTTTTCAGATGAAGTTATAAAATATTTCTCTTAAAAACATTTTTAGGAAAACAGGTTTCTCGAGTGCGGTAGCTGATCCCACTCTTTCCAGCATTGATGGTGGTTTCTTTCCGAATCTTCTATTTGAAGTGGTGTGGAACGCTAACATCTTGAGTATGCCATTATTTTCTCTTTGAGTGACATGTGCTATGCACTTTTGCTGTTGCTGCTGTTGGTAGTCCTCAAGTGATGGGGTTTCTGTTATTTGGTACAGTTCTTTGTTTGTGATTGTGTGGCGTCAGTCCACAATGTTCAAAGAAGAGTGATCTTTGTCAAGATCATCCGACTTCCTTTGCTGTTCATTTTAGTTGTTGCTGCTGTTGGTCGTCCTCATATGATATAGTTTCTCTTATTTGTCCTAGTTATTTGATTGTAATTATGTAGCGCCAATCCACAATGTTCAAAGAAGAGTGATCATTGCCAAGACCCCTACAAGGCTCTACTCAATGACGCCCTTTTTTCGCCATTGACTTGAGAAAGCAATTGTATACAGCTGACAGTTTATATATTTCTGTACGGGCTCAGCACCAAGCATGGCATCCATATCAATGTCTTGATATAACGAAGCTATTTAAGAAAATGATTCGAGTTTTCAGGTTGATGTTTTGGTTTTGTAGTAATTGGCGGTGTTGGGAGAAACTACCTCTGACACAGCCTACTCTATATTCAATTTCTTTTGCTCCTATACTTACTTTTTTTTATTCTTTATAGTTGGTCCATGCGCCGAGGTATCTGTAGCCTTTGATAGATTCAAGGTATGTGCCATTAATGCTTTCGTTCTGATTCCAGTTACTTTTTGAAAATTTTTATCCTAAGCCATAGTTTTTGGTATACATGTTAACTATAGATATGCTTTGTTTTTATTAAACTAAATTAATTTTTACTTCTCTCATCTTAATTTTAGTTGCTTTTTATGTCAAGATTTAGCCCGTCATTCTACGATCGTTAATACACAGCCCGAATCAGAAATAACGAAGTATTCCCCAACCAAAATCAAAATTCAGATTCTTTTTTTCAGAAAGTCTGTATCAACGCGAAAGCTGCCTTACTGATTAGGTCACAGAAACCACCAATTGAATTCGAGCCATGATGTCGGTTTTTTCCGAATTTCCGATTCATAGTATTCAGTTAATTTTTATCCGAATTATCAGGAGTTATCCTCCGAAAACATGATTTACATTCGAAAGAATGTCGTCATCTTTGTTGTTGTTGTTGTTATTATTGTTGTTGTTATTATGGTGTTTCGACAGTTGTGCCCTTCGACATTCTTCACGTGTCTATCGATTAACATGATGGCTACCCGGATCGACAGATATCTGAAGAAGTCAGGGTGGCACAACGACTGAAGCATTGCGATAATGACAACAATGTAAATTCTGACAACATTAAGAATATTATGCTTATGGTTAAATAAGCAACAAATAAGCAGAAGAAATACCCTCCCACATATACAGCCCAGAATTACCTACCATTAGCTATGGATTGAACATGTGAGATACAATGAAATGTTAGAGAGAAACAGAAAGGATACTTATGCTTTTCAGAAAGAGAAAGTGGAAATTTCTAGGGCATATAAGTAAAGAGGACTTGGAAAATTTGACACCCACAGGGCATAGTAAAGGCAAGAGGAAAAGAGGAAAGCATGACCTAACTAGCGAGCTTGGGTAAGTTGATGGGGTTACAAGGTTTAGGAGAGATAGCGAAAAGACAACATTTATTAAGAGCTACAAAGGACATGAAATTGTGGAGAGCCATGATCGCCTAAATCCTGAAGAGACATGAGGCATAGAAGAAGAGGAATTAGTTTGTGTAAATGGATGGTGGCACAAGGTTTAGGAGAGATAACGAAAAGACAACATTTATTAAGAGCTACAAAGAATAAGAAATCTTGGAGAATCATGATCCCTAATGCCCTGAAGGTTTACAACACATAAAAGAATGTGCTCACTGGTACAAGAAAATGTGAGCATTGTAGAATGTAATTCTTGCAATATTTGATAGTCTAACAAATTTGCTATGTTGTCAAACTGAAGTTTGTATTAGTAAATTTGTGATAGTATCTACCTTGTCTTGTATGGGTGTTATTCGATCTTGTGAGGTAATGTAGCCAAGGAAGTTTAATTGATAAACATCCAAGAGGCATTTCTCAGGATTCATTCTTAATTTGTAATAGATGAGTTTACTAATAACAGTTAGACAATAGCTAGATGAAAACACGATTGCGACTAATAACTTACCATTATTTGGGAGTTATTTCTGGGATGTATATGTTATAGACAAGCGTATGGTTGCAAGAAAGAAATACAACAACAGCAGAAATAGATTTACGTGATTTATTTCAATAGGAACGTGTGGGTTGGGGACAGCTACCTTGTGGTATAGTTCATAAGCCGGCTCCCGATCTGGGTTGATCTCTCATAGAACACTGAGAACACTGGTTGGCGTGGCGCTCCTCCTGCTGACTGCTGCTGACTACCCAGATTGACCGTGACAGGTCTCTTACCTGGCTTCCTGTTGACTGCTAGTACTTCCCCGTGTGACCCCTTTTATGGCGTTTTTTTATAGCTTAACAGGCTCGAAAAACGACGCGAGTATAATTAGGAGGGAAGCATTTTTATTGGTCGAAAAATAGAAGCATTTGAAAATATTATTTTATTTTTCGACCGGAACTCGTGCGTGGGGCGTATGCGCAAACGACGATAGTGGTCATTTTGTGACGGGGCTTGTCCCGTCCACATCCGGCTCTCGCTCTTGAGTATGTTAGTTTATTTGCCTGCAAATCAGCCGAGATATGTCTTATTTTATTTTATAACATATATGTGGGAGGTATGTCTGCCGCACCCTGTATAAGATGTCACTTCATAACGTAGTCGATCATGGCTCTCCACCTTTTCCTTTTATTTATTATCTGTTTATATGCTATAATATAATGCAATTTAATGTATTCATTCTTGCTGTTTTTATCATGACCACAATATTTCGGTCGATCTATTCTACAACTTTCCCCGAGTGCAAACTCAGCTCATTTTTATAATGCTATGTCCTTTTAGAGTCCGTCCTGGGTATGACGATAAACTACATCTGTGTCCTGGGTAAGACAATGAACTACGTCCAACAGCAAGGCCTCCGAACAGGAGCTTTTGAGGAGCGTGGGACCTCCTCTTAATTGCTGGTGTTCCCAGGTCCACCCTGACCCGGAATGGCAGCACCTATCAGGGTTCCAGCTATAGGCGAATAGTTAGCCCCAAACCCGTCCGCATCCTGGGTAAGATGATACATTACATCCGACGTCCTGGGTAAGACGATAAACTAGGTACGTCCAACAGCAAGACCTCTGATCAGGAGGGTTTGAGGAGCGTGGAATCACCTCTTAATTGCTGGTGTTCCCAGGTCCATCCTGACCCGGGGTGGTAGCACTTGTTAGGGTCCCAACTATATGCAAATAGTTAATCCTAAACTAGGGTTAAAACACTATAAAAGTGTAAAAATAGGCTTTAATACCAGCAATATTTTTTTAAAGGAAAAATTATTACCGGCAATACATTTTTGAAAAAAAAAAAAAAATACCAGCAATACATTTTTGGGAAAAAAATATTACTAGCAATAAAAATCTTGTCGGCATTAAATAACCCATTGCAGTTTTCATGTGCTGTAAAACAAACCAAACCAAACCTTTTAAAGTGTAAGCGATCTTGGCTCTCTACAGTTTGTCTTTATTATCTGTGTATTTCCATAATTTATTGAGAAATATATTGGAATGGTTTCCCCTTAGCTACAGCTTTGGATTCAGATTTTTTCTTCTCCTAGACTGGCTACCACCCAAGGCTAGAGAGCATAATCTATTCTAATATTTAACCCACATATAAAGAGAGTGTAGGAAATTCAGTCATTCAACTTTTTTAATATTAAAAATCTGAACATCCGAATTCCAAAAAATAATAAAATAAAAATAAGGGAAACATGGTCTCATGCCTCTTAATTAAATCGTTTGGATTTACAAACATGTGTATATGAATTCAAAAGAGAAAAAAATGTAGTCCTTAGTTGAGTTAGTTGGTACTCAGAAAAACATCTGTAGTTTAGTAAGGACGTTTAAATAGTTGGTCCTCAGAAAAAAAAAAAAAATCTGCGGTTGAGAAAAAACTTTGACCGTCAGCGAAGATTCACTGACCGTCACTGCTGTGTTGCTGGAGATGATTCGTTTGAAGTCGCCACCACATGCTTCTTTCAGCACGCGCCGTAGGAAAGGAAAAAGCTATGTAGCCAAGTCTTCTCTTGCGTTTCGCTCTCTGATTGGCATATGTTACACATGGTTATATTATTTTCTAACCAGTAGATACTTTGATTTAAATGATGTGTGTTGTATTGAGGAATCTCTTAGGGAGTTTTGTAGTACTGTCTATCATTGGGTAAGAAATAAAGCTTGAGGGAGTCATGTTTTATGCCAAAGTTATTTGCCTCCTCCTGACGAGGGTAAATACATCAGATTAAATGTGAAAGCACACGCGCATACGTTTAGGTAAAACTAAAAGCAAAAAGTATCGTTAATTTTTCCTGAAGGCATCAGGACGTTCTCCTTACATTTCCGTTAGTGCAATGGAGAAATGCTACCTGGAAGACGTATCCCTGAGAACTAGGTACGCTTCATTTTGCTGTGTTACGACGCATCTTATAAGCACACAGAGAGAGATTCATTTTCTACGGATTATCAACTCTTTGCAGGTTATTTAAAGCGGAAAGATATTTTTAGATTGTAAGAATTTTTTCTTTTGAGATAATAATTTAATGATACGAGTCTTAAAAAATTAATCTCTTACTAATTAACCCGTAGTTGGGGTGGGGAAGAGGTGAATTCATACCTTTCCCAAAGGTATTTGCGCGTAAGTGAATACAGCGAACCCAACTGAAATCGGAACTCGACTCCTTGATTAACAATTCGAAGCGATTATCCATTACACCACCCGCACATCCAAGTTTACAGCTTATAAGTTATAGCACATGGTATTATTCACAAGCGGTCAGCTATCTAGGCCCTGGCCAAGTTCGACGTTGCTTAACTTCGGTGTTTCAACGTGATATGGTTGAGAGAGAGAGAGAGAGAGAGAGAGAGAGAGAGAGAGAGAGAGTGAGAGAGTATTAATAAAAAATACTTTAAAAAAATATTCTCCAAAGAATTCTACTTTTTTTTATAGTAATTAAAATTATCACGTTGAATTTCTCAAGTTTTCATAAAATAAGCGGGTGAATCAAATGACCAAGTATTAAATTATTTTAGAAATGTTTCTCATTAGAAAAAGTGCCAGTGGCACTTTTTCTAATGAGAAACATTTCTAAAATAATTTAATTTATTTGTGAATAAGTCCTAAGTTTCATTACAATCTGGCAATTATTGGATTTTCGCAAGAATTTCCAAATTAAATATGTCTGTCACCGCAAAAAAGACGCTAACTAAAATTTGTTATGTTAATTACATCCGCTGAGCCAAGAAAAACGAGATTTTTAATCAAAATTTTGAATTTTTTTTTTCTAAAAAGGGGTAAAAATTAAATATTCAAAAATATTTTAAGTAACTTTGATCTTTCCTCTTCTTAAACATCAAGATTTTGACAAAACTTTGTTTTCCTTAAGTTTTTTTGCATGTTTTCATCACGGTATGCTGATTTTTAGCGATTTTTTGTGGAGATCTGATAGATGCCTTGATAAGTTTATTCGTGATATCATTTTCCTTTTAAAAAACGATGGATATGTTCTTTGTTTCTTTTTTTTTTTTGGTGGTAAAATGAAAAGTTCTACAAAATAAAATATAAAAATAAATAAGTAAATAATTATTAAGTTTTTTGCTGAATTCATTTTCAAATTTCAACTAACCCTTCTTTTTAAAAATGTACAAACAATATTTATTTTATTTTTCATAAAATTAATTTCAAAATTGTTTGTGACTACAAAGAAGAAAAAAAAATGACATTACCAGGTCTTTTGATAAAGTAGTAACCTAAAACTCGAACGCGAGTCCCCAGCACATTAAAAAGAAACATTCTACCCAACCACCTGCTACACATGATTGAAAAATGAAGATAATCATTTAAATACGCATGTAAACGGACGTAATATATTTTTACTATTTTTATAGTAAAATATATTATGTACGTTTATTTTTATTTATTCGTTAATTTACAAGGAAGAATTAGAAATTATATCAATTTCATATTTTATAAAATATAAAATCCAACGTATATAGGTGTTGGTAATGTGGACATTTCCTATTCTGGTTACTAGTTTTGTGTTTACACCGTAATGATGGATGCTTGAACTGATGCAGTAAATATGGGAGCAGGTAACACAAAAACCGACGATTCGCTCTGTGCGAAATATTTTGACCAGGAGGAAAGAGAAAAAATTACACAGCTCTTCTTTAAAATAACAAAAGGCAATGAAACATTTACCAAAGAGCAATATAAGGTGAGTAAATTTTTTTTCTTCTTCGTTGTGTGCGTGTTTGATTAAAAAGGTAGAGAGACTCGGTTTAGGGTTGTGATTTATTGGAATAATAATGAATATTTAATGTTTAATAATGCACTCTTTCTATATCCTTAATGAATTGTTATCTAATATCTCTAATTGCTCCTTTATTTTTTTTATTTTCGAAAAAAGTTGTTAAATCCGTTTTTTTGTATTGATTTGAAAGAAAAAAAAATCCCGTCAAACAAAAATTATATAAGACAAAATAAGGAAAACTCCATTGACAGTTTGGAGAAAAAAATTATTTGTATCTGTCTTTCTCTCTCTCTCTCTCTCTCTCTCTCTCTTTATTCTTCTGTTTTAAATTTTATTAAATCATTTAATATTGAATTTAAATATTTAATAATTTAAATAATTCACATTTTTTTGCTGTCGTCAGTCAGTTTTTAAAGGTGTTTCTTTTCCGGACTGACCAAGTTTCGTGTCTTTAAAAAATTCCTTTTAATTTTAATAACCCCAGAAAAAAATGAACTTCGTCCTATTTTTTTTTTTTTTTTTTTTTCTCTACTTTTACCAAAAGTAGTTCTTAAATTTTAAAATATTCTTTACATTTCTCAACAGCTGTTTGTAAGATTTTTCACGTTTCTTTTCCCCGCCTCTTACGATAAAAAAAATCGAATTCTCTTGAACTTTTCTCAATAAATTAACTCAACAATTGTTATTGTCAACAGCTCTTTAAAACTTTAATTTTAAAGTTAAACAATCTTTAAATATTTCTCTTTAAACAGTATTAAAAAAAAAATTACAAATAAAAAAAAATGTTTACCAGCGTATATTAACGAACCTTACAAAATATGTCTACGAAACAAATTATTAAAACCTTGCCATTATTTTTAAATTAATGTCTTGGTCTCTAATACAAGAAGGCCATACAAACTGTCTACATAAAAGTAAAACCTGTGACTAAACCCTCATCAATTCTGGTGCTAAAAATGACGCAGCAAACTGTTGCCCTTGTGCCAAACTTCGTTATCTTGCCACCTGACAAACTATATAATATTTTTTTAGTTTCACTTTCTGTGTTTTCGTCCCTGCCTAATCTGTGTTTCTTAAATTGCTACTGATCTATGAATTAAACATGACTGTCATTTTATTAACGCTGAAAATTACACGTTTTCTTGTCCATTATAGAGAGAGAAAAAAAAGTAAGCTATCTCCTGTGGCTACTTAATTATACAGTTTGGAGCCGGCAAATCCCTTTTAATTACATATGGTCTTTGTTGAATTAAAAATACTGGTTGTTGCTAAAAAAAATGTTTCTAATTGGTCATTCTTCCCTTCCAACTGGAGCTTTTGACGTCATTTTTTTTTTTTCTTCCTTTGTCCATGACGAAAGAATGAATAATAATCCAAACTTTTTTTCTCATCTTGAACATTTTTAAAATGACAAAATAACTACTACGTCGTAAATATGGCCAGGAGAAAGATGTTCTTTCTTTTTCTTCTTTTAACATGGAAAGACATCGGGACTTGCTTGTGTAATTAACCAGGAAAAGAAAATTTAGAAAATGATAAATTTCCGTTTGTTCAGTCAGTAAACGAGCCGGACCGGGATTTTTCCTCACGCGCTTGCGCTTTAGAGGAAAGTGAAGCGTCAATCAATAAGAGCTCTAATTTCCATTTTTTTTTTTTTTTTTTTTTTTTTTTTTTTTTGTCTGCTCTGAGACAAACTTTGTTATCTCCTTCTCACAGGGAGGGAGAGAGGGGGGGAAAAAAAAAAAAAACAAAAAAACTTCAGCTCCTATCGTTGATGGTTCAAGATTTTTTTTTTTTTCTTTTTTGGTAGTGGGTGTCGGGCGGGAAAGGTATCTTGGAAATTTAAACCATATTGTAAATTTCGTTTTGTTCGTTGATAGTTTTTTTTTTTTTTTTTTTTTTTTTTTTTTTTTTTATTTTACTTAGTTTTTACGTAATTTATTATTCTTCAATTTTCAATAAGATAATGCTTAAAAAATACATAAGGGACATCACTCGAGATTTTAATTGATCGGTGCTTATACAATTGACACTGCGATGAGAAATGTATTTATTTTTATTTTTATTTTATTTATTTATTTTTTTTTTTTTTTTTTTTTTTTTTTTTAATCGGTCAGATCATGAATTAAAAAAAGAAAAAATCGTAAAAGTATAATAGTGGGGTTCAGTTTGATATATAAATTAGTTGTAAATTGATCCTACTATGGATTGGAAACTAAAAAAAAAAAAATACTTATACGGCGGGATTTCTTAAAATTTACTCCTGAGTATATGACTATATCCGGCAGTTAATGCCTCTGATCGGGAGATTGGAAGTTTTGAGAAGCGTGGCGTCGCCTAATTGCTCTTGTTCCAGGTTCAATTTGACTCTTCAACCGCAACTTTTTTCCAACTTGTCATTGGGCTCTAAATCAATATAGCAGTCTTCACTGATAGACATTTTTTTCTTTTTCTTTTTTTATATATAATGGAAACATAAAAAGAATAATACCATATTTCTATGGTAAGTGATCCAAATGATATACCATGGCAGACTGGATTTGGCTCACTGGTTTGTAAGCAAAGGAGGCAAGATGGATAGTAGCTTGGATTGAGGAATCTGTGCAGAGTTCGAATTCCAGGCGAATCCATTGCATTCTTCTCTCTCCTCCCACCCAGGTAAATATCAGGACAGACCAGGTTCTATAGCCTTGGATGGCAACTGGTCTAGCGCAGAAAGAAATGGCAACCTACTGCAGGAAAAATCTGCCTCGTCAGTCATGTATTGAAAGATACATGATTGCTTAAGAATGTATCACGCATGGCACATTACTGTAACTGTGGTTGTAAGTCACTAAGATGTAAAGGGTTACTGAGTGAAAGAAAACATGGGAAAATAAAATGAGTCTTTAAGACAGAAAACAACAATTGACATTGCATTTAAATTGCTGAAGTTTGCAGGAAGCTGGACGAGAGTTCCACAAATGAAAAGTGTTAGCCTACAACTTACATTTGCATCTAGCCATCTCAACAGTAAAATGAGACCTAACTGTCGATCTAGTACTGCAATTAAATTTGTAGCAATTTCAACTGTAAATTAAAGACCCTGTACTGTATGTGAAAATTTGCTTGTGACTTGATTTATTACTGTTAGATGAATCTAACAGTATTGTGGAAGCAAAGGTCTTGTTTTTGCCATTACAGTAATATCCTCCTACAATCATTGATTAGAATATGCCTAACTGTTGGTAATTAATATTGAAGTAACTTTGTCTGAATTTCTGAGGTGAGCAGTTACCATTTAAATATATTAGAACTGATGTTTTCAGTATCAGTGCTTCAACCACTGTGGCCTTCAGGTTGGGTTAGCCTTCAGAGAATTTCAAACTGAACCCTTTATTTAATCTATGAGGAGTAAATACTCATTCAAATATCCATGTCTATGGATATCTCATCTTGTTTAGTACTGTTTGGTTATTGCTAGACAGGTTTCCATTCAGTCCGAGTTTATACTACCCAGCCCAGGGATAGAACTTGCAATTCCTGCCAAATTCATGAATCTATACTTTAATCTACTAGGCAGCAAGCAGGAAAGAAAATTAAGTTTAAACCTCCAAATTCTATGTTCAGGATTGTCTTATAAGATAATAGCTGAATAGATTTTAACAGTATTGTGATAGCAAAAATATTGCTATGATGTGCTGTTCTTGCTGTGTTAGAGTAAAATTTGTCTGCAAACATTAATCAGAGTAAATCTTATTGCAGGTAATCAATATTGACATGAAGCTCTAATTTGTCTGCTTTCAGGAATACATTAAGAACAAAGTCCATGATGATATTGCTCACAATTTTTATGAGCATGTCCTCTGTTCAACGACAATTTGCCCATCGCAGGACAAGGTCCCTCCTCAATACACTGTGACTGTCTCTCACTCAAAATTTGGTGACAGCCTTGCCACTCTCTTAAAAGGGAGTGTCGAAGAGAAAGGAAAAGCGATCATTGCTCTCTGTAAGATGAAAGTTCCTCCCAAGACTCCTGTAACACTTACAAATACTCAGTCAGTGGAATTACTTACTCTGCAACAGGTAAGTCAATGCCATTTATTGAAAATATTGTAATATTAAATTTATTCATTACTTGGTTGTAATTGAAGGTGATGGCATGAATCATCTGCTCTAAGGAATGGGTTTATATATAAGTGGTGCCCCCCACCCCCTTCATCTGTGTTCAAGTTGTCTGAAGATTTCCAGAGCATGAAACTCTGGTTATGACTAGGACCAATCTTTCATAGGAATTAAAATTTTCAAGTTTTTTGTTTTTTCTGTAATCTAGGCACTGAGCACTTTACTGAGTAGATAGGGGTTTGCCTTTTACTTTCTTTTGAGATTTTACTTTTAGTTAATGGTATTTAGATCCTTTGGTAAGTTATCAGTTTGTTCTACCAATGGGGTGTGTATGTATATATATATATATATATATATATATATATATATATATATATATAATCTCAATGTATAAAACTTCAAACATTGTTAGATTAAAATAAATCCAACATTAATTTGTTAGAAATTGTTTATATGCACACACATACATGAGAGGTGGTGGGGTATAATTTGAGGGATAGATGGAATTTCATTTAACACATTACTTATTTAGTACAAGTCTTGCTGTTCATTAAAAGATTGATCACATGACTATGGACATTAATTACAATATAGTTTCTGTCCCTAATGGAGTCACTCGTAATAATGTAGAAATGGCAACACATGGCAGTGAAGTGCCATATTTATTCCAAAACTATACTACAATACAAAACAAAACATTAACATGTCTGATACAATGTTAGACAATTTCAACTTAAACACCAAAGAAGCAGTAATATTTACTGTTGTGTGCAAAATGTGGCCCAAAACCAAGGGCAATGGGAAAGGCTGGTTTGCCTCTATCTTATCTTGAACTTAGCTAGCCATAATCACCGACCTAAGCAAACTACAATATTACTTGTACCCAAACACATTTTTACTTAACATTCTTACTACAGCCACCACAAAGCCTCAGAATCTCTCTGAAGTCCTAACTTGTCCCCCATACATATTTATCTGTGGAGGTGAGGAATAAAATAACTTTAAAAATTTAACGTCAGTGAATATTTACAATAGTTACAATTGTATGTACAAGAAACTAAACGAAATAGTAATAGTAATGAAAAACCCACAATCCTTAATTGTGGCAAAAACATCAGTTACGTGAACAAAATTAATGTGGGACATAAATAATTCAAGCAATCATTTGACCAAGTGCAAACTCAAACGCACCCTCATTCAAACACAACAAAAAATACGAAATGCACATTCGGAAAATGAAACTTGTCTTGCTTCCACTGGAGAACTGATATCTCTAGTCAGCTAACAGAGGGGGAATTAAAATAAATGTGGGGGTTAAAAATAAAAGGGAAGACAATGAGCATAAATCCCTAGCTAAGTTAACTTTATAGAAGAAAGTAAAGCAAAAAAAAAACTAAACTACCTATTTTGGGTGGGTTTGTTAATGTTTAATACAGATGACCTGATGCCTAACTGGTGTTGAAATATGATTCTAAGTTGGCTCATTTAACTTGACACAGAGGCACAAGACTTACCCACCTTTTCCCATATTCTGATGGAGGGAGATGTTCTTTTTCTGTCCTAATTTTGACCTTGAGCTGAGGGTTAAAGTACAAGGTTAGCTGGGAAGAGGTAACCTTCTTGCCTCCCACAGAATTCTTTGTCATCCATATCATGATTTGCATAAAACCTAGCAAGCAAAAGAACAGTTTTTCAGCCTTTCAATGATGGCACCACATTGCTACAGCCAGAACTGGCCTCAAGGATGAAGAACTTTCTGCACAGCATACAAGCCAGAGGGCCCTTCATATCACCAGCCATGTGAGTGATGCCTCATTATTAGTTACCCTGTTTTGTCGGACTTAGCTTGACTAACACTTGATATAATGCCTTACAGGACAACACCTGTATGTCGGAAAGGCCATTCTTTGCCTGTAAGAACTTGAGAGCAATCACGTTCACAGTAGGATTACTTGCCTCTGGGTAAATATTACGGGCATCTTCCTTCTAGAATTTCCTCTTGCTATTCCAGGCTGCCTTCAGAAGGGTGGTGGTAACAGATCTCCCAAAATACCATGAGCCTTGCAAGTACAGTTCATAAGGAAGACCATCTAATTCCAGAGTTTTGTCCCTGTCAATCAGCTTCAGTGTGTCCCAGGTGTTTGGGACCCTCACACCCAGCCACTTCAGCTACCTCAAGTTGGCCAAATATGCAATGAACTGAGCAAGGCTCAGACCAGGCTCTCTGGTAAACAGATCCCAAGAGTAGTCACAAAAAGCCTTGCATATGATTACGTGTCTGTAGCCTGGGAAAATCCTCACATATGCCCTTTTTTGTAGTCTGGTCCACTTATCTGCATTGTGATGCACATATGTTGATTAGATACATTTCACAATTCAGTGGCCATATTCATTGCCTTGGAAGACCTTCTTTTTAATCTAGCCCTAACTATCAGAGCATGATCCTTCTTGATAAGCAAGGAGGCCAACTCTGCCCTAGGTAAGACTACTTCTCCATTATCACAGGATTGGATCGCTTGATTGAATTTTGCCTAACATGCTGTTTGTGCTGCTCATCTAACTCTATTGAGTCACTGACCATGGTTAGCAGTAAATGACCTAATAGAGGATTTTAAATTATTCCACTACTTATTCTAAACCACAGCCCCTGTCAATTCCATTAGTAAAGGGGCTTATCTTCTATGAAAATGAAAAAAATGAATGGAAAGACAAATTGGCCTATTTGAAATGGAAATTGCAATTTTGAAATAGAAATTTTTTTCTTCTTCTAACAGACTTGCCAACTGCTATTTTAATTTGTCACTGTGCTTGCCTTTCCTAACTTGTCTGGCAGACATTGAAGGATAAACTTGGTAATATTTTAATATATCACACTTACCTGCTGTCTCCTTGTAGTTTACAATATTTAGGAAGTTTTACCAAGTTGGCTTGATTTAATTAAAAAAAAAAAAAAAAACTTTTTGTTTTCCTTTTTTTCCGATCAAACATGGTTTTCAGAAAACCAAATTTTACAAATTAAACATTTTTTCCGAAATTTTATTTAATAATTTCAATAAAGTCACCAGATAATATAGCTTTTTATCTCTAGATGACTTTTCAACAATTTATTTATGAGAATTTGAAACTAGACTCTTTGCCTACTTTTTTTTTTTTTTTTTTTTTTTTTTTATATATATTAAACATTGTTTAGCATCTTTACTGATTTCAACCTGGAAACCCTGGATGACCACATTCATTTAGTTTTACTCTTGTAAAAATTCAAGTTTTTTTTTTAAGTATGAAAAAAAAAAAAGATAAAATTCAGTGTAAAACAAAAAATATCTTTGGAAGATAATTTGTTTTAATGCAATATTGTGTTGAATACTTAATTTAGTTACAGTAAATGCACACAAACCTTTTCCAAAAAAAATCAAAGTAAATTTTTTAAAATTACCGGTTAGCTTCTCTGTATTTAAAAAAAAAAAAAAATTGGTTGTAGAGATCTGTTTGAAAAAGGCATATTTCACTTGTATGGAAACCTGAAAGCCTGGACTGAATAAATTGATTTTTCATTTTTATTTCTTTAAAAAACCTAATGTGGAAAAGCAACAGGCTGCTTTATATGAACATTCTACAACCTCAAAAGATGGATCCCCAAAAAAAAACGAAGGCAAATGACTTCAGTTTCTAAAATCTATGCATAAGCCAGTGTGGAACAATTTCCAGAAGACTTTTATGGCAATGTGTTTTTTGCAAATTTTGTCATAAGTGTTGGCTTTAAGGTGAACACTATAAAGGACCATATTGAGTCTAAAAACCATCTGGCAAAAATGGCTTCTAACAACCGACTATGAAACAGACTACTTACTACTACTTTGATAAGTAAAGGTGAGATTTTTTTTTATTTTTTTTTTTTTATACCCATCAACAAAATTGACCAGATGAACCCATTTTTTGTAAGGAAGGTAGTGCTAAATGTATTAGGCAACTATATCTACCAAAATTGTTTGATAGTCCATTTTGCTTCCCTGAAAAAGAATCTTGTCAATGAAACCATAAGTATCACAGCAGATAAAACAACTGACCACTGTGACCACAGCATTTTGAATGTGACTGCAAGCATTTGAGGGGAGCCATTTCTTAATGTCACTATGAAAGAATGCAATCATCAAACTGTTGGGTTTACATCGAAGCTGTTATTCCTGTTGGCACTGTATTTGATATTAGTGCATTTGACTGGCTGATTCTGTAGCATGTTGTAAAAAAGGTGCACTGGAATGGTTTACCCAATAGAGTTGTAAACGGTAATCATGTCTTGTATTAGCATACATTTTTACATCTTGTTGGTAAGGTATTCTTGCATTGGCCATAATTTGATGTTTCTCAACTCAATACTTTCATTAAGAGTTTTTTTTTTTTTTTTTTTTTTTTTTTTTCAAAATCCTGGATAAAAACAGCAATATCAGAAATAGCTTGAAGCCTATTTGCCTAAGCAACTAGTTAAGTTTTCCAATGTTCCACTGGCAACCTGATAGAATTCATGGTTCAATTCAGCCAAGAATCACTCTTCATATGTTCAATTTTATGAAGGAAACTTCAAACAAGAAAAATGCCATGGCTTGGCAATAGGCCCAATTTGGGAACTAGATGACGGTAAACTGCACCATGCATCGTACCATAATTTGTTTTAATCTGCATTTCATCAATGAAATCCTTGACAAGCTAAGGAGACAAATCTACCATTTGCATGTATTGTGTATAACTTAATGGAAGATTTAAAGCATTACCTTGACAGTGGTAGGTTGAAAACAACATTTTGCCTAGAAACTGGCCAGTCTTCTATCTGAATTGGAAAGCATAGATAGGAATAAGGTCACATCAGATTTGCAGGATGTATTCAGTACAGCAATTTCAAAGTTGAACAAATGCTTGGATATTTATCCAGTGTATGAGTTTTACAAATCCCTTCATCTGTTTGATCCTAGATAGCTACGATATACAAGCCATGACATTTGCAGTTTTGCTGCAATCAGTTTTCAAGATCTCCATCCACTGAACTCTGAAGAATTTAAAATTTATATAAACTAAAGATAACCTACCAAATACCTTCAGCATTTTGGAGTGCAAATAAGAGTAAATTTTCCATTCTGTTACAGATTGCCACTAAAGTTATTTAATTCTTTTAGTAGTCGTCTCTAGTGCTACTTTTCTGTAGACTTTGCCACTTTCACTTAATGCTTATTTAGGATTATAGAATTCTTTGCAAAGGTTGTCTCGGAAACTCAAGGGCAGAAGTATGAGGTACGAAACTCTATTAAGTTGGAGCAACTTATCAAATGGGTAAATATTCCAGCTAGTACAATATATTTTTTTTTTTTGTTTTTTGTTTTAATAACATTTATATAATGTTAGAATTTCTCCCTTAAATATAATGCAGCAAAAACAAATCTATTCTGAAAATGGGGAGGTGGGGAACTGAATGTGTAAAAAAAAAAAAAAAAAAAAAAAAAAAAAAAAAAAATTACCTGAAATGGAATTAAGGAAAATTTGAAATAGAAAATTGGTCCCTCTTCATGAGTAGCAGCTGTTCCTAGAAATCTTGCTCACCATATGTGTTCAATTTCCAGTATCCAGCATATCCTAAACTTGGGCTTATCTAAGTTTACACAAACTTGGATGAGCCTATGATCTGTGTAATCTATCAAACTAAAACTTGGACAACCTAAGAGCTCTCTGTTGACTTGCTTAACTAGGATTCATTCAAGGTAGCTAGAATGCACTACTGAAGCCAAGCTGCCTGTAGTCCAAGTCTGCACTACCTCCTGGGGTGCTCATTATGCTTATTGACAAAATCAAACTTGATGATAGTCTTGCAATGGCTTCACATCTGGGTTGGTAGTATCATTCTTCTTATACAATCTAAATCTGGGTCGGACAGCATTCCACCATCCCCACTAAAGCTACCTGAAGAGATGTTGTCAAACATCTCTATCCTCCCAAAACAAAGCAGGCCATTCAGCATGATCACTGGGTATGCAAACAAAATGTGACAAAGAGCCTTTATCCTTTATAACATCCAGCATGCAGAGCCTGCCTGCCAGAAAACACCTTGAGTGTCTATCAAAATGTGTTGAATAGTGGAAAAACTACTAGACAAAATGTATTCATGGTTGCAAGTTGAAAACTGGGTCTCCTGTATACCCTATATATCCACCCTGTGACACTGAAAGTTGTGAGTGAGCCTTGCTTTGTGAAACTCCAACCTTAGCCCCAAGCATACAAACTAGCCAGCCAGAGAGACATGATCAGTCTGATTAGGGTTGGGGATCTGCATTGAACATGGCTGGAGTAAGGACATTGACAGCCTGTCATATTAGGTCTTGGCCCATCTTGCTCTTGATGGTGCCATCAAGAGAAAGGCCATCAATGTCTCAGAGGAAAGTGGAAGCCTACCTGAACAAAACTGATTTAGTATTTTGACATTGGCATCATCCAAGAATACCAATAGGGTGGAAAACCCCAAAAGGATTATTAGCCTTTTTGTAACAAATCAGTTGTGCTCCATGTTTGGATCTTTACAATGGTTAATATTATTTTAGCATTGGGGAAGTTCTTAGTTCTCCATGTTTTTGTTTTTTGTTTTTTTTTTTTTTTATTGACCTCTTTTAGATTTAATAAATATTTAAAATCTCCAATTTTTTTTCATGTGTGATGTTGTTGGTGGTTTTAGTAGTTATTGTTTTTTTTTGTTTCTCCAGCCATTGTTAAATTTTGATTTGTTAGCCTTTCTTCATTCTTAATGCAATCCAAAAATTCCCAAATATTGATCTTTTTAAAATTAGAACCTTTTTTTTTTTTTTTTTTTTTTTTTTTTGCACTGAACTTTTCTCATGGTAAACTTTCCTTGTGGTGATTTGATTTGATGGTTGTAAATTTGCCAGGCATGCATGTGTATATATCCTATCCCAGATTCTTAACTGCTGTCAAGTGTGTGTGTGTGTGTGTATACCGATACCCAATTTCCTTCCTTAAATTGACTTTATTCTCCTGGGAGCCAAGTGCCTTGGCACCTCGTAACGTAATTGCTGCTCTCAGGTTCACCCTGATCCAGCGTGGTAACACCTGTTAGAGCCCCAGCTATGGACAAATAGTAAACGGCACAAACTGGGTCAAAACACTATGAAGGTAAAAAAAAAAAAAAGATTTTTATAGTAAAGATACAAGTAAAACATTTTTGAAAGGGGGCTGGGATTATTACCATCAATACATTTGACTCTTGACAAAAAAAAACCTTTACAAAAATGTATATGAAACCTGATATACAAACTGATTTCTTGCAAAGAACATATTCAATTCACATGAACATATCCTAAAAACCTTGTTGGCATTAAATAAAAACTAAACCATATGTTGCATTATTTTCCTTTATTTATCTACCCATGTTCCTTCTGAAACGGGGACTGTAATGGCACTATAACTTTATCCTTTGTAGTTCTAAGCAATGTTTGATATTTTTTTTTTTTTTTTTTTTTTTTTTTACCATCTCACTTGGTCTCTGTTCTGCCACCCATTCACACAAACTTATTAGGTGGGGGAAGTACTTACTATTTCCTTCTTTCTGTAAACAGTTAAATTCTCTAAGCCCTCTTTGCTCATTATTTGTCCCAGAATTTTAAATCATCTTTTTTTTTCTGATTGTAAGTATGAATGCCATTCTAGATTCCATTTTCTTTAGAACTTCCTTGGTATTCAAATGTTCTGTTCATGTTATTCTCCGTATTGTATTTTTTTTTTTTTTTTTTTTTTTCATTTGTGAAGAAATTGTCAAGCATTCACACCATCATATAGGAGGATTGATATAACATAAGTTTGGCATTCTTTTCTTTTGTTTCTAATAAAATTCTCTTGTCTCTTGATACTTTGTTTATTTTCTGGAAAGCATCTTTTTCACTTCTAATGCACCTTTTGGATTTCTGTGTCACATTTTCCATTCATCAACACTAACCAGATTTCCTGTACCTTCTTGCTCAAAGTTAAGTAACTCATTGAGGTTGATAGCCTGTAAAACAAAATCAACCAAACCAAGTATCTCTTGTTTAAGAATCACAGCTTTTATGAAAGGTTTAAGAATTAACTGAATAAACTTGTATAATTTAATTGTAATTAGTTTCCTCCTTCATTTGTAGTTGGTTGAACAATTAGTTGAATCATTGTGGATGCAGATGTCTCGCCTGGTGTTGACTCACTATCACTGGAACTTGACCACTAACCAGGATGCCATCCGTCGATTTGCTACCACATTATTGGAAGATCTCCCGGTTGCTGGTAAGCTTTTGAATTTTTAAGATGTTAAATATTATATGTAACGGCATTTACAATGCATTTATTTCAACAACATTGTGGGTGGTGTAATGCTTAGTGTTTTGGAAAAATCTGCAAGCAGTTTGAATTCTAGTAAAGTTCATGCAATTACCCTTGAGAAAATTTTGAATTCCCCTCAGCTATAGATTAAACAGTAGGAAGATTGGGCTCTTTAGCATTGGTTGGCAACCATTCTAAAAAGGAAAATTCTGAATTCCTAAACTTTTGGGTTGATGGAACTCAATGTGTGGGATTATTTAGTCTTTTAGTATTTTTAGGGAAAAAAAAAAAATGAACCTTCCTTTTCGGGTACAGATTGGACATGAAATTGATTCCCTTGAGGAATTTTTTTTCTTAAGGCAATAATGCCACTAAGATGCAAGGGAGTGAAAGAATGAAGACTTCAGAAGTAACCAGAAACCCAATCCTAAATGGGGGGGGGAATAAGTGATAAGCCTTTACTCTTTGAAAGACTAAGGAGATTAAACCAGTTTATAGGCAAATCAGTCTCCTATTGAGGAGAAAAGAAAGTACAAATAAATAATTATTAAATAAAATTTCGAACTTCAGGTGAAACAAAAGTATAGTTAAAGTAGACTTAATGAACTGGAAATCCATTCATAAACATCAAACAAAGAATAAACCTTTACTTAGGCTCAACTCCTCACACTCCACTCTTTTGAACCAATTATTTGATTATAAAAACCTCACCAGAGACCTTAGATGCTACAAGGCATCAGGCTGATAGTTCATATCAAATGTTACTGGAATTTCATCAATGACTTATTTGACAGTTTGAAAATATTTTTTGGTGTATATTGTTAGATTAACATTCTTCTTTCCTAAGTAGCATGAATTTGGCTTGGTTGATCATGTGACTCCCAACAGCCAATCACCAAAGCACCGTAACAGAATAGTCCTCTGGTAAATGCTGCTAAGAGATGTGCCCTAGGACTTATTTTGCCTTTTGCAGCATGACATGCTGGACTTGTTAGTAAAGACAGCATTTTGAAACATCAACTTGTTTTCATTTTCAGAGTTGGGGAGAAGGCATTTAACACCTTTCTAAATGCACATTCTCTCTTTCATACACATCAGGCACAGCTTTGCAAAGGTGTTCACCTCTCGAGGCCATCACTGACATTAAGTTAATCCTGGATCTTCACCTGTGTGAAAGGATCTGGAAGCGAGCCCATTCAAAACAACCTTCATTTCATATGATAGGAACAATTAGATTAAATCAAACACACATCCAGTAATACTGTAGCCTTGGAGCTTTCATAGAAGACCAGCGTGCCAAACCCTGTCAATGGCCTTTGAGATATCTATAGTGATAGTTCAAGCTTATGCCGTTATCATGAGCTTGATATGCATATTCAGTGGTGGCCATTAGCACATCAGTGGTAAATCTGGCAAAATAGAAACCATATAGTTTTAGAATAGAGGTAAGATACTTAACCACATTAGCATTGATTAAAGCTTTGAATAGTTTGCCAAAATTTGGTAGGACACTAACAGGGTGATAGTTACAGGGGTCAGAAGGTTTTCCAGAGTACTTGAAAACAGGAACTCCAGAAGAGGACTTCCAACAAGCAGGAAGCAGTGAGGCAATAATTGTAGTGTTTGGAGAGAACAGGAGCCAGCTTGGAAGCACATTTCTTTAGGATGACAGCTGGGATTCCATCACTTCTGTTTGCATTATGGGAGAAATTTAGAAATAATGTCAGACCTGTGATGGGGTTATGCACATATCACTCAGTAGAGCCTCTGTCCTAACAGGGAAATCAGGTGTGGGTACTCCAGAGGAGTCGTGTTGGAAGAGAATTTCTGAGCAAAGCATTCAGCCTTATCTGCTGTAGATGTTGGGACTTTGAATTGATTGAATAGAGGAGGGATTGAGGATTTGCTGTTCAGCACACTCTTGCAGAGCCACCAATAATCTCTAGAACCTATACGTCGTTTCATTTTATCAACAAACAGCAGCTTCACTTTGAGGGCACACTTGTACTCTTTATGAGCACAGACAAGATGTCTGTTGCAATCAGACATGTCACTCTGGCATAAGTGCAAGAAGTGATTCCTGTGGGCTATAGCAGCTTTGCATGCAGGTGAGCACCAAGGAGATGAATGCAGCTTGCTATTTCCTTTCTGGAATGAGTCCCAATCTGTACATTGATAACAAAGATATTCTGTTGGTAGGAGGTTCTTGGCTGGTAGGGGAGTGGAAAGATATGCTTAAAGATACTACCACATGATCAGAGTTGTCAGGAGGGCAGTTGCAAAGTATAACATGTCTTAGATAAAGATCAAGATCTAGAAGCAATGCGTGTCCATCAGGGTTACTGGGGAAATATGTGGGGAAGTCTGCCATTTGTGTGAATGATTGAGAAATTAAGTATTTGGATGCCAGCAGGGTTGGTGACATTGTTTAAGCCACCTGGCATGGTGGATATTAAAGTCACTGAACACAAATATATTTGAAGATGGTTGTACGGAGATGGCCTTGTCGATATTATCTAGCATGCAACAGTCTTGAGAGGAAGGGGAACAGTAGAGAAAGAGATGGCTGACTGAGTTAAGTAGAAAGAGACTGAGACATGTAAGAGTGGTGTGGAGATTCAAGAGAGTACCTTAGCCAGCAGGAAATGTTTGTGGACATAAACTCCAAGGCCATGCATGTGGACATTAGTCCTTCTGAAGGTGAGGAAGCTAGCTGGGAATTGAGAAATCAGAGTAGAGGATTGAAGAATTAAGGTTAGTTTCACAGGAAGCTAGGATGTCTGGAGAATCTTCGAAACGGAATGGTTTCACACTGCAGAAGCTGGTACAAATACTATGAATGTTGAAGAAAGGTTGAGGGGGTTTAGGTGATTTTTTTTTTTTTTTTTTTTTTTTTTGTGATGGTTGCCTTGGTGTTGCCCACCAGAGGTCCTTGCAGGACACCCTTCCATCAGAGACATAGCGCTGCAAGAACCCTGATATTATGCAACTGTTTATCTCTGAAGATGCCATGCATGAGTTTGGGCTCCTGACAACCAGTCTGGAACAGCAACAAGAAAACTATCAACTTGGTACCCTCAGTATGAAGAGACATTGCCACCATCCTCAGATATCATAAAAAAAAAAAAAAAAATTCATGATGGCACTGCTGTTAAGGCCTAAGGAAAGGAACCAGGAACCCCTTCCTAAACAAGGTATGAGTCTCTACTCTTGTTGAAGAGAAGGAGGAGTATGGCAAAGGCAATAGGAAAGCCTTTCTATTCCTATTTAATAAAAAAAAAAAAAAAAACAGTAAAGTCACTTTTTATCAAACACCACTATATATATATATATATATATATATATATATGGCCTGACGATTGCATATAGCATGAAACACTGTCGCCTCTAAGTGTTGACTTCTATGTTCACTTTTAGATTTACACATGCTCTATCTCTTATACTGAGCACTTTATACCATAAATATAGCACACCTTAAGACTATATTTCTTATATATATATATATATATATATATATATATATATATATATATATATATATAGTGCCGGGACAAGGAAATTTCCAGCTTAGTGTCTGGAGGTGCAGTTAGACCACTGGGTAAGATGAAGCCCTCAGCCTTTAAGGCATTCATCTAGGAGAAGGAAAACTCTGTAACACCTGAGGTCTCTTGTTCACGTTATCTGTGGCAAACTTTTGCACCGACTTCGTGCCATCAACACTTCCAAAAAGTGTGGATGGTTCTACACAAGCCTTCACCACTGAAATCAAACCATGTGTGGGTTTCCTTTGTTAATTAAGTCCACTCAAATAAGTCCACTGGCGACAGTGATAAAGTGATGGAGACAGGCAAAGGATATTGCTGGGAGTCTCTAGCTGGATAACTGCTCAGTGGCAGACTGATGGGTGATGGCCGCTCAGCATAAAAACTGTGAGCAATTACGTTGTTAGTGTCCTCCTTCAGTGACAAAGTAGGCCTTTTTAGGATCAGCACTGCTTTCCCCAGGTTGGGGAGGGGGCGAGAAAAGGTGCCCTAAACATTGCATGCTCACCTTCAACCTTGGCAGCGCACTGCAGCTGTCTGGGTATCCAATATGACAGTCAAAACAAAACAAAGTACAACAATTTTTATCTTGGGTCTTGGAATGTACACACACTTCAAGATAATGACTTTTTTCCAGAGCAAAAAACAGCCCTCATCTCTCTTGAACTGAAAAAATACGAAATTGGAATTGCCGCTCTTAGCGAAACTCGACTAGAAGGTGTGTCACAGATGACCGAAGTGAAGAGTGGGTACGACTTTTTCTGGAGTGGTAGAAAAGACACTGAACCTCGGCAGTCAGGTGTAGGTTTTGCCATAAAGTCTTCCCTAGTTCGCAATCTGTTGTCGCTACCCAAAGCTGTATCAGATAGAATCATGACACTGACTTTGGAGTTGGAGTGTAGCACACGTGCAGTTCTTGTAAGTTGCTACGCCCCAACTTTAAATAGTCCTGAGCAAGACAAGGAGTTTTACAACCAACTTCGAGATGTAGTATCTGGCATTCAGTATAAGGATAAAATCATCCTCATGGGTGATTTTTTTTTTTTTTTTTTTTTTTTTTTTTTTTTTTTTAATGCTAGGGTTGGAAATGATCGCCAGTCATGGCAAGGCGTTCTAGGTTCCCATGGTATTGGGTCTATGAATGCAAATGGACTCCACCTGCTTTCTTTCTGTGAGGAATATGGCTTATGCATAACAAATACTTGGTTTCAGCAGAAAAAGTCATAAAACAACATGGATGCATCCGCGATCGAAAGACCTGGCACTTGATAGATTGTGATTACAAAAAAGCGAGATTCGAATGACTTCAGTTTGACATGGTCTTTTCACACCACATGTTACCTCTCGGATCATGCCCTACTTCAAGGTAAAGTGACACTGCATCTATCTCGCAGAAGGGTGGAGAAGTACCATGTGCCGAAGCGCATAAACACACTTCCCCCTTAAATGTGTTGAACAACAGTCAAGACTTGCAGAAAGCATGGACGCAGCACTTAACTCAGTTGACATTACTTCTGACATTGAATCATCCTGGAAGGCTTTGCATGCGGTTATGCATACCACATCTCTTGAGGTACTGGGTCTGCCTATTCGCAAGCACCAGGATTGGTTCGATGACAACAATAATTAGTACAGGAGCTAATTCAAAAAATGCAGTTCTCATAAGACATGGATAGAAGACAAATCTTCCAAAAAAAAAAAAAGGCATACACTAGTCGTAAATCTCTAGTTCAAAAAGCCCTAAGAACGATGAAAGAGACGTGGTGGTCCAAACAGGCGACTTCCCTCCAGGAAGCGTTTGATAGAAAGGATTCAAAGGCATTTTATGATGGCAGGAAGAAAGTGTTTGGTCCCCAAGAAAATGGTGTTTTTTCCCGTTTTCTCCACTGAAGGTGACCTTTTGACAGACAAGAACGATATCCTGAAAAGATGGAAAGAACACTTTGATACCGTCTTGAATAAGGCCTCATCCACCAGTGAAGATGTGATTGCTTCAATATGTCGGCGACCTGAAATCCCGGAACTCTCATTTGAACCGACATTGCAGGAAGTTCTAAAGGCTATTAAGCAAATTTTGGTTGGAAAAGCACCGGGCAAAGATGCTATCCCACCAGAAATTTTCAAATACAGAGGGTCAACACTCGCTAAGAAACTTTTCAATTTGTTTATTGAGATTTGGAGACAAGGAATGGTCCCACAGGACTTCAACGACACATCCATTCACCATCTGTTCAAAAATAAAGGGAACAGAAAGATATGCGACAACCACTGGGGAATTTCTCTTTTGTCTATAGCTGGAAAGATTTTGGCCAGACTGATTTTGAAGCGAATAATAACTCTTGTAATTGATGACATCTACCCTGAATCACAGTGTGGCTTTCGTGCAGGTTGTGGCACCATTGATATGATTTTCTCCTTTCGACAGGTTGCTGAGAAAGTTTGTGAGAAGAATCAAGAGTTGTATATTGTGTTCGTTGACCTCATGAAGGCATTTGACACAGTGAACCGTGCTGCCCTGTGGAAGGTTTTGAGAATTGGGAATACCGGAAAATATGTTAAAGGTCATTCTCTTTCCATGATGGGATGAAGGCTGAGGTGTCAAATGGTGAAACATCAGATTCCTTTTCTGTGATGAATGGCACAAAGCAAGGTTGTGTTATGGCCCCTGTTCTTTTTGCCCTCTACTTTTCTGTCATGCTGAAACATGCATTTGCAGGAGTGGAAGATGGCGTTAAACTTCAGTTTAGAACAAGTGGGGGGGCCTTTTCAATCACCAGAGATTCAAAGCCAAAACTCTGACAAGGATCGGCATAATCCGTGATCTTCTGTTTGCAGATGATGCTGCGCTGGTAGCAACTTCTTTTGAAGAAGCTCAACACCTGATGGACAAGCTCTCTGCTGCTTGCAAAGCATTCAGTCCTAACATCAGCATCTCAAAAACAGAGGTTGTTCACCAGCCTGCACCTACACCCAAGCAAGTGCGAGGCGTGAAACAAAACCCTCCTGCTCATGGGTTCCCTGATGTACCGATTCGTGTTGACGGAAATGACCAAGTATGTGAAAAATTTCAACTACCTAGGCAGTAAAGTGAATGCAAGTGGGACTCTGGATGACGAAATTGTGAATAGAATTGCAAAAGCAGCTAACGCGTTTGGAAAACTACGTCACCGTCTTTGGAATGATGGGGGTATTCGTCTTGCGACAAAAATCCACGTGTACAAAGCAGTTGTCCTCACTACTCTTTTGTATGGATCAGAGGCCTGGACCATGTATCGTAAGCAGATTCAGCAATTGGATGTCTTTCACAAAGGACGTCTCCGAGCAATCTGTGGACTAACCCTGCAGGACAAAAAATCCAATGCCGACCTTCTAACAATGTGTAACATTGACGGAATTGAGAGCTTCCTCATGAGGGCACAGTTACGATGGGCCGGTCATGTTGTACAGATGCAAGATGATAGAATTCCAAAGATTCTCATGTACAGCCAGCTTGAAGGTGGTCAACGGAATGTTGGCCGGCCCTTGCTCAGGTTTAAAGATAAGCTGAAAAGTAACCTTGCAGCTGCAAATATTGCACACACTGATTTGGAGAATACTGCCTTGGATCGCAAAGCTTGGAAAAGTGCAACTTACACTGGAATCCGGAATTTTTCGGCAGCAAACGTTGTCAAGCTCCGTGAAGCAAGAGAAAGGAAAAAAGCCTCAGAGGGTGCCAGAGAAGTGCACCCCCTTTGCTCACATGCTTGCCCAATTTGTGGTTTTCTTTGCAAGTCTTTAGCGGGTCTGAAATGTCACTCTAGATTCAAACATAAAGGTCATTAAAAAAGTTGTCGGAACCTCATACGTCGGAGTCAATGGGAGAGTCCATTATTATTATATATAATATAATATATAGTGTAACCCGGATATAAGAGACTTCGTCTCTGGTCCCGACAACTCTCTTATATCCAGGTTACACTATATAATATATGCCTATAATTGATAACAGAAGCCATTGGTTTATACCAATGGCTTCCCATACTTCTCATTTTCATTCTTGGGTTATGTCATGAGCTGCAGTGTGACTTTCGCTTCCTGTGTATCGTATGCATGAGTTTGTTGTTGCTTAGAAATTTTCCATGTAAACAAAAACAATCATTATTGTTTACTGTTTGTATTATGTAATTGTCATCTTTGATAATGGCTTATGTAAGCTGAAAGCTTAGATAGCATTAAAAAATGTATCGATATTTTGATTTATTCTTTTAATGATAATGCTGCTAAGCTTATCAGATGATATGAAAAGAATTTACATAAAATAGACAAAATTTGTCTATTATTTAATGAAACACACACACATATATATATATATATATATATATATATATATATATATGTGTTGTTAAATATAACAAACAATGAATGTCTAATCATGAGCCGGTCCAATGTTTGCTTTAATTTCAGGTGAAAATAGAAAATTGTCCAACATTTGGATATTTTTTAAGTTGGTCCTTGATCTAAGCTTTTGGCTCACATGAGCCATCTTTAGAGTGGTTATATGGTTTTTAATAAAGATATTAACCATTACAGATAATATTTTATGTTGACATGGAAGATTGCTATGTGATAACTGTTGTGGAATAGCAGACACAGGTCATAAGTTCAAGATGTGTTTCTGTCATACCATGTGAGCTGAAAGCTTAGTTCAACTTAGTGTTTTTAAAAAAAAAAAAAAAAAAAAAAAAAAAATACCCAAAATTTTGGACAAATTTTTGTCTTTTTCACCTGAAATTAAAGCAAACATACAAACTTTAGAGCAGTTCATGATCAGACATAAGACATTCACTGTCTGTTATATTTAAAAATGTTTAATGATCTGCTGCCCCAATATACACACACACACAGAGAGAGGCAAGGTATTAAGATAATATTAAAAATTCAAACAATGAAGGCAAGGAAGAAAAAAAAATAAAACAAAATTCAGGAATAGGATGGCATAAAGTGATAAAAACAAAACGAGTGGAATACAAGAAAATTACAAAAGATGAAAGTGTTCATTTCAACGATACCAATGACTGACGAAAGTCGACTGGCAGGTGTTTTGAATGAATATCAGCTCGAGAAAGGCTTGTTGATGCCAACATTGGAAACATGTGAAGGGTATCTTACCTGAGGCAGAATGGTGTTGGGAATTGCCAAATTTGGACATTCCATTTTCTTTTCCCCAGTTTTCAATGACATTTATTCCTTAATGTCATCATTAAAAATAAATTATCACGGAATTTCTCCTTCCTGTTTAACTTGCCATGGAGAACCTCTGACACCTTCTCTATTCATAAAGATTTTAAGAAGTATGAAAGTTAGGTTTAGTCAATTTTAACACTTAAACTAAACTGCTCTCTTTCAGTTGCCTTGGAGATCCCATTTTTTCTTTTCTTTTTTCTTGGCTCTCATCAGCATGGTTGATGCTAACCTCCAAAGAGTGTACAACCACATAATGTTGAAACTCTAGTTCCCATTTTTTTTTTTTTTTTTTTTTTTTTTACTGATATAAATTGGAATGATTCTATAAAGTCAATTCCTAAATCTGCTTTTCAGAAAGTTGTTTCAGTGTCCTGCTAAATGGTTCTTTTCATCCAAATCCGTATTGTACATTTGAGTCTCCCATTTGTCTGTGCATTGAATGATGTTGCCACATCTGATTCAGTACCTCTTTTATATATATATATATATATATATATATATTTTTTTTTTTTTTCCTAAGCATAGCTTGGATGTGGCACAAGGCTGAAAGTGTGTGGGCACCCAGTAAAGACTGAACTCTCTTTTCATTCATAATTGATCTAGCAGCTGCACCAAGTTGAAGTGAACAAATGACTTACTAAACATGGCTTTGATGTGGCACGAGGCCAAAAGTATGTGGGCACCCAGTGAGGGTCTAACTCGATACTCCGTAATTGAATCAGCAAGACAAACTTGGTAACCATTGCAACGTCATAGTACCTCTATGTATCTAGAGATTCTTGACAAAATTCAAAGAATCTGCAATATTATCAGTTCTGACCTGGCATCTCAGCTTCTGTTATAATGGTTATAAGGAATGAGGTGTTAAGATTGTTAATGTGTATGATTATATTACAATACTAATGATAACTTATCAATATCTAAAGAAAATTTCTGATAATAATGGCAAAAATAAATTTCATTTTTTTTTGTTTACTTACTTTATTTATATTTTTTCTTTTTTTTTTTTTTTTTTTTTTTTTAGAATCTCAACCTGAAGGTTTATCAGGAAAGCAAAAAGTCACTCAAATGGAAGTGGAAATATGGCTTCTGAAGGCTTCTCTCTTCACCAGAATATTTGATGCAGTCTTCTACAAGTGCTTCAACTTAAGTAGTGATGTTTGTATCTTTCTACTTCTTATATTTGCTTGGTTGTTAAAATGATTTCAGAGCTTGTAATTTAAGAATGTCATTATTTTAATCATACAGCAAAGACTGCCTATGTTGCTAGACTTTACATTTTTTATTTATTTTTTTTTTTTTTTTTTTTTTTTTTTTGTCTGTAGAAGAAAAGCATGTGAAAATGAAGAAAAATAATCTTGAAACGCAACTCTACAAATTTAAATAATTTTATCAAGTATAGAAATGTTTTTCTTTCAAGTTGAAGAAAACAAACAAGCAACAATTTACATTATTTGGACTATTGTCCTAATCTTTGTCGCCATATGTGTTACGTTTCAGCTGTTGTACACTCCGGCCTTCTTCAGGTGGTTGGAATGTCGAACTGAACCCTTTATTTCGCTCACTGGGGTAGACAAGGCACAGTGGATGAAGGCGTTGGTTAGATCCAGTGACAGGACCCAAAGAGAGCGAGTTCAATACCCAGTTAAGGTAGTGGAGAACTTTCAAAGGGAAATTAACAAGAGATAACTGACGTCCATTTTTTTTTTTTTTTTTTTTTTTTTTTTTTTTTTTTTTTTTTTTAAAAACAAAACAAAAAAAACAAAAATGGCCCATGGAACTAGAATGGTCTACCCCAGTGAGCGAACAATAGTTTGAATAATGTACATAATACCTCATTTCAAATATAGACAGATACTGAAGCCACATTACTTACGAAGTTCAATGAAAATTTTTTTTCTTTTACAGCACAACAAATAAATTGTTAGTATGAGGGTGAAAAACTGCCAAAAAAAAAAATCAAGAAAGTTAAAAATTAGATTTACTAAACTTGGAAATTTGTTGGTTAATATATTTGCTAATTTTTTAATCTGTTGTTAATCATTTCCTTAAGTGATCTCTCAAATTTTGATCTCAAACAATGCCTGTTGATTTGCATTTGAAGGCTTTAATAGTGTGAGATAACCTCACTGATCGGTTAATAAATTAAACTTGAATTTTAAGCTCATGTGAACCAAATTTTGCATAAAAATGAGTAGATTTCTGTGTGAGCCAATGTTTCCATACAAATGAGATTTTTAATATCTTGCATCTATTGAATTTTCTATAATTTTAAATGTGTGATTGTGTCTTAAAAACCATAATTCATACTTTGCTAAGCAGATGCTTCTTTGTAGCTAAATTGTATAGCACATCAGATCCTATATTTTCGTATAGGAATACAGGTCTGATTCCTATTGAAGAACACATTTTCTACAAAATTTTTGAATTTTCAGGCCTGTAAATGTAATTAATGCCATTTATTTAAAAAAAAACAAAACAAAAAACGGCATTTACTAATTTATAATTGTATCTATTAAAATAAGGTATCAACAGAAAATATATTAAATAATTGTTGGACTTAAACCATTTCATATGTTGTCAATATTTATGTTAAGGAACGTTTCATGAGTAGATATGACTTTTCAGGAAAGATTGAAAATTTGTTTATAAACAGTAATTTAAACTTGACACTTCTGTTGCTGAGTAGTATAGCATGTCAGATCAATTGATGTTTCTGTATAGGACACCAGTTCGATTCCTGTCAAAGAACACACTTTCTATGAAATTTTTCAATCAGGCTGGTAAATGTAATTAATACTGTTTGAGAAAACCGCATATACTTAATTGCATCTATTAAAAATAATGTATAAAAGCAAAATATATTAATTGCTGGACTTAATCCATTTCATATATATATATATATATATATATATATATATATATATATATCTCTGGTAGATTTTATCACATTGAATGCTTTGAGAGGTTACCCATATTTGGGTAGATGCTCTATTTATTAAATGGTATATTTATTCATTTTTGTCTATCAGCCTATATTTGAGAAATCTTAATATCTGATCTCCTGCAGGGTTCAAACTTATGTGCCCCTTTGCAGGAGGAACTGTCATTAGAACCAACATGCTTTAGACTGACTTGACCACAGTGCGTTGTAGACAAAGAAATTGCTTTGTTCATGTTTGGACCTGGAACTCAGCTGATGTGAACGGAGGGATCATATTTCTTGAATAATGGTAAACAAAACTAAATTTAGTGTCTACTCAAATATGAGTACCCACTAAACTAACACTTAGAGATATATATTGTAATGGGCCTGGGTATGCTGTGCAAGTTCTTGCCAAAGGGCTAGACAGTCAATCAGCAAGTCTACAATCTGTGATGTTTGCTTTATTTGGTGTGAAAGAGACACGAGTTGTGGCTGGACAAATCGTGGCTGCTTCACCACAACAGTGCACCTGTTCACGATCCCCCTGAACATCCAGCAGTTCCTGGCCAAGAACATTGCTGTACTGGACAACCGCCCTTGCTCCACTGATCTTGCTTCATGTGAGAATTGTCAAGGGGACTTGTTTTGAAGGCGTGGGGGACATCAAGAGGGCCATAATGACATAACTGAGGGGTATCAAAGACAAATCCTTCCAGCAGTGCAGAGAAGTGAGGCAGAGAAGGATGGAGAAGTGAATTAGGCCCAAGGGGGTTACTTTGAAGGGAAAGCGGTGTAGTTTGGAATTGAAATAAATTGTGACACCAGTCTCGCTACTTTTCAGACAGACCTTGTGTGTGTTTTTTACTTGTATATATTTTAAGACATTTTTTATGTTTATACATTCTTTTTTTTAAATACAAATATTTAATTAAATGCTGTGTTTATAATAAACAGTATTAACATTTACCTGAATGTCCAAGAAATTGTCATAGAAAATATGCCTCCTGACATGAATCAAACCTGTATCCTATACAGAACCGTCATGTAGCCTGACGTGCTTTAACTGATTTTGCCACAGGAGCATTTCAGTTAGCAAGGTCAATTTTACTGTTTTTAAAATTTTAATACTTTGTCCATTTCATATATATATATATATATATATATATATATAGAGAGAGAGAGAGAGAGATTTATATCTCTTATAAAATGCAGATTGTGTGTCTGTACATTTATATATTGGATCAGATTTCCTCCATTTTTTTTTTTTTTTTTTTTTTTTTTTTTTTACGAATTGGTCAAACCAAAAAAAAAAAAGTGTCAGTCAACCTTAAACAATAATCTTCGTCAATTTTATTTTTCAGTCTTTGTTCGTCGGTACTTGATCTATCTCTTACTGTTACATCCCCGGGCAATGCCAGGCTCTACTGCTAGTGTGTGTATGTAATATATATATATATATATATATATATATATACACACACAATGGTACTCTGTCTATAGAAATGTTATATCCTTTAATTTCAGGCTGACTCCTATAGAGCTGGTGCATGCTTTCCACTTGAGCGTCCATTGATCTCTCTTCCACTAGCCACAGGAGTTAACTGGAACAAGATGAGCACCTTGCTTGATTACCCAGCCCTTGTCTACCTTACCCATCACCTACCAAAGGAATTTCGACAGGCATGGATGCTTCTTTTCAGTAGTTGTGTTCATGGCAATAGTTTTAGCCAGTTGATGACCCATATTGTCAAGAAAGGACCAAGTTTAATTATTGTCCAAGACAAGGACAAATATTGCTTTGGTGGAATTGCAGCCTCCAGTTGGCAACTGAAACCTACATTCTATGGTAAGTCTTTCTTTTTTTTTTTTTTTTTTTAATTATGGTGTGGAAAACCCAACTTATTTAAATTATAAGTACAAAAAAAAAAAAAATATTTGGAGTTAGCTGTTTTCACTCCAATCTTTCCAAAACTTGACTGAGGATAAACATATGGTAGAATGTTGGTTATCAAGTACCTTCATTATCATAAGATTCAGATATTCAGTTTCTGGCAAAAATGTCTCTGAAATTGTCAATCTCATTGGATATTGAGCAAGGAAATCTGTTACAAAACTGTACATTCCTGTTCATTTTGTGCTCTGACTTTCCCAAGCCAAGCTCCCAGCTAAAGCATTTGGTTTGCTTTTATCTCTCACTGTTATCATCTCCCCTAGCATTAGTCTGAAGACTTTTTTATTTTTACTTTTTTTTTTTTTTTTTTTTTTTTTTTTTTTTTTTTTTTTTTTTAAATAAGCCACCATCGATGCAAAGAGTTTCAGGTGTCTTTGAGTGGGGAAGTCACTGGAGTTGAATGAGCATGATGTAGAGGAGTTGTTGGAAGACCACAGAAAAGAACTGACCACTGAAGAACTTAGTTTCAGAGAAGTAGAGGGAAAATACATACAAATTTTTAATCTATTGTATTTCCAACTAATGAATAAACATACTTTTCATATAATTAACTGTACACGGATGCATAATAACTAAATATGCATAGAAAGAAAAACTTGATTTAATACAAATAAATCCCATTTTATCCATTTTAATGGTGGAAAGAGTATTTGTACAATACAAATTTCAGCTTTTAAAACTTATAAATTGCTTTAGTACTTTAGATTATGGGGACATATTCTAGAATGTTCCAATGTTATCAGTAGTTATTTATAGCCTAAAAATACAAACAGAACATTCTGTAATTGATATTCATGCAAGGTTTTCATCATAGCAAGTGGTAAAGAATTGACAAATTTGCAAAAAGAACTTAAGCTCTGGAAAGAAGGTAAAAATTGCAGGAAAATCTCTGACAACTTGAATATTGCATTTAGTTTATTCATTGCAAGGTATAAAAAAAAAACTGAAAACCAATGAACATGTGCTTTATGGAAGATTTCTTAAAGATCTTCAAGGAAATTAATGCCACAAATTAAACAAAATCCAGTGGTTACTTGTCAAGAGCTACAGGATGATTTTTTTTTCATTAGGAGTCTGTCACTAAATGGGCAATAAGCAATGAAATTTGTATGAACAATCTAGTCATGCTCTCCTCTGAAAAATCCACTTCTATTGAAACTTCTGTTGAAATTCCTTCTTGAACATAAGGATAAAGAAAAATCATGTTGGGAAAGAGTATTATGGACAGATGACTGAATGCCACACTCTATCAAGATACTTTGGAAGCAAATTTAATGATTCTTCAGTTGAAAATATTGAACTTTCTTCTGATTGGATCTTTCAACAAGATAATGATCCTAAGCACACCTCAAAATCTATGAAGAAACGGCTTGCTGAAATGACCAAGTCAGTCCCCATATTTAAACCCAATTGAGAATCTATGGTGTTATTTGAAAATTCAAATCCAATCGAGAGCTCCAACAAACATCCTGGATCTGAAGACTATATGTGAAGAATGACAGAACAAAATACCAACTAAAATTTGCAAATCATTGAGAATTTCAAGTTGGTTGCTGTAGATGTGAATAATTTCTATTCTACAAATTATTAAATGAAGATCGTGTATTTTTTTTTTTTTTTTTTTTTTTTTTTTTTTGTATTGTACAAATAATTTTTTCACCCATTAAAATGGATAAATGGGATTTATTTCGATTAAATCAAAATATGCTTTGTTTTCTGTGCATGTTTAGTTATTATGCATCTGTGTACAGTTAATATGAAGTGTTTATTCATTAGTTAGAAATACAAATTAAAAATTTGTAGGTGTACGAATATTTGTTCCCCCACTGTCTATTTATTGTTTTCTGAATGTAAAATTATTTGTAATTTTTTTGTGGTGGGGGTGAATGGATTAATTGGATTCTCATTTCTTATGGAAATATTACCTTTTGATTTTTAAACTTTCTGGAATGGATTAGGCTGATAACTGAGGTTCCACTGTACTGATTAAAAAAAACTAAATATATGCATTAGTAATATACTAACAATAATATTTTAATGAAGTTCACATTAAGACAAAGTAGAACATTCCCTCTGTTTACACAAGGAAGGTTGTCTATACTTAATTAGTAGTATTAAGTGTTAATTAGTAGTAGTCCTAAAAACTACAACAATTGGTTTGGAAGCATACCTCACAAATAACCAATGACCCCTAGCTACAATTTGTAAAACACTGAATCCACGCCATCAACAAAAAAGGTGCACTCTTCAAAAAACGGCTTAATATACCTGAAATCCTACCAACAAAAAAAAATGGAGCAAATGCCATTTATGCCAAACGAGTAAAACAGAAAGCAAAACAACTTGGCCAAATGAAAATACAAAAAAAAAAAAAAAAAAATGGGAGGTCAAAGTGTTGCATGTCAAATGCCTAACAAGAACAAAATAAGCAGATGTGGACTAACAGAAAACGCATCAGTGGCTGAGGAGCACCGGGTTGAAAGCTGAGACAGAAGGCCTAATTATTGTATCTCGGTACCAAACCCTCATGACCAGATCTTATCACTGATGCATAATCAAGGATGGAATTAACCCGAGATGCACGATCTGTGGAAAATCTCAGAATGTCTGGAATTAGCAAAAATGAATATACCCACAGACATAACAAGGTAGTGACATGTGTGCACTGGAAAATATGCAAGAAGCACAAAATCAAAACCACTGAGAAATTGTGTGAGCATCAATTACAGTTATCCAAAATAATGATGTAACTATCCTCAGGGACATTCCAATTCCAATTAACAAGGAAATAATTGTTCACTAATTTCAACTTGACCTCTTCAAGTTAGTCCTGGGTATGATGATAAATCCTGATATCAAGGCCTCTGATTTGGAGACTGGAGGGTTTTGAGGAATGTGGAAGCACCACTTAATTGCTGTTGTTCCCAAGTCCACCCTGACTCAGTGGTAGCACCTGTTAGGGTCCCAGCTATGGGCAAATAGTGACCCCCCCCCAAAAAAAAAAACAAAAAAAACAAAACATTAAGTATAAAAATATCAGCAATTCATTTTTACATAATAATAATAATAAAAAAAAAAAAATGACCAACAATACATTTTATCTGTAGTTGAAGGCGTACAATTGAATTCAAAATATATTTAGTTGAAGCCATAAAATTGTTCAAAATATTTAGATTTTGGCATTAAATAACCCATAGAGATGTTGATATGCCACTAAACAAAATCAACCAAACAACCAACATGAAAAACTCTTATGACCTTAATCCATATAATATCCTACAATTTCTTAAATCAAACTATATTCAAAAATATAACTTCAACAAAACATAAAACGCAAATCACCACCTCTTATTACGTTCACACAAACATGTATATGGCCAAAAACCTAGTATTATCTACTGTGTATTATGAAAGCAGAATAACATGTCATATTTTTTATTTCTTCAAAGCTACCAAGAAAATGATTTCGGCATTTAATGCATTGATGTGCCATTAAACAGATCTGTCAAATTATGATCACATGTAATTACAACCAGCTATTACATTGTCTGATTTTATTTGCACTTTGTGGATGTCTGTAGTGTGATGGATTGCAATTGGAGAGCAAAGTTTGCATTGCTGTCATGTTTAGTTACATTCACCTTAGTGTAAACACGTTTTGGGGAAAGACATGAATCCCCCAGCTATGGGTTAAATATTAATGCAGACTGGGCTTGGCAACCTTGGGTGGCAACCAGTCTAGGACAAATCTAGATTAAGATCATATATAGTTGTGGTTGGGCACATACTATATAGGTAAGGAAAGGATTGTGGAATTTACATTTTATGATCGCAACTGCAAGTCTGCCAGTCAGTCCTTGTTTGGTATTATTTTTGAACAGGCATGCATCACAAAAGCAAAGAAAAACTTGTAATTTTTTTTTCTCTTTGCTTCTGCTTTTTTTTTTTTTTTTTTTTTTTTTTTTTTTTTTTTTTTTTTTTTGTCAATTCTTCTGTAAAGACCAACAAACTTGCTTATCCCTTTGTAGGTACAACTGGTTGTCGTCTGTTCACACTGAGGCCAAGGCTTTCAATCTACAGCCCTTCAGGTTACAATGATCACTTCATGTATTTAAATCATGGTCAGCAGACATTACCCAATGGACTTGTAAGTTGCAAGTTACTTATTTTTATCTATTATCTATACTGTTGCCTTATTGTGTGTGTGTATAAAATTTTGTAAATAGTTTGTACACAAAAGTAAAATGGAGGAAAAATTGTTTTTAAATTTAAGGCTTAGAAATATTCTTTAAAGCAGTGTAAAGAAAGGTAAACTATGGGGGATGCTAAGTGATATTTATTTTTTAATAAGTGAAAGTAAATATTATTGAATTTTTTATTTTTAATGCAATTATTTTGTTTTTATAAAATACCAGAAATAATTTAAAGGTTTTTTTTTTTGTTTTTTTTTTTAAATGGTCATATATATTGGCTATGGAAAGGAGTAATTTCTTTAAGAAACTAAGGAGATATTTGAAAAAATCTAGTCTATAAATCGACAGAACAAAAACAAGCATAACCTACTGACTCCTTAACATTTGCTGTTTTAAACAATTTATCCAATCTTAACAATATCAATTTTTTTATTTTATCCACTGTGTAGTGTTTTTTTTTTTTTTTTTTATGGCCCATGAAATATTGATTTGATGACTAGTGCCTTGTAATTGAGAATTTCAAGCAAGATATCATCAGCTCTGCTCACAAGGTGTTAATTATAACATCAGTATTTAAGACTGTGATAAAACAATCTTCCAAAGGTATATCAAGTATCTATTCTAACACAATTTAGTTTACTCTAATTACAGTTAAATTGATTAATTTTTCTCTACCCCTCCACCCAATGTCTTTCTGTACTCATCTGAAGCCTTTTTTTTTTTTTTTTTTTTTTAGGGCATGGGTGGTCAGTTTAATTACTTTGGCTTATGGATTGATGACAGCTTTAACACTGGCCACAGCAAAGCAGCACCAACATCCACCACCTACAACAGTCCACAGTTGTCTGCCATGCCAGAGTTTGAAGTGGATACAATTGAGGTATGGAGCATTCAACCACAGGCTACAGAAAATCCTGAGGTAAGTATGCCCATAAATCATGAGCCGTAAAAAACAAAAAAAAAAAAACAAGACTTGGGAAGCTCCTGTATTGAAGAGGATTTATGACTACCTTGCGAACATGCAGTGGGCCTTTCCCAGTTTTTGATGCATGTTGGCGTGAATGAGAATTGGGTCATGACATGCTTTCAAAGCCTATTTTTTCTGAAAAATTGTAATAGATTGAATAAATTTCAATACTGGCTGCTTCATTAATGAATGTTTAATATTTACTTATAAGGAATCTGCTAATATTACCATAAATATTTCTCCTGTAAAAACCACAAACTTCTGGCTATTTTTATATTTGTTGTAATAAGTTCTATGCATGAAAGATTAAGATTTTTTTTTAATAAATCCTGCTTGTGATGTGCTAGGATTTAAGACTAGCATAGTACCCATCAAAAATGGATTATGCGTTCCTTGGCATCTATGATCCGTGTTCTTAGTCAAGTTTTGCATGTTGATTTATTACTATGCTGTTCGAGTAGCAGAACACTAGCAGTGGATATTTAAAAAAAAAAAATTTTTTAATGTTCACTCAATACAAGGCCCAAGGGCCACTCAAAGTAGGTTATTGTGTGGAGTTGTATTAGCATAAGGGCAAGATAAGAAAGATACAATTAATTCTAGATTTAATCAATCAAGATTTAATTAGTGAATAAAATTTCAGAGATGTTAGTCTAGAGTTGAAGTAAACTTCAGAAGGGACCAGAAAACAAGGAATTAACCTTTTTTTACTGTTCAAAAGCCTGGGGAGGAGTGTGAACTAGACAATAGGCAAACCTATCGTCTCTTACTGGGAGAAGAAAAATAATTTTTAAATCTGATTTCAAGCAGATGTCAGAAGTACAGAGTTCAAGGAACTGGAAACCCAATCCTAAACGGAAAACAAGGGATAAACCACTATTCCTGTTCAAAACTGGGGAGGACGATGAATTGGACAATAGGTGAACCTGTTTACAACTTAATTACCCCTCTAAGTTGACTGTTCAAATCAAGGCAGGTTTCTCTTGTCTTAAATAAATACCTGAAAAGTCAGTTGATTACATTGGTCAACACAATTTTTGGTGCCAAGAAACAAAACGTGTTTTTCAGCTAATTTGATGGTGCTGATTCCCAAAATGAACTTCTCATGAAGTTTTTCATGGTTAGCTACCATTTTTGCTCTATTGAAATTGCTTTTTTTGAAGAAAAGATCAATTTACATACCGTCTTGGCTTATCGCAAAATTTACTTAAAGGTCATAGAAACCATCAATTTTCAGGTAGGTTGAATTTGTCAGCCACCTGAAATAAACTATTTTTATAAGAAAAGTGTTTCTGAGTCGGATTTTAAAATAGAAATACCGAATTTTTCCAATTTATCACCAAAATTGAAATTAACTGAAAGTTCATAATTAATAAACTTTAGTAAACCTAATAATTAAGGTGACATAAAAAAATGAAATTGTAAAATCTTCTCTTGGATATTCATAAATTTATCCCTTCACTACAGAAGAAAATGAAACACATTGAGAGCATTTTATTTTCAGTTGGGAATAAACTCCAACAAAAGGCATCCCAATTGAATTCACCTATTCCATTGTACATGATACTGCTGGAGTATCAAAAGGGACTTAAATAACATTGAACATGAGACAATCAAGAAAGAAACTATTTACCATAGTTATGTTGATGGTTTTATTACTGCTGTTAGTTTATTAAATGATTTCATTAAAATACTTGTTGGTCTTTGTATATACAATTATTTTTAAAGACTTGGTGTCTGATTGTTATTGCAAAAATATTAGGTTGGTGCAAAAATGACAATGTCGTTTTTCGACGTATTTTTTTAACGTCAAAAACGACATTACGTCATTATTTTTGCACCAATCTAATAGTAATTCTCAAGCAGACCAATATTTTTTGGTTTAAATACAAACTTATTTTGAGAAATATTGCCATTGGTCAATATCACAAAGAAAACAAATGAAAATGCTTTTTTTTTTTTTCTTTTTTTTTTTTTTTTCCTATCCCAAAAATGAGGCATTTCTCTGCAGCAAAAATGGTAGCTAATCAAGAAAGAGTGAGGTCATTTTCAGGTTCAGTGCCCTCAAATTAGCTAAAGATGTTTGGTGTCTTCACTCCATTTTAAATTTTTTTTTTTTTTTTTTTTTTTGCTGGGTAGAGTTGTATGACCTTTTCAGATCAAAACAATAGCAGTATTCTCTCTCACCATATATATATATATATATATATATATATATATATATATCTCACTCGCCCTCCCTCTCTCCAGCAATTGCTTGCAAATATTTACACACCATTGAGCCTGTGTACAAGTGTGTTGCGGGATTGCTGGTATGATTGGGTAAATATTTAGACACCATTGTGTTGCAGGAATCAACACTTTGGATAGTAAATATTTCCGGGCTCCTGGAAAATTTATCCCAGCCAATTTTGAGTTCTTTTGTAGTATATTATTGCCTGTCACATCTACTCCTCCCTACCTATCACAATGAAGGCCTAATCAAGAACCCTCCACAATAGCTAGCTTAAATGCCACTCAATAGGGCAGCTTTTAAGTTATAACCTGTAGATACAAGTTGCCAAAAATTCTGTGTAAATCTTGAAAATATATTTGACTCAACTTGGCAAGTTCAGTAACTGGCCTGGGTAGCACAAACTCACTCAGTTGAAACAGGGCTAGCAGTAACTGAGCAAGAAAAAAAATATCCTTAGATATGGACAATCTAACTTCATAGTTTAAATAAATGAATAGTGGTTGTGTGAAATTAAATTAAAAAAAAAAATTGGTTTGGTCAGAACTATTGGACACATCTACAACCACATCATGTGACTTAGTTACCAAAAAGAGTCCTTTCCTTTTTAGGACCACTTATTGCCATGCCACTTTGATCAAAGTCTATTGGCAGACAAGGTCGGATAATACGCAATCTAAAAGTGGAGATGTTGCTTAATTGATTAAATAGCTAGTTTTATATTATAAAAATATTAACTTACATTGTTAAAAAAGAGTAGCTTTTTCTCTTGAGCTTTATTTTTAGCTCCTTCATTACTGAGAACTTTTTTTTCTTTCTTTTCAGGGTACTCGAAGCATCCTTGACCAAAATGTTGAAGCAAAAGCCATTTTGGATATGATTGGGAAGGAGCGACGTAGCGAAGGGTTTCGAGAATTGGATCCTGATATTTTGTGACACAGGAAGCAGCCCCAGGGAAGATAAAGTATTATTGCAGCTTCTACAGTGAGCTGATGTATTTTTTTTTTTTTTTTTTTTTTTTTTTTTTTCCTTTTGTTATACCTTGTTATCAAACACCAAACATATGATACTCTAGTTTACCGATTTATATTGGACCATGAAGATGGAAAGGTAATCGTATAATTCACAATGGGTGGAACAATTTCTTTCCTTTCGGTTTGAAAAGAGGACTTTAAAAAAAAAAAAAAATAAAATTGGAAGGCTAAACCAAAACTAGGTGACCAAATATTCCCATTTTTTTTTTTTTTTTTTTTTTTTTTTTTTTACAAGGGAGGTAAATGAAGTTTAAAAATTACAGAGTAATTCCCCTTCGAGAGTCAACACACGTTTCCTCTCGCCGATGGAAGGCAGATTTTTTCCACTTTTGCTTCCTATGATTGGCTTGTATGATGCCAATCTTCAGCTTCTTAATCCTTGCCAAATTAGAAATATATTTAATATTTTGGCTGCAAATAACTTGTCCCTATCTGACTCTGTTTAGTTCTTGCTGAATTTACTTGTAAGATTGAGCATGCTTGGAGTGAGAAAAAAAAGCATGAACAGATACTTAAAACTAAAAGTAAAACACTTAACTGTTATATAACAAGAATTATTATTTTTATAAAATAGTTTTTATTTTAACCATGACAATTGCATTTCTTCTCTGTGCTTCATTGCCTATTCTCTAAATCTTACGTTACTGTTTTTTTTTTTTTTTTTTTTTTTTTTTTTTTCCTAGTCCATAGTTCCAAGTGACTGCTGCTCCTGCTAAATTAGAATTTCCTAGATTCAATGCAGAGATATTCATTCATGAAGGTGTGGCATGCTACTGTCATATAAAATGACCCATATACAAGCTATCTCGATGCTTGGTTTTAATATTAAAGAAAATAAAGAACAATGGATTTTTTATTTTTCTTTAAGCACTGTTTTAAGTCAGATTATTTGTTGATGGATGCCATCTGAAAAAATATGGCAATTGAGGCTATTGATGGTTGCAGACTTTGCTATTTATTCATGGTATTAATATTATTTATATGAATTATAAGTTAAAGAATTTGAGAAATCTTTATAATGGTAATTATATAGAAGATTCAAACTGAACTGCTAATGGCAACACAACAAAGGCAATATTTCTTGCATTAGCACTGAAAAATGTTTTTCTATATTAGTTCAGTTTGATGAAACAACCTGAATGCTTTTTAATGCTTTTTTTTCTTGTAGGTTTTCTTTCCTTTGGTGCATAACTGACAATTTTGTAAAACTTCAATGTTTGATGCACCTTTGTTTTCTGCAGGTTTGTGTGTGTTTTTTGTCACAGGGAGGGGGGTGTCTTGTCTATTTTTTTTTTTTTTTTTGGCTGTGTGTTTGGTCATCTCTTGCTGTGTTTGGTAGTCTCAATTATCCATTTGTTCTAGAAGTTGCTTGTGGAAGTACAAAAAGTGTGCTTTCTTAAGGATTAAATCTAGTGTGCTTTCATTTTTATTTAAGCCTGGAATTTAACAACTTGATGCACATAATATGGCCTCCAAGTATTATACATGCCTGCCATTATTGCTTACATTGAAGTAAATTGCATCCCTACGTGATATACTTGGATAAATGTGAAAACGACTAAAAATGAGTATCGGCTGGTTTAACTCTCTCAAAGTGAGATTGTGAATTGCTAAAAACAATCACTTGGGTTTTTTTTTTTTATTTTATATATAAAACTTATTTGTTTTATATAAATGTAACTGCTTCTTTACAGTTTAATATATACTCTTCTAAACAATCATTTGTGCATTTTGCATGTGTATATGTAATATATATGTGCATTTTGAATATGTATATGTAATATATACGTGCACAATATATTCTACAATTTGTGCTGTGTGCAAACAAGTTCACTGCCTCTCTTGTCTGCTGGTGTCAGCAGTGTCTATGAAATGTGTTGAATCCTGGAAAATGCTTTTTATCCAAAGTTTTTTCTTTTAGCATTTCACCCCAAGTAAGGCAATAAAGCCACTAAGATGCAACAGGTTACTCTGTGATAGAATGAGAAAAAGAAAACAAAAAAAACAAAGAACAGGAATTAAGAATATTGCATTTAAATTTTTGAAGATCAAAATTGACTAGAAAGCAAGTCGGATGAGTTTTAAAATGAAGACTTAATACAAGACAAAATAACAATCTAAAAATTGAAGGAGGAATTTACTGTATCACCTGTATTGTCACAAGGAATACATAGGAGAAACCTCAAGGAATTTAAGATATTAACACAAAAGGGATCTTTTACAAAACACATTAAATACATTAGTTGCTTACCATAATGAGTTTGACCATAATTTTTTTTTTTTTTTTTTTTTTTTTTTTTAATGCTACTTTAAAAGATAAAGCAATTTAATAAGAATGAAAATGTATAGAAAGCACTTTAATCACTAGGCCATCCACAGTAAATTTATGTCCAGGTTTTTAGAACATTTCACCTTTCTTGGCAGATCTTCTATTACTACAATGTGGGGAAACTTAATAACAAAAGTGAAGAAACTAAATGAAATTGGCTACAATATATGCTTAAACTTGAATTTAAGAAAAAAAAAATTCAGTGTCCCCCTCTTTCATGCACATATATAATCACTTTTGTTTTGCATCAGATGATTTTAAAAAAAGAAAAAAAAATATAGTTGTAACAAATTTTATGTTAAGCTTAAATAAATTATTTGGAATTGAAGATCTTTATGAATGCTAATTAAAAGAAATTAGTCACAAAAAAGTATTTACTATTTTATTTTACTTTTTCTCTTGTATAAGCAGACCATTTCCTCCTCATTAGTGGCACCAAATCATAACTCTTACCAATAGCACTTCCCAGCAATTTCCAGCTCCAAAGAAGCTTCTGAACCTGAAATCTGAAGTCTTAAGTCCTTGCTTACATATTAGAAAGTTCCTCTTAATATGAGACTGGATAAAAAGAAAAAAAGTAATGTACATTTCAATTAACCCTACACCAATACATTTATAATACCCTTGCATTTCTTCTCTTCTCCCTTCTCCCCATCTTCCTCCTCCTCTCTTTCTATTACACCCAACATCATGCTTTTGTCCATTTTTTAAAATATGGTATTCATTAATTTTTTTTCTAAAAATAGTGTTAAGAGGTGATTTCATAAAAATCACCTGAGGATACCATAAGGTTGAAACCAAGGTAACAGATTCAACTGATCTGATTTTTAAAGTTAAAAGCTCTACATGTTTTTATTTTTTTTTTCACCTGTGTATTGAGCACTTTTAATACTGTTTCCTGGTGTAATTCAACTCTTAACCTTTATGTATAATATATATATATATATATATATATATATATATATATATGATTTCTAGATATATCAAGGAGATTACAAACAAATCACACCAAAAATATCATGGAAAATAAAATAAAAAAAAAAAATTGGGTATTAAATCAATAAATCCCAAGACTGTAAACTATAATGACCTTTCCAGACTGATGTTAACTACTAAATAAATAAGAGCTTGGCACAAAACAAATTTTTACTACATTACTTAAAAATCTAAAACTAAAAACAAATAATAAAATAAATTTATCCAAATCAATAAGTAAATAATAAACAAATTACCAAACCATGAACACGCACACATACACAAATAACAGCCAACAATAAAATAATAAATAAAAAGTTAACACAATCTTATAGATAGCCAAAAAATGCATCTGAACCCACAATTATTTTCACTCAATAGCCTCTAAAATACCCATTACAGCCTACCAAAATAACCATTAGAACAATACACTTCACTACCCACAATACATCACTGACCTGTATATATATATATAGTCAAGCAAAAACACAACACACGTGACTTGATGATTGTTCAAGCATGAAACACTGTAGCCTTTGGGTGTTGATTTCAATGTCCACTTTTATATTTACTTAGGCTTTGTCCCTAATATTGAGCACTTTAATCCATAAATATAGCATACCTTTAAAACTATATTTTTATTGTATATAGATCCTAAAGTCTTTCTATGCAACAAAATTAGCTTTAAGATATTTCTCAAATTGCCACTAAATCCAAATAGTCTGTAATGTAATTTATCCTGACCTGGCATCTAGACTTCACTTACTTTCCCACCATTGTGACATGACTTCCCTTTGTCTTTTCTACAAACATGGCAATTGTTCTGATGAACTTTCCTCCTTGGTTCCTTGACTACATAAATTTAAACGTGCTACTTGATTGGCAGTTAGGTCTCAGCTTTTTATTTTTTGAACTGCCTAGATGCAACTGTATGTCCTATTCTAAGAGTTTTTCTTGCACTTGTAGAACTCTTAATTTCTTGCTTCCCAGACAACTACAATCTTCAAAAATTTAAATGCAACACTGATCATTATCTTCTCGATGTTCTTTTTATTCTCTTTTTGACTCCCTAAAGCCTTTTGTTCTTTTACAGTTAGTAACTTCTTAGTGGCATTATTGCCTTGCTTGGGGTAAATTTTTTTTTTTTTTTTTTTTTTTTTTTTTTTTTTTTAAAAGATTCTGCTTGGTATTGCTTATGCTTAAGCTAATAATATCTGTGCACTGTAACTTTGAACCCTGTCCATACACATCCAAAGCTACTTGTGCTCTTTTCCAATTATAATCCAAATATTTGAAATGATTTGCGTTGTGAATTAACGATGCCTTCCACATGGTCGCAAGATAAAAGGTAACAAAAAAAAAGTTTTTACCTGTATGTCTCTTGTAATTGTTTGCCTACTGTCTTTCAACTAAGCTTTCCCTTACCTTCCCTCTGTCAAATTTAACTTTGACAATTGTTGCTATGTTAAACTCCTCCAAACAAAAGTTGAATGTTAATCCTTTAAAATATAGTAAAAAAAAAAAATAAATAAATAAAATAAAAAATAAAGAATTTAAAAAAAAAAAAAAAAAAAAAAATAAATAAATGTAATTATTTTAAAGCTTAGTATTTAATTTCGCAGATGACAAATTGTCTGTATTCAAATACAATTTTGAACTAGTTCTCATCACTGATGTTAGACACAATGTTTCGACCACATACCCTCTGGTTATCATCAGGTGTTGTCCAATGATTGGTTGATATGGGATATCTGTTGATTGTGATATTTCATCCCTGTCAGTTATTGTTTGTTACTGCTGAATTTGAGACAATGGCCTAGTGGATATAGTTGGTTATACATGTGTTACTGTGACCTAGTGGTCATGAGTTCAAAATTCGGACTGGGTAGTGATGTAAAAATTCAGCAGGAACAAAAAAAATAACTGATATCACAGACAAAATATTACAATATCGACAGATGTCAATGGACACCTGATGATAGTCGGTGTACTTGGTTGAAGCATTGTCTATAATGACATCTATATTGACCAAACCAAGATGAGAATGAGATTAGTTCAAAATACTACAAGAATATTTCCTTACTGTTCATCTTAAACTCTCCTGCCTATAAAGTACTGGTAAAATGGTTGTGTAGATACTCTCATCCTGGACTTTAAACTGCCAAAATCCTTTACATTCTTCTTTGCTTGACTGTCGGTTCTTTTTTTAATCTTTTATTTGTTTTTCCTAGTACCTAATTCCAAGTGACCATTGTCCTGCTAAATTAGAATTTTCTAGTTTCAAAGCAAAAGATGTCCATTTTACAATGGTATGTGATGACACTGCTTCATAAAAGAACCAACATCTTGATAGCTACACTATTGATCTCCTAAAGCTTTTGCTTGTAAGCAAATCATTTTAATATTAACAATAAGTGCCTGCTAATTTTCTTTTCAGTTCTATTTGAAAGATGTTTCTTTACACTTTTAGGTTGTAAGTAATTGTTGGAGTACTGCTTATGGTCAAGTTGCACAGAAACACAAGTTCTTAATTGATCGCCAAAGTTAAGCTGTGTCGTATGGGAGGTCACTTGGGAATATAGGTATGTTAAGTGACCTCCTACACTCCAAAACAGGTTTTGGCTTTAAATAACTCTGAAATGGTTAAGCCATAAAAAATATATCGATCAATCTTGGTGTACTTGCTACTCTTTAGTATTTTGTCTGAATTTCTTTTGATTGGCTTCTTTTTCCTGAAACTCTGTTCAATATACTATTGTCTCTTAAACAGTGTGGATCAGAAATAAATTAGTCCCAGATTTGTAACTTTTACTTGAAGGCTGATCTGATATGGATAATCCTGCAAGGAATCATCTGTGTTAGACAACTTCCTAGATGTGTTGCAGGCTATATATAATATAAGTACATGCTCCTTTTATTTTATTTATTAAACAAATATATTTTCATCTACCAACCTGAATATTAGAGGAAACTTTCAAAAAATGGACTCGGGCTCCAAACATTCAGGTTGGTAGGTGAAAATAAATAAACATACCCTTTGATCAATAAACAGAGCATTTACTCAAATATGAATATCTAGTGAAAATAACTTTGAAGTAATAAAATCCATCATATCTATATATATATATATATATATATATATATATATATATATATAAACGGAAACATCTATTAATGCTTAATGAGTTACCCGGTGTTCCCCTTTTAAACTTGCATTTTTTTTTTTTTTTTTTTTTTTTTTTTACTATAGCCCCCAACTTACACTTTGTATTTTATATTTACACCCCAATAAGTTCATATTAACTATGAGCTTTGGATCTACACTTAATTTAGTGTTCCTCATGAGACCCATTTTTTTTTTTTTTTTTTTTTTTTTTCCAGAAAACAAAAAACTGAACTATAATAGTTCATGCCTGATGAGTTGGTAGAACCATGAAACTTTAAGTTGCACTTCAAACATAGGTGTATGCGTATTTAATATATATATATATATATATATATATATATATATAAAAGCAGTTAATGTTTTGGTGGGATGGGGATCCAACAATATTTCTCATTACTATTACTTATTTTTTATTTTTTTTATTTTTTTTTTTTTTTTTCGCCCTGTAAGATACATGCTCTACAAGGATATTTGGTGATATCTGCTTCCTGTTTATAATACCAGATGCATTTGGTACAGTCTGTAATATTTCCATGGGACCACCTCCTAATTGCAGTTGATCCTAGGTCCACCCTAACCCAGAGTGGTAGCATCTGTTAGGACTCCAGCTATGGGGAAATGGTGACCCCTCCAAAACAAACAAAATGCTATGAAAGTATAAAAATACCAGCTAATATATATATATATATATATATATATATATATATACACGCACACACACACAAAAAGGACCAATAATACATATTGCTGATGAAATGATCAGCAATACACTTTATCTGTACTTGAAGGCATATAATTATGCCCCAAATACTAAGATTTCAGCGTTAAATAAACCATACAGGTTGATATGCCTCTAAGCCAAATCAAACCATTCTCATAGTGGAATGTTATCCTAACCCACTGTGACAAAAGAACTCCTTAGGCCATTATAGTGCAATGACAATAAACTTCCAGTTCACCAGCTTCTAAACCCTTCTATAAAAAAGAAAGACACACTTCAAGGTATACTTTGTTTAAAGTGCTCAATATCTGGGGTAGAGCATATGTAAATATAAAAGTGGACAATAAGGTCAACACCGAGTGGTAAGTTTGCATCATGCTTGAACATAATCTTCAGGCCATGAATATTGTGTTCAAGCATGATTATCGGTGTTGACCAGTGTTTGCAACATACAGGCTGCAACAGAAATACCATATATACCTCCCAGATGATGGTAAGACAATAGTTAGATGAAGACACCATCAACTAATGTCTTACTATTTTTTGTGTGTGTAATATATATATATATATATATATATATATATAATATATTAATTACTTGGAAACTTATTTTGCAACTGTTTGAAATAAATTCATGGAACCTTAGTGAAGTAATTTGAAATGAAACTTGTAAAATTTAGAAATTGAGTTGACCCCATTAAAATGGCTGGATAAATTTTTGAACTAAAAATTCAAATCTTTTTTATGGCCAAGGAAGAACTAAACATGCTTGTTAGAACATGCAATCTGTGATAAAGTATTAATCAAGTTTACATGACTTATTTTTTAAGTTTTATTTTCTTTGCTGGTCTGTAAGATACATGATCTACAAGGATATTTGGTGATATCTGCTTCCTGTTTATAATACCAGATACATTCAGTACAGTCTGTAATATTTCCATAGTTTCTTCTTAAATGTGCCCTGGAGCAGGTGCTATGCAAAAAATAAAAACAATTACAAAAAAAACAAACTCTAACTCTTAATCATATGACCTATCTACAAATATTTTACCCCCTGAGTATTTTTGTTATCCTTATGAATGAGTGTCAAGGACACTGTCAGATCCGACAATGCAATCACTACCTGTAGTCTACATGACGTTTTTTTTTTTATTTATTGATTCAGGGTGTGTAGGTTATGTGAATATTCATATTATCAAATATAGCTAGTGTCATTCTGTTTACTAATGAAATGGTGAACAAAGTCTAATATAAGATCAAATTTATTTAGTGCTCAGTGGAGTTATAAGATTGCACCAGAAATAACTTTTTTTTTTTTTTTTTTTTTTTTTTTGACTTAACATAATAAATACTCATAACGGTCATGGTCAAACTACGGTCTTCTTAGTCTAATTTCATGGGGAATATGATGTTTCTAAAGTTTGTTTCATCCTCACTTGTTCGTTCACTCACTCTCTCTCATACGTAACCATGTACATACCCAATACTTAAGTATTGGGTTGGTGCAAAAATAATGTCTGTCTTTGATGTTAAAAATACCTTAAAAACCGACATTAATTTTGCACCAACCTAATACTTTTCTTGAATTTGGTAAACTTTCAATGAAAATATTTTCATTTTAAACCATTTCACTAAGGAAGACCACGTGTAAACATTTTTTTTGAAATAGAAAAGTCAACATTTTTTTTTTCTTCTCTAGACAAAATATACTTTTTCTCTATTTTCAAATGAATAAAGTAAAAATTTAATCACTATCAGTAATTAATTTTAAATGAAGACTTCAATTTTTAAAGTATAGAGAAATCTTTACTCTTAAAAACAATTCCCCCCCTTATCTATATATATATATATATATAGTCTTCTGTAATGAAAATGGACTGAGCTGCCCACTTTGAATCTTTTTAGTAGTGTTGCCTGCCTTGTGATCATGCAGCCCACTACTCAAAAAAGGCTACTTATGCCTGGTGTATAAGGCTTCAAGCTCTGTTTTATATGAGGGCATGAGATTATATATATATATATATATATATATATATATATATATATATAGATATCTTGGAACAATGTTAAGTAGATTAATCAAAATTGGGGTGAAAAATTCTGTGCAACATCCTTCATCCTCTAGAAGAACTTCATCAGACTAAAGCAATGTTTTTGTTGATGGAATTATATATGTAGGGGGGTAGATACAAAAATGTGAATGTCAGTTAAAATTAAGAATATGTAAATTTTAAATTCAGTGTCCCTATGCTTTTGTTTTATCAGTTTTAAAGTCTCCCACACTGTGATAACAGAATATCTGCCAGGATAGGTGGGAATTTTGTAAGAACCTGAATGCAAATTTACCATGGATGCTCTAGCAATTGAAGCACTTTTTATATAATTTTCCTTTATTACTGAATTGCTTTCTTTTAATTATAGTAGCTTTTTTTTTTTTTTTTTTTTTTTTTTTCTTCAAGTATCCCACACTGATAACCACATCTGTCAAGAAAGGTGAAATGTAAGAGCCTGGACACAAATTTACTGTGGATGATCTAGTAATCAAAACACTTTCTATATAGTTTCACCTTGCTGAATTGCTTTCTCTTTTAATTATTGAATTTTTTAAAATCAAAAGTATTACAGTCGAGTGACTAATGCATTGAATTTTTTGTTAAATGGATTGGACCAAGAACTCCTCACCTGACTTATTTTTTTTTTAATTTTATCTTTTAAAAAAAAAAAAAAAAAAAAAAAATCAGTATTAAAGAACATTGCTTTGGTAATCTTATTTGAAATCTTAATATCTAAAAGCAGGCTATGTTAAGGGACAAATTGATTGACCTCTGAACTTCTAGATTCATATGATTAAAGGTTTTGGTTGAATATATATATATAATAATTTTTTTTTTTTTTTTTTTTTCCTATGTGTTAGATAAGTAGGCCAAAGTACTAATCTGTTTCCAATTAGTACAACTATTTTGCTTTTTTTCTTTTTTTGTGGGGGTTAAACTTTGTGTCCTAATATGAGCTAGAATCATGTGATGGTATTTTAAAGTTGTTTGTAAATAGATGTACCTTGTACAGATTTGTGGGAGCAATGCTTTCCTTTGTGCAAATGCTTATATAATCTTTGTAGGTTTAAGTGAGATTTTATATATATATATATATATATATATATATATCTCGCCAGTAGCACGACTTGGAATTTCATGCACGTCACAATCTTCAGGTGCTGTGTGCCTGAAACTCGGTCATGCTACATGTTATGTGTATTTATTAATATATACTTAATAAAATAGTGTTCAATCTAATATAACAGAGCTATTAAGATTAGCACTCAATGTGAAAAATATATATATATATATATATATATATATATATATATATATATATATATATAAAATTGCAAAAAGATTTTGTGACGTGTTTCATCTGTTATGACTTCATCAGACTGGGTTTGATGTTGAGTACATGTGCATGAATGATGCTGATAGTTTCAAAAATTTTTTTTTTTTTTTTTTCTATTAAATCATTATTCCATATACACAGGGTGTGATGGATAAATTGTTCTAAATGATGCAAAAATGAAAATAACAGTAACCTCTCATTTTAAAATATATTTACCAAAATTACACAGTAATATATTAAATTACTAAAAAGTAAATTTATTCAATAAAAATCACCACTGGCTTCAACACGGCCTCCAGGTGACTTTGCGATCTCTTGCAACTCTTCTGGATAGTCTCCTTCTTTAAGATGTTGCCATAATCCTTGCTTTCAATTCATCTTTGGTATTAGGATTTTGTTGGTTTCTCGCTCAACTGTGCTCCACACATAATAATCAAGCGGGTTGCAGTCTAGGGAGTGAGTTGGCCACATATTTGGGAGTGATGTGGTTGCACAAAATGACTAGGTTCTCCTGTTTGTGTGGTATGGTGCAGAGTCCTGTTACCAGACATGTGTTCTTCCAGCAACCACCCTCTTAACCCAGGGCAGCATTGCCTCCTCATGTAGGCCTCCATGTTGAGTCTGAGGCCCTCACCAACAAATTTGGGAATTCTTTTTCTTATCAGTGCCATACCTTTGTAATTGCCATTAGTCTCATCCAACTGTTTCTGAATTCTCTGCACTGTCTTCAGATTAAAATCCAAATACTCTGAGATGTTTGTATTGGTGCTTCTGGCATGAATACCAAGCAGTACAGTATACCACTTCCAAATTTCTGGTGGAGTTAATTGTATCATGGTGCTTTTTTTTTTTTTTTTTTTTTTTTTTTTTTTTTTCCTCATGGACTCTGCCCAGCTGACCCTACTATACTGTGCAGCTGACAAAATCAAAAACACACATGCACAAAGTTAAAAATATAAAATGGCAACAATTTACCTATCGCACCCGTTCTTTATCAATGCATGTCGTCCTGTGATGGACTTTATGAAGGTAAATATAAGGAGTTTATTTTGTAACGTGTTGCAAAATAAAATCCATAGATTTTTGTATTTATTTTTTATTTTCATTTTTTTACTTTTTTTGTCATTTTTATTTATTTATTTTTTTTATTTTTTTTTTTTTTTTCATTCTTTTACTGCTTAAGAACTCAACAGCTATAGGGGTTATTTAAAGCCAGATAAAATGTTTGGAATAGTGATCATTTTGGGTATAGCTCAATGTTATATGTGAATCGGTGATCCTCTTCAGTACAGGTACACTTATCAAGCCTCCCCCATCAAGGCTGGATATGACACAAGGTTGTTTTAATGTGGGAGATGCCATATGTATTATACCAATCCAACTTTTTTTTTTTTTTTTTTTTTTTTCTTAGTGCAATGAGGAAGATGCAGCCATTGTATTTAGTACAGGTTAGTTTGAAATTTTTTTTTCTTTAATCATTATTAGTGACGCTAGTTCTTACTATTTAAGATATCTTCTTTTTGGTTTCTGATAAAAGTTGGTTATTACAGTTTGCATTCTTACTTTTAGACATTCATGAAGGCTTTCGTTCATTGGGAGTTTTTAGTTTTGTTTCTGGGTACTTTGACATAATGTAATGGTTAACAAGCTTGTCTCATTTGATCAATTACAAGAGTATTGAACTTGATCCTCACTAGGTGCCCCATTTAAGCTATTCTTAAATCACTATTACCTATAGGAATTTTTGTTATCTTACTTTTCCTTAGACTTCTGGTTTCCAATATGGGGGGGGTGACATACCCTACAAAGGGGCAATTTGATTTTTATGGGGGGATTCGAGAATGAGTTATTGACAATGAATTATTTTCTAGTGAGTCTGTGTGTGAGTTAATACATATGGTGAATATACAGTATGCATACAAAAAAAAATGGTTGTATGTGATGTACATGTGTAATATATATATATATATATATATATATATATATATATATATATATATTACAAAAAAACTTGGTAATCCATATGGGTAGTCTCAAGGAGGATGATATCCTGAGAGGTCAATGTAAATCCAGAGCTAATGTAAAGAAAAGCAGACCACTTTAAGGTTCCATTGTAATAATTTATTTCACCAGAGCCCTTTTAAAGGATGCTGGATCATCAGACACCACTTCTACACACACACACACACACACACACACACACATATATATATATAATTTTTTTTTTTTTTTTTTTTTTTCATGGATGCCATGTTTTTTGGAATCTTGTTTTGACCAACTTAATGGCCTTTTAGGCTTCCAAGTAAATAGGGGTTCACTTTTTGTATAAGAATTATATCACAGAAGGAAGCCTCAGGAGATGCTTAGGTAGGGTGTGGCCAAGAAAAATTTTGGGAATCACTGCCTTTGACCTATGTCAAAGGGAATTTTATAAATTTGAAATAAAATTCTGCAATTGACAAGGCAATATTTTGGGTACCTAAATAAAGGGGCTCTAATTTCACTGACGTTTTTCTTTCTTTTGTAGTTTTCATCCCTCCAAACAATTTTTGCATTTTAATTTTTTTTTCTGAAGTGTTGCCTTTTCAGACTTGCATACTAATATTACGTCAAAAACCTTCCTTTCCAGATTAAATCTTATCTACATCATATTGAAGTCTATTGCATTTGTTCCCAATATTTTCTCTTCGTAGATTTTTTTTTTTTTTTTTTTTTTTTTTTTATCCACTACTACAAAAGCATTTCACCTCAACAAAATTTCTTAAAGAATGCAATCCATGCCATCCATTAAATCATTCAATTAAACTTTCTTCTCAATATTAACAAGTTCATAAGGAGACCCCCCATTGTTGTTAGTTTTGCCTGGGTTGTATGTTGTTAGATTTTCAAAATATTTTTAATAAGTAAATCTTTCAAACCCCCTCCTCTCCTCAACTCGGTGTTTAAGAACTCACTGCCAAAAGTATTTTCACATGAGTAATTAAAATTGCAAAGAAGCATGCATAAGTTATTTTTTTCTGACATTTTGGTAATTATGTTCATAATTTAATCTAAAATCTAGTGTTATAGACCCACTGTGGAATTTCCACAGGTACAGCTAGTATATATTATTTTTAGTGGGTACATTCCTTTCAACTAGGATTTTTTTTTTTTTTTTTTCTTATGAAATTAAAAAAAAAAAAAAAAATGGCCTAGATTAAGGAGTCCTAAAAAAAAAAAAAAAAAAATTGTGGCTCCAACAGGAATTGAACCTGTGCCTTTATCAATTTGGCCACAGAGGCCATGTTGGTAGAGCAAGGTTTGATATCTGTTTAAGGAAAAAACATTACTCATTGTGATTTTAGTGAAACTATACCAACTAGCTTCAGTTTTGTACTTGAAATATAAATATTTTTTCGTGGATGATTTTTTTTTTTTTTTTTTTTTTTTTTTTTTTTTTTTTTTTTTTTTGGACCTAATATCAGATAAAAAGTTTTTCTTTCTTCTACATGTTGATTGAGGGGAATTTTACTTCACTTTTCTACAAATGCTTCAGATAGTTTGGTAGGACTAAAAAAAAAAAACACTAAAAATGAAGAACTTTTTTAAAAAAAGAAAAAGGCCAATATTCGGATCAACTATGAATACAGCCACTTGAACCCCCTCCCCCCCCCCCAAAAAAAAACTTATAACTCTAGATACATACATAAAAATTCATATTTAGTTAAAAATGAAAATTATCCTTGCATTTGGATATGCAGAACATTTAGAATTTTTTTTTTTTTTTTTTTTTTTTTTTTTTTATGCCCAGTAAAGAAAACTTACATGAATACAAGAAAAATTAAACAAAAATTGCAGTACTTTGTTGGTTGTCTTTTAATGAAACTTATATGAAGAGGGATTGCTGGGCAAATACAACATTTTACTTTTTTTATCAAGCGCTAGTGTTAATAAAATAGTGCTCGATGTAATAAAACAGAGCTATTAAGTATATATATTAATAAATATACATATTATCCCTCACTGCTAGCATGACTCGCTTTCATGCACAACACAATCTTCCAGTGCTGAGTCTCGCATTTCCCTAACCTTAACCTCTTTTTGAACGTAACTCCTAATTGATACAACAATAGTTAATAAAAATGAGCATGCTACCGCCCCCTGTCTAAATGATTGGATTTCTGTATTCTTGGAAACAGGAAATTATATGTGCATTTAAAACTCAGTGAATTTTATAAGTTTTCCAAAATTTGCTTGAAGATGAAACGATTTAATGATTCTAATTTAATTATATAATTAAATTTGAAGTTTTTGGCTTCAGTTTTTGAAACATAGTTATTACTGTGTACCAAAAAAAAACAATTTTAAATTGGTTAATTTATTTTTATGCTCTGTAAATTTACATTGAGCGCTGTTTTGTAAAAATAAAATATCAATAAGAACACAAGATTATATATCTTGCTGTTCTTTTTTTTATATAACATACTTTTTTAAACTATTAAGGGTTTAAAAAGAAATATTTCCCTCCTACTTTTCTTAGTACAAATTTTGTTGCTGAAATCTTTTTGCATATCTTCTTAAAAAGAAAAAAAAGAAGCCATATTTAATATTTTTAAGGTTTTTACTGTAAAGAAAAGGTTTTAAATATTGAAAATAGTGATTTAATTTTTATTCTCTAATTGATTGATGTACTTGACTCTTGTAACAAAATCAAATCCAGAAATGTACCTGAATTAAGATCACAAATTTATGTGCACATATTGGATTAATATTTTCGTCTTTGTCACTGTAGGGGTTGAGGTCTTCGTGATCACATGAAGGGTTACATTATATATATATATATATATATATATATATATATATATATATATATATATATATATATAATAATGGTGTTTCATTAACACGGATCAGTCAGCAGTAAATAAATCAGTGTTATTGGTGAAAATTTATTTCTCTATTGGATTATATTGTTTAAGTCATGGCAGTTGTCTGTGAAAAATAATATTGCCCAAATGTCTGCCAAATCTGAAAGGGGGGATCATTGGACACTAAAACTTAATTCACATTTAAAATCAATCCAAGTTATTGGAACACCCTTTATAGTTTCTACTATGAACAAAGTTATCAATATCTTTTATGTTCATTTTCTTTTTCTGCTTCAGAAGTAAGTTCGGGTAAGCAATGGTAAGAATGGTCACGCTCAAGTCAGACTGAGCTGAAGCAACCAAAGTAAAGGTTATACTTACTTCATCCATTGGAAGTTCTTAAAAACAGGTTCCAAATGCTATCTGTTGGGGAGGGGCTGTCATAAAATTGTGCAGACAACCTAAACCCTTTCCAGTTCCTTTCATTACTAGCATCAAGGTGAATATATAATTCATTATTTTATTGGCTTTATTTTATTTTCCCACAGCACATTTCAACTGTTGTGCCCTCCAGCCTTCTTCAGGTGCTTATCAATCCAGGTAATATTCAGGGGTGGGGGAATCTGAACTGAACACTTTATTTAATCTATAGGGATAGTGTGTTCTTGTTCGTCCCTCAGAATATCACATCTTATTCTTTCTTAGGGCGAGCAATAACTGAATAGTTCTGTTTCCACAAGGTTTCTGCTACCTGGCCCAGTGATTAAACTTGTCATTACAATGCCACCAACTTCACAAATCAACACTTTATTCACTGGGACAATACTGAATCTTGTATTAGGAGCCTTGAAACTAATGTTCTTATTGTTTGCTGCTGTCCAGCTTGACTGCCTTTGAACAAGACAAGATATCCCTAGGGTTGGACAGCAGAAAAAGAATAATCTACCATAGACAAAAATAAAGGTTTCAGTTCAAGATTCTCTGAAGACTCTCAGATCAATAACCACCTGAAGGGTTCGATGGCTGAAATGATGTGATAACAACAAAGATGAAGATATTGGTCCAAATGTAAATAACTTCTCATTCCAGAAATTCAGATTCCCCCCCCCTATTATCTCCTAAATAGACAACCATATTTAAATACCTGTCCTAATCCTAAAATTTTGTATCATGGATTTTTTAAGAATAAAAAAGAAATCTCCTTTACTTGACCAGACCCAAACAAAAAAGAATGCTTTATTTTATGTAATAATTTGGATTGGAATCTGTTATTTATAATAAAAATAAAAAAAAAATCATTTTAAAAACAAAACATTCAACAAAACCGCAAGCAATGAACTGATAGTGAACATGTCTGTTTTGTGCTCGTAATTTTTTGAAAATTGGTTGTCCCAAATCTTTTGGAAAAAATAATTTACTCCTTGAAAGTACAATTTGTTGTAGGAAAGTCAGAAAAATGTTTTTAAAATCTTTATATATTTAGGTATATATACTAATAAAACTATTTAACAAGTCAATCTTTTACTCAATGTACGCTAATAATTATCAACATTTCTTTTGCATTATAATTATTGTGAAATTTCTTAAATATTTATCCTATGACTTTTTCTTACCCTAACACAGTGTGCTTTGTGACTTTTTTTTTTTTTTTTTTTTTTTTTTTTTTTTTTTTTTTCAAATTTTTTTTAGCGAATATGGACTAACGTGCCTACAATAAAATATAGTATCAAAAGGATGTTTTTTTTTTTTTTTTTTTTTTTTTCCCTCCCCGCAAAAAAACACCGTTTTTTAAAAATTACTGTCGTTCTTTGGCAGCTTTGTTTTTAAAAAGCTATTAGAATTGTAATAAAATCTAAACATATCAAAGTGAATTTATACATTTTCTTTTGTTTTTGAGAATTGACGACAAAAAAAGCCGATTGTTTTTACACAATATTGGAACTGTTGGTAAAACATCAGCTAAAAAAAAATTTGAAAATTGTCAGTTGACTTGAACTTTATAAAATGGTAAAAAAAATGATTTCCTTATATAGTTGGTTCATATATTTTATTAGTAAATGTTTATAAAAACTTATGGCTAAGAAAAATTTTCATGTTTATTTCTTTTATAAATTGGTAAATGAACAATTGCATTGCGTTGCATTAGTTTTCTTTTTTAATTGTATTTTTTTAATGTAAATTAAAAAAAAAAAATTAATCTAATAGTGTTTAATTGTTTCAAATTCGATGAAAAAAATTCTTTCATACGTTTCATATTCTAATCGTCTCTTTTTTTAAAACAAGAACCTTGAGTTTTTAAAAACTCAAAACAAAAAACAAAAAAACCAAAAAAAACGGTGTAATGGGAAAAATCGTCCTTTTGACATTACGTCTTCTTATTGTAGGTACATTTGTCTGTTTGCTTTTTTTTTTTTTTTTTCTCCTCCTCTGGTCACTTAGGTTTTATTTCATTATTTATTTATTTTTTATCCAGTTTTGTATTCAGTTTTGTATTTTAAATGTTCCGTTTTTCTACAGTATTCCATTGTTTTATTTGTTGTATAAATTAAATTTTTAATGTATATTTTGCTTTCTTTTTCCATCATTCAAAATCTTTTGTGCCATTTACTTCTTTCTTCTTTTTTAATTTTATTTCTTGTCTGTAATAAAGTCCATACAAGCTGATCAGGTTTGTTTTTATTTTATATATTTTGATTTTAATGTCCTAAACTTAAATGCTCTTATAAATATCCAAAATTCTTGCTACATTTACAAAACAAACATGCCCAAGCGGAAAAGCCAATCTTTGAATAAACCACCCATGGCTACTAAAATAATTTTCGATCCATCTCCTCTTAAACCCCATTTAAATGGAGACACCATTTCAGAAACTTTAATTTAGAGAGATCACTTTGCCATATTTTCTATAATCAAATTTTGACAAAAAACAAATGGTTGTATATTGTTTTGTTTCTTCCACTGTTCAATATCTCTTAATCCGTCAATCTGTTAATAAAATATTATAATAATGTACTTTTTGCATCATCCCGCTCTGCTCCTTGTTTTGAGGAAGTAAAATGTATTAATCCGCCTTATGTTTAATAAATCTGCTGAGTCAGCAATTTTCCTGCTTACCTCCCTTGCATTGCATTTCTTCATGATTTTTCTTCATATATTGTCATAAATTATTTTCGTTTATCTCGGTGGTTCCCAACCGATTTGGGGGCCATGCTCCACTCTGGTAATTCTAAAATTCTGCCCCCTCACCCTGTAATATTTAATTCTTAATGTATTCTAGTTACACATGTACGTACATACACAAAATATATTTATCTATGCATAAAACATGCATTAACACTAACAGTAACACTCACTAGAGAAAACAATTCCCTGTTAATAACTCATTCTTGAATTGCCAACTTATTCTGTTGGTATAAGCTGAAGTGTGCACATCCTATTAGGTTGGTGCAAAAACAATGACGTAATAATATCGTTTTTGACGTAAAAAAAAAAACGTCAAAAAACGACATTATTACGTCATTATTTTTGCACCAACCTAATACATGTGCCCCCACGGTGGGAATCATTGGTTTGTTTGTGTTTTTTTTTTTTTTTTTTTTTTTTTTTAATAATTTCATCCAGTTATTGGTTTTGTGATGCGTGTTCTTAGCGCATATATTTATTGTACAGTTAACAATTCAAGAAAAACGACAAAACTCTGCTTGTGGATCAACAATTGAAATATAACCTATGCCATGAAGTGTAATGATTAAGGAAAAAACGTTGTTCCCCTTCAACTATATTCTGATTTCGTTGAATGTTCAGGATTCTATGTTGTATAGATTTTGCTGTTACAATAGAATACAGTTAGTTAAATGTCTTGTTTAGAGAAATTAATAGTTCTGGTTCATGAGCTTGGCTGAGTCACAGAGAGATCTATGTATAATGTGTTACAAAAATCTGTGCGCGTTTTAAATGTTGAGTAGATTTGTGTGAACTCTACTAGTGGCTTGTGGAAAAATGGCTTCTTTTAAAAAGGTACCAGTAGGCTCTGCACGAAAACAATTGATTTAGTATTAAAATGTTTGATTGGTTAAAATTTGACCAATTACTGATTTTGTATCTAAGTAACATGAGAGAGCAAGTTCACGACCGAAAAATTCAAAGTGATGACTGCGATTGCTGAATTGTTTTATAGAAAAACAGTATTGATTTTCTAGCAAATCACAAACGAATAAATTGTGGGCATGGAAAAGCATAGCAGTCGCTACAGTTTGGCCAAAAGCTACATTTATTAAGTAAATGTTCTACTTAAAGCAAACACTTTTTGGCCAGCCATTTTGATAAATGGACTGAGGGTGCCAGGGTCTGGACATGTGTGCGACAAGGTTTTGGAGAAAATGGAAACAAAAAGGAAATTTATACTTAACAGCAGGAAGAGGAAGTTGAAATTTCTGGGGCACATAATGAGGAAGAAGGGCTTGGAAAATCTGATACTCATGGGACAGAAAAGCAGTGCAAAACATATTTGATAAGCTTGAACAAATGGATGACAAAAAGGCAAAATCTAAGAACTACTAGGCACTGTTTGATGTGACAGTCACTGTACATAAAAGAATATTATTCACCTTTATTTGCAATTACTGTCAGGCTGGAAAAGGTGATAATACTTGGTACAATGTTAGGTGAATATGGCACATGGGGAACTCTGACCAACTGAATTTCAAAATGTTTTTTTGTTATTATGGAATGTGGCATTGTCAGAATAACATTTTTCTTATGGACAAATGCAAAGCAAATTTCAACTAAATTTCTTGATCTTTTCTGTTAATTCATCCCCAAATAATAAAAAATGTATATTTACTAAAATTCACACCAAATTCTCTCAGAGCAAGGCCTTTCCATTGCACTCTGGTTGGGTTAACCTTTGTGAGCGACTTGGGTGCACTATTTCTAAGTCTGGGGATGTACGTTTGCACCCACCCCCGATAAACAAACCAAAAAGTTATTTTTTTAAATATATATATATATCCTTAAATTGTAAAGAATTCCTTGTACGTACCTCGAGTATCATCTGCATTTATGAAATTTGATTTTTGGTAAATTTTAATTCTGAGGGTTGGAGTTGTTGATGCAAAGCAATGTAAACAAATTTTGATCTAAAAATAATTTCAAGAGTACCAAAAATTTAATAAGAAAAAAAAATAAAATAAAATTTGATTTGTAATTTCTTGGGGCGAAGTAATATTTCAATAAGAAACTTTACATTATTTGAGGTGAATTAACATAGAAGATCCACATTTTTCATGAGTACATTGCAACTGTTTCATTATTTTTAAATTTTTTTTTTCTTAATCAATTCGCTTCAAGCAAGGCTATAATGCCACTAACACAGTAAGCTACTGGGAGTGAAAGTAAATGAAAACTTTCCAATAGCAAAGATTGAAAATGAATTTTCTTGAAGTTTTTTACTTTTAATTTCAAATTAATAGATTAAATTTAATATTTTCAATAAACAAAATAATTTGCTGTATTTCAAAACTAATTTAAATTGACTTTAAATTTTTTTTTTTTTTTTTTTTAACTTGTGGGTTATGTCACCACTTTTTAAATTAATTTTCCAACTTTTTTAAAAATACAGATTTAAAAAAAAAAAAAAAAAAAAAATACTATCCCAAAGATTCATTTAGTAGTCTGAGAAAAAAAAAACAAACATACATTTTAAATACCGCTACAACTTCATAAAAGATCACCAATATGCAAATTAAAAGGTGATGATGGATAACTCACTACTTTTTAAAATGCATTTCTTGTGACTGATAATCCATAAGTACCAACATTTTTTTTATTAGGTTGGTGGAAAAATAATGACGTAATAATGTCGTTTTTTGACATATTTTTTAACGTCAAAAAACGACATTATTACGTCATTATTTTTCCACCAACCTAATAATTGCTAAGAATTACTGCTTTTAGTGCTGTTGTCAGCACAATTTAATTCTCTTTATTAAAAAAAAATCTTTCAAAGATAAAATATACTTTTTGAAACTTTATTGGAGGAATATTGGCTTTCATTCATTGTATCTCACTAAAGCTTTCTAACATCATTAGATACACTAGTATTCAATAAATTAATAGATCAAGTGACTTTATATTGTGATATGTACTGCTCAAAGCACTATATATCACAACATAATAATTTAATATTAAGCATTAATTGTTGTGATAGTACTAAAAAAAAATTGTAATTGTTGCTTAATTCAAATTCTAAAGGCGTCATTTACAAAGCTATGAACTGTTCGATAGGGTTGTCTTTTTTTTTTTTTTTTTTTTTTTTCTTTTTTTAAATTTCTGGGTGTAATGGGAGCAACAGTACATTATGTGTGGATTCAAAGTTCAAGATTATTATAATAAATATCGTAGTATTGCGGTATAAATTCAAAATAATGTTGATAGGTAGATATCAAAAAATAAAGAAATCAATTAAATGGACTGTGCCTATTAGAAAAACCAACTATTCTCAATCACAGTGATAATCGTAATCTGATGAACTTCTGATTACATGCAGGCACAGAAGGAAGTCTCTCCTCAAATATAACGAAGCTGGCTAGAGCAATTAACCTAGCATCTCTGCAATACTCCAACTGCACTGCCTTTAATATTTTTTTTTTATTTTGTCCATACCGAGTTACCTCCCTTACATCATCCTAGCATAAATGTTTTTGTTTTTTTTTAACCTAGCGTTTCTTTTTTTTTAATTTTGTTTTTTTTATCCTATATTCTTTTTGCCCACCCACGCTTTTTATTTGGTAACTACCAACGTTTTTAGTTCGTATCTTATCCACTGAATCAATACACATTAACGGCTCAATATCCCTATTAAACTTTAATACCTTAGTTAGATACTGAAAAATTATCAACAAACTATATTTCGAATACTATATTTATAATAATCTTGAACTTTGAATCCACATACAATGTAGCGTTGCTCCCATGAGATCCAGTAATTTAAAAAAAACAACAAACTATTGAACAGTTTGTAACTTTTGGTACCTGATGATTGGCAAAACTCTGAGTCGTACTGTAAATGTAGGTATGTGTAATTAGATGATTTTTTGTTCATTCGTCCATCACACCCTCTAAAATAGCCATTGACCAATCAAAACCAAATTTTTGGGGAAGTGCAAACAGGCAAGGGAGTACTAATCTTCTTTTGTTTCACTCTTTTATTGGTCTTTTTTCGCAACACTTTTACTTTTTGTTCAACACACACACAACCTCTGACCGAATTGCAAGTAAAATAAAATGGCTGACATACCTGCAACAGATATAGAATTAAAAATACTTCAAGATAGAGATGTTAAAGCTAGCACTCTGTGCAATAGACACATATGGCTTAGACAGCACATCTCACTCACTCGCTAATTCACCAGCAGAGTAAGTTTTTCCTTCATTATTTACAGAAACTCTTCTGAACGTTGACATTTTCACTACATGAAAGATGTTTCTAATAGAATAAATATTTCTATCTTGTTTTGTTTCACTCTTTTCTTTGTCTATTTTCAAAACACTTTTAGTTTTTGTTCAACATCCACCCAACCCCTGACCCCTGACCTAGTAACTACAGTTTGTTTACCATGAGGTTAGTCGTAGGGACTTTTTCACTTTTTCATTCGTGTAAACTTTACAAGTGAAATAAAATAAAATGGCTAACATACCTTCAACAGATATAGAATTGAAAATACTGTAAGGGAAAATTTATCAGCACATGCTAGGTGGGGGTGTATTATCAGTGGGAGTACCTTGTCAGCAAAGTGTTCAACCCTGCTTTACTCAGGTGCCAGAGTTTGATTTTTCTACAAATATTATCGTGGTAATTATTTTGATGAGCTTTCTTTCTTAGTACCTTGACGGCATTAATGTAAGCATGCTACTTGATTGGCAGCTAGGTCTCAACATTTTGCTATTGTACAAGCTAAATGCAACCGTGTGTTCTCTTCTAATATATTCCTTTTCTCCTGTGGCACTCTTTTCCAGTTTCTTGTTCCCCTGCCACCTACAATATTAAAAAAATTTAAATGCAATGTCAATCACCATATTCTCTCTTCCCAAATCTGGTTTATTTATTGTCCTTTTTCTCAATTCTTCCTACTAAAGTCTTCTCATTCTCTTTCCCTGTCTGTCACCTCCTACGTCTTAGTGGCTTTATCACCATCTTCTGTCTTTCCAAATCTGCTTTCTTTATTGCAATGATGAAAAAAATATGGATTTAACGAAAGAATCTTTATTTGGTACAAGTTAGTACACTTTTTTTATAATTGTTTTTGTTTCATGTTTGAGTTGAATAATTGTCAAGAAATTTACTTTAACTATTTTCTCATCTTGATAGTTATAAATGTTATTATAGACACAATATTGACATTGAATATAAAGGCTCCAAAAACACACGACTACTATTCTTCAGCATGGCTGTTGGCACAGATGATACAGTAGTTGGTTAAACATGTTTTACTGTCATCTTGTAGTCATTAATTCAACACCTGGATCAGAAATGAACAAGAAGCCGCATCACAGGGGAGAAAATAACACAATAATCAACAGATATCCCATATCATTAAAAAAAAAAAAATACATGAACACCTGATGATGGCCAACATGTACTTGACCGAAATGTTGTGTCTATAACAATCAAGATGAAAGTGATAGTTTAAAATAATTATAGTATATAAACAATTACTCATCATAAAAACAGTAGATACCTGATGATGGTCAGAGAATACTAGGTCGAATCATTGTGTCTATGACAATCAAAATAAGGACAATAGTTTGAAATATAGTATATTAACAATTATTACTCATCGCAAAAACAGTAGACACCTGATGATGGTCAGAGAATACTAGGTCAAATCATTGTGTCTATAACAATCAAAATAAGGACAATAGTTTGAAATAATTATAGTATATTAACAATTATTACTCATCGCAAAAACAGTAGATGCCTGATGATGGCCACAGGATACTTGGTTGAAACATTGTATCTATAACAATCAAAATGAAAAAATAATTTGAAATAATATTTTTCTTTTATTGAGTTTTGTATGTTACAATTCAGAGCTGGTTGATGAGGTCGGATTTTTAAAAAAACAAAACATGATTTACTTTCCTCAAAGCCTTGTGTTTTTAACTATTATCAGGACTTGAGTGCTTCGACATTGAATTTTTTCATTAAAATATTTATGGAGGGGGGTAATATATACATAAAAAATATATTTTTATAATGACTTAGAAATTATTATAAATATGTTTTTTTTTTTTATCATTCCTGAATAGTTTTTGAAATTTTCATTAAAATCTGACAATTATTTGTATTTTTGCAAAATCTTCAAAATTAATGTCTGTCATAAAAAAAAAAAAAAAAATGGACAAAAAATTTGCCATGTTATTTACTATTAAGTTGGTGCAAAAATATTGTCGTTTTCTCACATAGTAACATATGTTAGAAAACGACATTATTTTTGCACCAACCTAATAGAATTCTGGTGATGACTAGAAACAAGGCTCTTAATCAAAAGTTTGTTAGAATGTTCTAATAAAGACAGAAAATTTTTTAAAATAATTAAAAATTATTTTGTTCTTTCCTCTTTATAGTAACATAAAGAATTAGATGATAAAATTTTGTTTTTCTCAAGTTTGGCATCTTTTTCATTACTATGCGCTTTTTTTTAGCGATCTCATGGTTATACCTATTAACAATTACTCTTCACAAAAACAGTAGATGCCTGGTGATGGCCAGAGGATACTTGGTCGAAACGTTGTGTCTATAACAATCAAAATGAGAACAATAGTTTGAAATAATTTAACAATTACATTAATCAATTAATTTATAAAAAGAACTCTTTTTACAATAATAAAAGTTAGGTATACCGTATATACAATAGCGGTCTCTACAAAAAATAGTGCTTTTGTTTTGACACACCGTGCTTTTTTTGTGGGTTATTTTGTTAAAGTGCCAAAAATTATTTTATTACCAACTTCACGGCAGAAACCTGTGCGTGTGTGTTGAATTCATTTATTTTGAAATCCCAGTTTCCTGTCTCCTACTTCCAAGTGGCTAAAGAAATATTTGTCTTTAGAGAGAGAGAAAAAAATTTAAAAGTCATGAAATAATCAACGAGTTAGTCAGAAGCCAGATAGAGAGGGTAAAAAAATGTCATTACTGTCCTCAGACATTGGTAAAGGTTGAGTGACCCCCTGATAAATGGGCAGTGAAAGTTCATTGGCTGGAGTCGTGGTCTGTTAATCTGATTTGTGATTGTCAGTTGAGGCATCTGGAAGTCATTAGATTTGTATGGTCAAATGGGAATCGTAATAAAAGAGTTGGAGGAAAGGTAAGAGAGAGAGAGAGGGAGGAGGAGGAAGATAAGATGAGCCAAAGAGAAAAATGGGATGAAATAGAGGAAAGGGAGATAACTTATGCGTAAATATTTTACTAAAGAGAAGGAAAAATGCGTCTAAGAAGGGCAGAGACTGGACAGGGCAACTCCGGATTACCTTGCTGTCAGTTTGGGAACTAGTTATTAGTAATCAGTAATGCTTGGAATGAAGGACAGAAACTCAAGCTAGGGTGGTTTTTCTTGTTGTGAGGAGGTGCTGAAAAGCTTTTGGACCGGCATTTTTCACAAAATCTAACCAAACATTTTATTTCGAAAGTCTTCTTGATCGTACTGAGAACTTTTCATACGAGCAAAGGGGTGAGCTATTTCCAAATTTGGTTGATGTATGTACATTGTTCCCTGGGAGCCGGAATGATTTCAGTGGGTATGATTCATAACTGTGAATGCCATGTGTCCGATAACTGGCTTCATCGAAAGCGTTAAAATGAATCATCACACTTCGTCGAATAGTTCACTTCACAGAAAAATCAAAATTAAAGGGAGATAAATTTTATGTAAGGATCCATTAATTTGATTTTATTTTTTTACAATGATGTTCATCCTGTACAAGGCCCAAGAGCCATTCAAGGCAGAGGGTTACAGAGTAAAAGGCACAGTTTATGGAGATATGTGGGGGAGATAATAGTAGACCCTAGACTTGAACAGGTTAAGATTGTAGTGATCATGGAAACATTCTCTTGGGAGTTGATTCCACAACGGTTTGTAGGGAGAATCTGCTTGAGTGAGACTTACATTTCACCATCGGAATACGAAGGGAATGAGGGTGGTTTGCTACAATGTGCGTGTCATGGCGGGTCTTCGATGTAAAGGTTAGAACTGGTGCAACTAAGGAATGTAGTTCGTCTGGATACTTTCCCTGGAAATAGCATGAGGCTTGCGACTTTTCATCTGTGAGAAAGGGGTTGTAACATCACAGCTTTTTCAACATCTTCACTTTTGATTCGGATGCTATGATACTTCCCCCCCACACACATGCAAACATTTTTAGAAATTAATGAAAATCATTCAAGTGAAAAGGTCTACAGAATGCTAATGATCATTAGCAATCATTAGTATTCCGTAGACCTTCAAATGAAAGGTTTACAGAATGCTAATGGAAATCATTTAAATGAAAGATTTACGGAATTCTAATAAAAATCATTCAAATAAAAGGTCTACGGAATGCTAATGAAAGTTAATAAAATGTAAGGTCTAAGGAATGCTAATGTAAATCATTCTAATAAAAGGTCTACGGAATGCTAATGATAATCATACAAATAAAAAGTCTAAGGAATGCTAATCTACAAATATTGTCCCGAAAACATTTCCCATATTTTTACGAGCGGACTAGTTAACATTAAAAAAACAAATAGTGCTTTAAAAAACTGAAAGACTCATTGGAGTATAGATGCAATTATCATAAGTCTTCTTTAAGCAATTTGAACTACACTATAAAAATATATATGAGATTTGAGGGATCAGCGTAAGAGTGACCCAATGATGATGAGGAATATATTAGAAAAGGTGCACGCTTATGATGCAGAGTTTGGAAAATGTATGATGTGCCTGCAAGAGATGTGTGTCCTGGAGTTTGATAATTAAAAAAATATCTTAAGAGGAAGACTTTGTTATTGAAATGACGACATGTAAATAAATACCTTTTGTGTTTCTTTCTTCTCTCTCTCTCTCTCATATATATATATATATATATATATATATATATATATATATATATATATATATTAGGTTGGTGCAAAAGTAATGTCGTGTTCTCACATAAAGTTTAACGTCAAAAAACGACATTATTTTTGCACCAACCTAATATATATGTGTGTGTGAAAATGTCAGATAGAGTAGATCTGTAGCAAGACTATGAATAATAATGACAAAAGTAAAACTTATCTTAGTCAACACATTTCTGGGGCACTTTATAGAGAAAAAACGCAAAGTTTTTATTTTGTAACAAGTATTTATATACAAGTGCGAAAATGTTATTGGTTTTTCGAAATTCTTGAGTTAGGAACGCTCATGAATATCTATGTTTTAAACAGTAGAATTAATGTCTGCCGACCTAGAGATTGAGAGTCCCACTAAAAGAAGTGCTTCCCGAGAGGAATCGAACACGTATTGCTTTATCCAATAAGATGAACTGTTTTTAAACCGTGTGTGCTTTTTTTCTCATGAGAACACATGAAGCCATCACAGTAAAGCAAAACTTGATTACTCTATTTAAGAAATGCATATCTTCCGTTGGGGCATTTCGAAATCTATAACTGCAAGCTTTATTTTCATTTCATATCCGAAGCGTAAACAAACTAATGTTTAATCAATTAGTGGAGTTTTTTTATTTTTTTTTATTGAAGATTGTTTCTTACACACACACACACACTAATATATATATATATATATATATATATATATATATATATATATATATATATATGAAAATATATAGAAAATAGGAAAGAACTGGTTAGGTAATAATCCAAAGTTCTTTAGTATTTTTGTTATTATTTTAAAAAAATAGTGCTTGATACAAATAAATAAATCTCCCTAGACACGTAAACCAGACTAGACTAAATCATCTTCCATTTTAAATTTAGACACCCCAACCATACCCTGACTTGACACCTAGAAATATAACTCTTTACTGATACAAATTATTAACACCATGCGCCCCTTCTATATGAAAAATCGCGCTGGCCGTCACCATGGAAATTTTGATTTCAATAATGAATCTGCTATTAAAACACGTAAATTTCAGAAATAAGTTATTCAAAAAAAAAATTCACTTGAAGATGGAACAGAGCTTACTTTAATTCAACTTAATTCAAATAATTATATTGAAGTTTTCGGCTCTTGTTTTGAAACATGACAACTCTTATGTAGCGTGTTGGAATCATATTTTTAAATAAATAATTATATATATATATATATATATATATTATAGTAAAAAAGAAAGAACCGTATGATATATCATACGGTGTTCTTATTGATATTTTTATTTTTACAAAATAGTGCTCAATGTAAATCTACAGAGCATAAATATTATAAATTAACTGATTTAAAATTATGCTTACTTCGCTACACATGAATTACCATGTTACAAAAACAGAAACTAACAACTTCAAATTCAATTATATAATTAAATTAAAAGCACTAGTTCTGTTTCATTTACAAGCGAATTTTGGAATAAGTTATTTTTAAATTTACTGAGTTTTAAAAGCACATACGTTCAAAATATTTGTTTCCAAGGATACAGAGAAATCCAATCATTTAGACAGGGGCGGTAGCGTCTTCATTTTTATTAACAACTATTGTATCAAATATGAGTTATTGTTAATATTGAAAAAGAAATTCCCCGAGGAAAATAAATTATAACCATGGACCCTTAAAGTTGTCTGTTTCCATTAAATTATATATATATATATATATATATATATATATATATATATATATATATATATAGATAGATAGATAGATAGAGAGAGAGAGAATACAAATATAAAGTTTGTTACTTAGCTGATTGGCGTTACCTTCAGCATCCCAAATCTAGAGTTTTGTAGACGGACTCTCCAGCAATCACTTCGTCTACACGTCAGGGAGTATCAATAGATATATATAATATAATAAGTATATTGTGTATTTGGGCTACAGTCCCTCTTTTATACAGGTTTCATTGAAGGTTACAAGGCACTGCAGTTAAGCATTTTTATTATATTTTTCTTGCAGGCATATAAGAGTTTTCTGTTTTTGGACATAGAGTTTGTAAGAATTTTGGATCTGCACCTTTTCGGTTAGTCATTATCAACCATTTGTTTGTTTAAATACTGATGATATTTCTTTTTAGCAATAATGATGTTTTAACACCCGAACACAGTTAGCACACTGTGGCTGTGTTCTTAATTAATAATAATATTAATAATATTATATGCAATATGCTTGATGTGACGTGATCGTGGAGATAGTAACTCATCCATTCTTGGGTCGTCTTAAACTCTAAGAAGGTATGGCATCTCCTTCATTTTTCAGGACTCCCAGACCATCACAGTTGCCAGAAACTTAAGGTGCATGATCGTTGGGACCTCCTTCGAGTTTTGCATGATCTACCATTCCTGCGTTTGATCTTTGGGTCCTGATCAAAGTTTTTTTTTTTAATCAGAGAAAACGCAAAGCATGCCAGGCTCTTGATCTTTCAACTTGCCCAACAAGCACTTTGAGCGGATCAAATGGTCATCTTTTGTATCTGTCTATATTTCTGAGATGAGGCATTATGTACACTATTTATATCATTCGGACTATTGTCCTCATCTTTGTCGCTATGTTTATCACAACGATTCGGTCGTTGTACGCTCCGGCCGTCTTCAGGTGATTGGAATGTTGAATTGAACTCAAGCGAATTTTGGAGTAACTTATTTTTACATTGAGTATTATTTTGTAAAAATAAAAATATCTATAAGAACACCGGATTATATATCT
>OZ010603.1:27953016-28040516 GCA_963932145.1 Acanthosepion lycidas
TAAGATCGCTATTTCTATTCTATCCTCTACTACTATTCAGATTGCCATTTCTATTCTATCCTCTATTACTATTCAGATCGCTATTTCTCTTCTATCCTATATTACTATTCATATCGCTATTTGTATTCTGTTCTCTATTACTATTAAGATCGCTATTTCTATTCTATCCTCTATTACTATTCAGATTGCCATTTCTATTCTATCCTCTATTACTATTCAGATCGCTATTTCTATTCTATCCTCTATTACTATTCATATTGCTATTTCTATTCTATCCTCTATTACTATTTGGACCGCTATTTCTATTCTATCCTCTATTACTATTAAGATCGCTATTTCTATTGTATCCTCTAATACTACTGAGATCCCTATTTCTATTCTATTCTCTATTTCTATTCAGATTTCTATTTCTATTCTACGTTCTATTTCTATTAAGATCGCTATTTCTATTGTATCTTCTAATACTATTCCTATCGCTATTTCTATTATATTCTCTATTACTATTCAGATCTCTATTTCTATTCTATTCTCTATTACTATTCAGATCCCTATTTCAATTCTATTCTCTATTACTATTCAGATCGCTATTTCTATTCTATCCTCTCTTACTTTTCGGATCGCTATTTCTATTCTATCCTCTAATACTATTCAGACTGCTGTTTCTATTCTATCCTCTCTTACTATTCGGATCGCTATTTCTCTTTTATCCTCTAATACTATTCAGACTTCTGTTTCTATTCTATCCACTATTACTATTCGGATCGCAATTTCTATTCTATCCTCTATTACTATTAAGATCGCTATTTCTATTCTATCCTCTATTACTATTCGGATCGCTATTTTTATTCTATTTCCGCTATTAGTATTAGTAGTATCTATTTCTTTTCATTATCTATCTATCTATCTATCTATCTATCTATCTATCTATCTATCTATCTATCTATCTATCTATCTATCTAATTCTTTTCATTATATATCTATCTATCTATCTATCTATCTATCTATCTATCTATCTATCTAATTCTTTTCATTATCTATCTATCTATCTATCTATCTATCTATCTATCTATCTATCTTCATACCTCTCTCTGTAACTATCAATTTATCTCTTTTTATACCTATTTCTGTCCAAATGTTTCCGGCGTGCGACCACTTTCGACTAACAGATTAGCCATTATCAAGGATGTCTTTTTAACTGAATATGTAGATTTTTTTCACATATATATGTATGTTGTTTTAGGAAATTGATTAAATCTAACATATTTGAAATTATTTGTTTTGACATTATTTTTTAATGGATACTCAAAAAAAAATGTTTAAACAAATAAATTAAAAATATATGGATGTATAGATATTTAAATGCTTTGTTTTATATATATATATATATATATATATATATATATATATATATATATATATATATATATATATATTATAAGTATTTTCTTTTTTAAAAAATATGATTCTATCTTGACACAGAATGTTTCTGTTTCAAAACTGAAACTAAAATTGTGAATTTAATTATTAAAATTAAACTTAAAATCCAGAGTTTCGTTCCATTGTCAAGCGATGCTAGGATTGTTTGACAATGCAACGAAACACTCGCAATAGGTAGTAAACTTATCTCTTGGACTTATTCGTTAGTGTAGCGATTTTTAACTTCACTAGGTACTCTATAATTGTAGCCTTGCGTCAGACTAATCTATGCTTAGTAATTACCGTCTGGGAGTAGTGTTTATTTTTTGTTTAATTTGTTTTTCACCCTGTACAAAGCCTAGGGGCCACTCGAGGTAGAGTTAGGAGGCAATTTGTGCGGATAATAGGGGAAGATAACGGTTAATCCTAGATTTGAATAGTTTAAGTGATCTGGGAAACCATTCTCTTGGGAGTCGGTTCCAAAGAGGAGTAGTTCAAGGGAAGAATCTGTTCGAGGGGAACTTATTCGTCACTGATGGAATACGGAAGCAATGTGGGTGGGTTTGTTACAATGTAAATTCCATGTAGTGTCCTGGCCGTAAAGGTTAGAATTGGTGGAACCAAGGAATGTAGTTTATCCGATCACTTTCCGTGAAAATAGTGATAGAGCAGCGAGAGTCTTGTCACATCCCGCCTGTGAGGGACAGGTTTGTGAGTAGAAAATAATTTGCCATCCACAAGACATCGGTGACGCTTTTGGACTCTATTAAGGCTGGAGAGTGAGGTCTGGGCAGCTGCCACACAAATAAGACAACAGTAGTCCATTTTTGGCTTGATCTGGCCCTTGTAAAAGTAGAGTATAGCACGTGGAGTCAGGTACTTACTGGAGCGGTACAGAAGCTAATCTGACAGGCCGTTACTCATAATACCCTAAATTCGATCTTTCTTTGCATTTGTGACCTTATGCCAGATCAAGCTTAGGCATCACCTTTAGGAATTTAAGGTTTGGGTGTCTCTAATTACATACAGGTGTAATGAGTTTGTGGGGCAGACAGTGATAGGGTAGAAAGCGATAAGTAAAAGTCGAAGTTAATGGCATAGTGGCATGTAGAGGAAGGCTCAAGATTGCAATTCTATCTGTCGGAGGGTGGGTTATCGGTTTCGAAATGACTTTGCCAGGCAAATGATTTGTGTGTTTTTGTGCCGTGTGTCATTCAGTGAATGATAATGTGAAGGATTTTATTTTTATTTTTTATTTATTTTTGGTAGAAAAGGACAGAAAAAAGAAAGAAAGAAAAAAAAAGAAAGAGAAACCGTATACAAAGAAATAAAGAAAGAAAAGAAGGAAGAAGTTCGGATACGGCGAAAGAAAAAAAGGAAAGATAAAAAAAGAGAAAGAGAAAGAAAAAGGAGAAAAAAGAAAGAAAAGCAGTTCGGATTTGGCAAAAGAAAGAAAGAAAGAAAGAGAAAGAAAAAGGAGAAAAAAGAAAGAAAAGCAGTTCGGATTTGGCAAAAGAAAGAAAGAAAGAAAGAAAGAAAGAAAGAAAGAAAAGATTGGACACAAAGAAAGGAAAGATGTTAGGCTACCCAGAAAGATTAGGAAGAAAGAAAGAAAAAAGAAAGAAAGAAGACCGGATACAAAGAGTGTGACGATTGTAGACAAAGAAAGGATGAGCTGTCCGGCTACTAAGAAAGAAAGAAAGAAAGAAAGAAAGAAAGAAAGATGGATACGAAGAAAAAGAGTGACGATTGTACACAAAGAAAGGATGAGCTGTCCGGCTACTAAGAAAGAAAGAAAGAAAGAAAGAAAGAACGAAAGAAAGAAAGAAAGAAAGCCGGATACGAAGAAAAAGAGTGACGATTGTACACAAAGAAAGGATGAGCTGTCCGGCTACTAAGAAAGAAAGAAAGAAAGAAAGAAAGAAAGAAAGAAAGAAAGATGGATACGAAGAAAAAGAGTGACGATTGTACACAAAGAAAGGATGAGCTGTCCGGCTACTAAGAAAGAAAGAAAGAAAGAAAGAAAGAAAGAAAGAAAGAAAGAAAGAAAGAAAGAAAAGAGTGACGATTGTACATAAAGAAAGGATGAGCTGTCCGGCAACTGAGAAAGAAAGAACGAAAGAAAGAAAGAAGATTGGACACAAAGAAAGGGAAGATGCCTGGTTACTAAGAAAGAAAGAAAGAAAGAAGATCGGATACAAAGGAAAAGGGTGACGATTGTACACAAAGAAAGGATGAGCTGTTTGATTACTCAGAAAGAAAGATCGGTTAGAAAAAAAGAAAGAAGATTAAAAAGAAAGAGAAAAAGAAAGAAAGAAGTCGTTGATCACATGATTTAAAAGGAGATGGAATAATAGGAGTTGGCTGAAAAATATGCGGTTTTGTATTTTCCACTGGTACCAGAAGATTTACTTGGTTGATTTTACATGCCAAACCTTGCTGGGTTATTAATGTCGTAATTTATATGGAGCACCCAGTGAGGATCCAAATCATTACTCGGTAGTAATAGTAATCCCGACTAGCTTCGCTAACCATTACCTCATGGCAAGTCGCCATCTGGTGCCCCAAAAGTAAGTGTTCGAGTCGAAGTGAAAAAAATTCAAGTGTTGATTTTAATTTAATTCTTATCTTGCTACTCGCCCCAGTACAGTATCATCTTTTTAAAATACGACCCCCGTCCAGCGTCTCTCTCTCTCTCTCTCTCCCTTCTCTAAAGCCTGATGTGCGGTGGTGTAACGGATAGCTGAGAATGAGAAATCGGAGAGCCGAGTTCAAATTACAGTCTGGTTCGTTATATTCACTTACGAGCATATCCACTCGGGAAAGATATAAAACTATCCCATTCCCCCAGCTATAGGTTAAATAGTAGGTTTTGTATCTGGAAAAATCATTGTTATTCCTTAAAAATTTAAGATGCAATATTCACTCGCAAAAAAAGAATTATTCTTGAAATTCAAAAATATCTTTCGGATTCAAATAGACCACAGGGTTGATAAACCGTAAAAACAATCAATCAATCTCTCTCTAAAGAATAAAGATGTTTTTTCTGTAATTGGATTCGATAGTTTACGTAGTCTGGTACAAGGTCATGTACTACTTGCAGTACCTGGAGTTTCCAATAGTCACTTTCCTCACAACATCAGCTTTTCTAAACAGTGTTGCCACCTGCGCACGCCCAATGATGTCAGTTGTCCCCCAAAGTGCCTTGCGTGGTAGAAAGTTTACTGGAAATAATCACGAGAGCGCCAACCACAAAAGGGGACATTATTATTGTTGTTGCTGTTGTTTTTGTTGTTGCTGTTGCAGTTGTTTGATCAGGTGCTTATCGACCTCCTTTTGGCTCCGAGGTATTTATTGCTCTCTTTTTGACTCCAAATATTTATTAACCCTCTTTTGACTTCCAACTATTTATCGAACCTCTTTTGACTTCCAACTATTTATCGAACTTCTGGATAATCCCATCGATGCCTAGGGATCGACATCAATCACACTGGGGATTAATGAGTTTAAATTTTCGCCCCAAAAATGCTTTGATTTGTTTAACGGAAAGTTCGTCATCCTTGAGATTGCCAATGCATTTCTCCACTTATCAAAATAAACTCCGAATATAAACGTGTAGAGATGAGATATTATACCACAATTTCTTCGCTTAACTGAATTGACACCTTTAAGCTTTTCATATAATCTGATCACAGAGAAACTTTCATTGCAATAAAACTTATCAAAGAGAAAAGATCAATTGATCATTATCAAAATTCGTTTCATCCAGAAGCCGAGATTTTTTTAACAAAGAAATCGAAGAACGAGTTTCGCAGCTGACTTTTCGCATAGCGAATAATGATGATTATGTTGTTAATAATGATGATTATGTTGTTGATAATGATTATATTGTTGATAATAATGATGACTATTTTGTGGATAATGATTATTATGTTGTTGATAATGACGATTATGTTGTTAATAAAAATGAATGATTATGTTAATAATAATGCTGATTATGTTGTCGTTAATAATAATGATTATGTTGTTGATAATAATGATGACTATTTTGTTGATAATGATGATTGTGTTGTTGATAATAATGATGACTATTTTGTTGATAATGATGATTATGTTGTTGATAATAATGATGATTATGTTGTTGATAATGACGATTATGTTGTTGATAATGATGATTATTTTGTTGATAATAATGATGATTATGTTGCTGATAAATTTAATATTTACTGCATTTGAACAGGAATTTTATTCAATGTTCAAAAATGCGACATTACTTTCGGAGCAACCTCAAACCATATCCGGAGTGATTGTCTATCAAGATATAAAAGAATTACCAAAGTGAGCTTTTCCGTTCAGTTAAAGTACGACATGTTAAGACTCTTAATTAAATAATTGTTATAATGAAAATTGTATCAATCCAGTGATAAAAAAAGTAGCTAATACAAAAGGTCATGTAAGTAAAAATAAAATCAAAACAATGAAAATGCGGCAAAGTTTTACCTTCGTTCCGGCAAAGAAACGGATTGTCAAAACGACGTTTTCCCCTTGACACTGCTATTATTTTAACTACCTTCACTCGTTCGGCAATATTCATTGTTTTAATATATGTTAATATAGTTATTGTTTATACGTTATTCTTATCGATGTAAATATTTAAGTAAATGCTCTGTTTATAATAAACAGTATTAAACAACATTTACCGGCCTGAATGTCCGAGAATATCATAGAAAATATGTGTCCCCCGACAGGAATCGAACTTGTACCCTACAGGCTATATGACGGTTCTGTGTGCGATACAGGTTTGATTCCTGCCAGAAGACATATTTTCTATGAAATTTCTCGGGTATTCAAGCCGGTAAATGTTGATAATGCTGTTTATTATAAACAGAGCATTTACTTAAATTTTTGTATCTATAAATATAACGTATAAACAATAAATATATTAAAATAATTCTCGGACTTTGTCCATTTCATAATATATATATATATATATATATATATATATATATATATGCGCATACGTCTGTACCTTCTTGGGCTAACGTTTTCAGCTAACGTTAAGTAAAAAGACAATATTGAATCCATTGCTAGGTCAGCTGCTAAGAAAGTTGGTTCACTGTGTCGTGCGAGACAATTTTTCTCTCCAGAATCTATCTTATATATCTATAAGTCTACAATTCGTCCATGCTTAGAATATTGCTGCCGCATATAGTCTGGTGTCCCTACTATTTATTTTGAGCTCATTGATAAGATTTAAAGAAGAATCAGCAATATTATTGGTCCTGATCTGGCGGTTCGGCTTCAGTCATTTTCCCACTGCTGTAAGGTTGTCTCTGTGTCTTTTCTATAAATACTTTCATGGTAATCGTTCGGATGAGATCTTCGCTATGGTACCTAGACTTTATGAATTTAAGCGCAGTAATAGACTGGCGTCAAGATCTCATCAATTTACAGTTGAGCTGGCTAGATGTAGTCGTAAGTTCTATGCTTACAGTTTCTTTTCTCGCACTTATGGAATTCCCTTCCGGCTCCATGCTTTCCATCCAACTTTAATCTGCAAAAATTTAAATGCAATATCACTATCTATTGTCCTGATTACTCTTTTCTCTTCCCGCTTATTGCTAATGTTTCTGTTCCTAATTCCTGTACACTCTGTGACCCCTGGCTTTTAGTGGCTTTATTGCCTTGCATGGGGTGATACCGATTAAAAAACAAAAAAAGCAAACACATGAATGTGAATTTATAAAGTTCGAATCGATTGGTAATTTGCCAATGTTTTGCCAACCATTCGAAAGAACACAATTCGCTGAACATTTTGTAGGTTTTTGTCAATATTTGAATCAAAAGATTTCTTTTAAATTCATTTTTTTTATAAAATGATAAATAATGTTTTTTTTTTATAAAATGGTTAATATTAAATATTGCAATCTAGTTGGTTCACATATTTTTATAATCTTGTAAATAAACATTGCCGAGGGAGTCTAGATAGTTCAAAGTAATAGCGGTGTCAACAGAAAAAGCGTCCTTTTGACAGACCGTTTTTTTGGTACGGACATAAAGGTTAAATGTTGCCGAAAATGCTTGAGCTAAAATTAAGTGGGGCCGGGGAAGAAGGTATTCGCCAAAAGAAAAATAGATCCATCATGAGATCTTTCTCTGCGAACATTCAATCTACGAACAAATATTTAATCTACGGACAAACATTTAATCTACGGACAAACATTCAGTCTACGAATAAACATTCAATCTACGAACAAACATTTAATCTACGGACAAACATTCAGTCTACGAATAAACATTCAATCTACGAACAAACATTTAATCTACGGACAAACATTCAGTCTACGAACAAACATTAAATCTACGAACAATCATTCAATCTATGGACAAACATTCAATCTAAGGACAAACATTCAATTTACGGAGAAACATTCAGTCTACGAACAAACATTTAATCTACGGACAAACATTCAGTCTACGAATAAACATTTAATCTGCGAACAAACATTTAATCTACGGACAAACATTTAATCTACGGACAAACATTCAATTTACGGAGAAACATTCAGTCTTCGAACAAACATTTAATCTGCGAACAAACATTTAATCTACGGACAAAGATATTTAATCTATGGACAAACATTCAATCTACGGACAAACATTCAGTCTACGAAGAAACATTTAATCTACGGACAAACATTTAATCTACGGACAAAGATATTTAATCTATGGACAAACATTTCAGTGTTTCTCAACGCTATGTAATAGTTGTTGGTTTGAATATCAATGCCTCTAAATATTTTGTACGATATTTTATGGCTTCAACTGGATATTTTGTACAGAATTTAATACTTTCAGATATATAGCTTGGAAATAAATGTATTGCTGGTAATTTCACTATAAAAAGGTATTTTTATAATTTAGGGCTGTATTGTTATAAAACCTATGGTCAATATTTTTTATAAATATATTGCCAAAATATGAAAACAACAAGGATGAGGATAAATAAATGAAGAAAGGTGAAGGGCACAACAGTTGAAACAAAACTAGCGGACTCAGTATGTGCGTCCGGGTAATAAAATGACAATGTAACAAGAAAACTATATATATATATATATATATATATATATATATATATATATATATATATATATATATATATATATATATATATATATATATATATTTATATTTATATATATATATATATATATATATATATATATATATATATATATATATATATAAGGTTCAAACACTAATATTCTTATAACCATGGAATATTAGTATTTGAGCCTTTTATATTATATTCTTACTCTGTCCTAGACATTGAGTTCTTCCTGGATTCTATCCTCTTCTAAATTTATATATATATATTGACCACTAATATCTATCTATCTATCTATCTATCTATCTATCTATCTATCTCTCTCTCTCTCTCTCTCTCTCTCTATATATATATATATATATATATATATATATATATATATATATGAGCAAAGTATGTATTAACAGCAAAGGTATACATAGAAATAGGAAATTGTTGCGTGTTAAAATCAATGAACATGAAAGAAAAAAACAATTAAACTAATAAATTTTTTGTGCGTATGTAGTTTGGTGTAGGAGAAAATCCCAGAGAAAATGAAGTGAAAGCTGCGTACGTGCGTGCGCACGCGTGTGCGTTCTCCAGTGGGGAGAACTACATCTTACTGTCCCTGAGTGAAAAAAAGAGAATGACAGAGAATGCTACTGCATATTTATAGGCTTAGGAGCATCCTCTAGCGGCGTTTATTTTAGGGAAGTAAGCGGGGTTAACACCATAAGTTTGATCTCTAAGGCTTAGCATTTTTCAGTCGAACGCTTGTCACACTGAAGTGTTGTATTCTCAATTTATGTTCTCATGGGATTAAACCCTTCTTCACACAACCTTTTGTTTCCTTAAAGTCATACTAACCAGAAACTATGAGCATTATTCTTCTTCTTTATGTACCGCACCCCCCTCAAGACGTAGGCGATCATGGCTCTCCACAATTTCCTGTTCTTTATAACTCAAAATAAATCCTGTCTTTTCATTATTTCTCCTAAATTCTGTTCTACCATTCATTTCCGTCCAGTGTATAAAAACTACATCCGCGTCCTGGGTAAGACGATAAACTACGCCCAACAGCAAGGCCTTTGATCAGGAGGTTTTAAGGAGCATAGAACCAACTCTTAATTGCTGGTGTCCCCAGGTCTACCCTGACCCGGGGTGGAAACACCCGTTAGGCGGTCCCAGCTCCAAACTGGGGTCAAAACACTATGAAAATGTAAAAATAGGTTTTAATATCAGAAATACTTACCAGCAAATCATTTTTGAAAAACAAATATTACCAGCAATACAGTTTTGACAAAAAATATTACCACCGAACGAAAATTTTCAAGGAAAGAAGGATTCTGAAAGAAAAAAATATTACCAACAATGAAAATTTTGTCGACATTAAATAACCCATTGAGGTTGATATACCGTAAAACAAACCAAACCAAATTTACCATTCATTTATTCAAACTCCTCCAGTGTATTATGTTTGGTTTTCCTCTGTCCCTCTTGCTTTCAATATGTCCTACGAGTATCATATTTTCCAAGCTCTCCTTCCTCGTTATGTATCCCAGAAATTTCAACTGCCTCTTCCTGATATTAGGTATAAGTTTCCTTTTTGTTTCCATTTTCCTAAAATCTTGTCGTTGCTCATATGTTCGGTCCATGGTATCCTCAGCATCCTTCTGTAGAACCACATTTCTTTTGCTTTAAGTTTCTTCTTCGCCTATGAGCAGATTGTCCAGCATTCACTGCCATACAGGAGGACAGATATCACGTAACAGTTCGGTACTCTTTTTCTATCTTTTCTGTCTCTTACTACTCTGCTTAGCTTTTGGAAGGTTTCTTTGGTTATCCCAATGCGTTTTTGGATTTCGGTGTCACAGTTTTCGGCATCTGTTAGAACACTTCCCAGATATTTAAAATATTGTGCTTGGTTAGTTTTGATATTTCCGATTTGTAATTTACATTTTGCGTTCATCATTTTCCTAACAACCATGCATTCTGTCTTCCTGTATTTGAAGTTTAGTCATTTCTTCTCGCTTTCATTCACTACCTACTGTTACGAATTTTATAACATTTTTCCTTAAAACATCCTCGTTGCTCATATGCTCCGTTCATTGCATTCTCAGCATCCTTCTGTAGAGTCACATCTTTGTTGCTTCAAGTTTCCACTTTATCGGTGAAGAAATTGTCCAGCATCCTCTGTCATAGAGGATTGTTATTACATAGAACTACAGTGCTTTTTTCTTTGTTTCTAACGAAATTTTCCCGTTTCTTAATACTTTACTTAGATTTTGGATGGCATCTTTTGCTATTTCAATACGTCTTCGGAATTTAGTGCCGTATTTTCCATCGTCGGATAAAATATCCGACGATGGAACTTAATTTGTACTTGGTATATTCTGACATCTTCTGTTCGTTGTTCGTATCTTGGATTTTTCTCTCTTGCTGACAACACTGAAATTAATTTGCTGAACATCTCCAACCACACAAAACGCAGATATAATGATTTTCCAAGCATAGCTTAGATGTGGTACAAGGCCGAAAGTATGGGGCACCCAGTGAGGATCGAACTCACTACACAGTCGTAACTGTTCTAGCGAGACAAGCTTGCTAACCATTACGCCATCTGGAGGTGGCCACATAGTGATTTTCCAAGTATAGCCTAGATGTGGCACAAAGCTGAAAGTATGGAGCACCTAGTGAGGATCAAACACTCTGGTCAGTCGTAATTGTTCTAGCGAGACAAACTTGCTAACCATTACACCATCTGGAGGTGGCCACATAGTGATTTTCCAAGGATAGCTTAGAAGTGGCACAAGGCTGAAAATAAGGAGCACCTAGTAAGGATCGAACTCACTATTCAGTCGTAATTGTTCCTGTGAGAAAAGCTTGCTAACCATTACACCATCTAGAGGTGCCCACATAGTGATTTTCCAAGCGTTGCTTAGATGTGGCACAAGGCTAAAAGTAGGGAGCACCAATTGAGGATCGAAATCACTATTCAGTCGTAACTGTTCTAGCGAGATAAACTTGCTTCCCATTACACCATCTGGAGGTGCACACATAATGATTTTCCAAGTGTAGCTTAGATGTGGCACAAGGCTAAAATTAGGGAGCACCAATTGAGGATCGAACTCACTTGTCAGTCATAATTGTTCTAGCGAGACCAGCGTGCTAACCATTTGACCGCTTCGAGGTGCCCAACTAAGATATATAATTTATACAGATATTAATTCGGTGTCCATTGTTTGCTGATGGGAAGATGATCAAAATTCAAATCTAAATTATTTGTCTATTTAAAGTACTGCATTTATTAGAAATTTTATTTAGTCTAAATACAGAAATCCTAAAAAATGACTTACAAGAGTTGCAGGATGACTATCCAGAAACAACTGAACATCTGGTATCAGGTTTCACGGTATTAGACTCCCTCGAATATAAAACTTGGCATGACATCTCGGTCCCACCCTTTCATTGTCAAAACGGTTCAATGTAACCGTCTCTTCTCAAACAGCTTCTTCTTTCACACTTCCCATCTGTTGAAATCCCTTCCCCTTACTTGCTTCCCCGATGACTATAATCTTCAAATATTCAAGTGTAATGTCAATCGACATCTGACACCCTGAGCGTGTACTCTGTCCTTCTCTGTATCCTTTCCTCAAATATGTTTTTTTTTATTCTGGTTCTCAATCCTCTGTAACCCCTTTCATGCTAGTGGCACTCCTGACTTGCTTGGGGCGAATTGCTTAAAAAAAAGAATATATATATATATATATATATATATATATATATATATGTAACGGTCTCGTCTACTTAAACAGCTTCTTTCACACTTCCCATCTGTTGAACTCCCTTCTTACTTGCTTCCCGATGACTATAATCTTCAAATATTCAAGTGTAATGTCAATCGACATCTGACACCCTGAGCGTGTACTCTGTCCTTCTCTGTATCCTTTCCTCAAATATGTTTTTTTTTTATTCTGGTTCTCAATCCTCTGTAACCCCTTGCATGCTCGTGGCACTCCTGACTTGCTTGGGGCGAATTGCTTAAAAAAAAAGAATATATATATATATATATATATGTATATATATATATATATATATATATATATATATATATATATATATGTAACGGTCTCGTCTACTTAAACAGCTTCTTTCACACTTCCCATCTGTTGAACTCCCTTCTTACTTGCTTCCCGATGACTATAATCTTCAAATATTCAAGTGTAATGTCAATCGACATCTGACACCCTGAGCGTGTACCCTGTCCTTCTCTGTATCCTTTCCTCAAATATGTTTTTTTTATTCTGGTTCTCAATCCTCTGTAACCCCTTGCATGGTAGTGGCATTCATGTCTTGCTTGGGCTGAATTGCCTTAAAAATGATAAGATGGCCAATATCTAGACTTTAAAATCTACGATTTTCATAAGAAAGAAACTGCAAAAAGTGTTATGAACATCACCCAGATCGGGCTACAGAGATAGAATCTGTAAAAATATTATTGAATTTTACAAAGAAACAGAACAATCAAAGCTAATCGACCAGACATCGTGATCAAAGACACAAAAACAGAATGTGTTTTCTTATTGACATGGCTGTTTCTACAGACTGTAATGGATCTTCAAAAAAATATCAAAATAAAAGGATCTTAAAGTGGAAAATGTAGCAAAAGAAAACAATCAATGATTCCATTTGGAGCCCTGGGTTTGGTTAGAAAAGGTTCCGATAGACTCATTGAAGGAATCCTTGGTAGTCTATGCTTTAAAGAAATACAAAATAATTGCTCTCACAAAGTATGAAGGACTTTATCTTTATAAAATGGCTGTCATCTTAGGTTGTTATTTTATTAGTTCATTTTTTTTCTTTTTTCTTTTTAGTTTTAGTCGTTCTTTCTTCGTTTGCTTATCTTTTTCTTTTTCATTCTTTTGTTTTTCTTTCTTTCATCGTTTCTTTCCCTTTATCTTTAAATCTTTTTTCATTTCTTTTCTTTTTTTTCATTCTTTTTAATTATTCTTTTTTCCCATTCTCTTTCATTTCCTTTCTTTCGCTTTCTTTCTCCTTTGCCTTCTCTCCTTCTGTTCTTTTCTTGTTTTTTTTATTCATTTTTCCCCAGTCTTTTTCTTTTCTTTTTATATTTTCTTTACTTTCTTTCTTCTTTTCATTTATTTCTTTTTTCTTCTTTCTTTCTTTTTTCCCCTGATTTTTTTTTTCGTAGTCTTTGTTTTCTTTCTTTTTATTTATTCTTCTTTATTTTACTTTTCTTCTAGTTTTACTTCTTTACATTTTCTTGTTTTTAATCGGTATCACCCCATACAAGGCAATAAAGCCACTAAGACACAAGGGGGCTACAGGGTGTCCAAGAATTAGGTTTGTTTTGTTTTATTTTACGGTTTCATGAACCTCAATGATTTATTTAATGGCGACAAGATTTTTATTGCTGCTAATATTTTTTCTCTTCCCATTCATTATTAATGTTTCTGTTCCTAATTTTTTCACAGCCAGTAACCCCTTGTCTCTTAGTGGCTTTACTGCCTTGCATGGGGCGATACTGATTAAAAAGAATCCATCTATATCTCTGAGATAAGGTGCATTACTTATGGATTAGTGTAGTTTGGATTGGTTTGTTTTATTTTACGGTTTTATCAACCTCAATGGATTATTTAATGCCGACAAGATTTTTATTGCTGCTAATATTTTTTCTCTTCCCCTTCATTATTAATGTTTCTGTTCCTAATTTTTTCACATCCAGTAACCCCTTGTCTCTTAGTGGCTTTACTGCCTTGCATGGGGCGATACTGATTAAAAAGAATCCATCTATATCTCTGAGATAAGGTGCATTATTTATGGATTAGTGTAGTTTTGATTGGTTTGTTTTATTTTACGGTTTTATTAACCTCAATGGATTATTTAATGCCGACAAGATTTTTATTGCTGCTAATATTTTTTCTCTTCCTATTCATTATTAATGTTTCTGTTCCTAATTTTTTCACAGCCAGTAAACCCTTGTCTCTTAGTGGCTTTACTGCCTTGCATGGGGTGATACTGATTAAAAAGAATCCATCTATATCTCTGAGATAAGGTGCATTACTTATGGATTAGTGTAGTTTTGATTGGTTTGTTTTATTTTACGGTTTTATTAACCTCAATGGATTATTTAATGCCGACAAGATTTTTATTGCCCCTAATATTTTTTCTCTTCCTATTCATTATTAATGTTTCTGTTCCTAATTTTTTCACATCCAGTAACCCCTTGTCTCTTAGTGGCTTTACTGCCTTGCATGGGGCGATACTGATTAAAAAGAATCCATCTATATCTCTGAGATAAGGTGCATTACTTATGGATTTGTCTAGTTTGGATTGGTTTGTTTTATTTTACGGTTTTATTAACCTCAATGGATTATTTAATGCCGACAAGATTTTTATTGCCCCTAATATTTTTTCTCTTCCCCTTCATTATTAATGTTTCTGTTCCTAATTTTTTCACAGCCAGTAACCCCTTGTCTTTTTGTGGCTTTACTGCCTTGCATGGGGCGATACTGATTAAAAAGAATCCATCTATATCTCTGAGATAAGGTGCATTACTTATGGATTAGTGTAGTTTTGATTGGTTTGTTTTATTTTACGGTTTTATTAACCTCAATGGATTATTTAATGCCGACAAGATTTTTATTGCCCCTAATATTTTTTCTCTTCCTATTCATTATTAATGTTTCTGTTCCTAATTTTTTCATATCCAGTAACCCCTTGTCTCTTAGTGGCTTTACTGCCTTGCATGGGGCGATACTGATTAAAAAGAATCCATCTATATCTCTGAGATAAGGTGCATTACTTATGGATTTGTCTAGTTTGGATTGGTTTGTTTTATTTTACGGTTTTATTAACCTCAATGGATTATTTAATGCCGACAAGATTTTTATTGCCCCTAATATTTTTTCTCTTCCCCTTCATTATTAATGTTTCTGTTCCTAATTTTTTCACAGCCAGTAACCCCTTGTCTTTTTGTGGCTTTACTGCCTTGCATGGGGCGATACTGATTAAAAAGAATCTATCTATATCTCTGAGATAAGGTGCATTACTTATGGATTAGTGTAGTTTTGATTGGTTTGTTTTATTTTACGGTTTTATTAACCTCAATGGATTATTTAATGCCGACAAGATTTTTATTGCTGCTAATAATTTTTCTCTTCCTATTCATTATTAATGTTTCTGTTCCTAATTTTTTCACAGGCAGTAACCCCTTGTCTTTTAGTGTCTTTACTGCCTTGCATGGGGTGATACTGATTAAAAAGAATCTATCTATATCTCTGAGATAAGGTGCATTACTTATGGATTAGTGTAGTTTGGATTGGTTTGTTTTATTTTACGGTTTTATCAACCTCAATGGATTATTTAATGCCGACAAGATTTTTATTGCTGCTAATATTTTTTCTCTTCCCCTTCATTATTAATGTTTCTGTTCCTAATTTTTTCACAGCCAGTAACCCCTTGTCTCTTAGTGGCTTTACTGCCTTGCATGGGGTGATACTGATTAAAAAGAATCTATCTATATCTCTGAGATAAGGTGCATTACTTATGGATTAGTGTAGTTTTGATTGGTTTGTTTTATTTTACGGTTTTATCAACCTCAATGGATTATTTAATGCCGACAAGATTTTTATTGCTGCTAATATTTTTTCTCTTCCCATTCATTATTAATGTTTCTGTTCCTAATTTTTTCACAGCCAGTAACCCCTTGTCTCTTAGTGGCTTTACTGCCTTGCATGGGGTGATACTGATTAAAAAGAATCTATCTATATCTCTGAGATAAGTTACATTACTTATGGATTAGTGTAGTTTGGATTGGTTGGTTTTATTTTACGGTTTTATTAACCTCAATGGATTATTTAATGCCGACAAGATTTTTATTGCTGCTAATATTTTTTCTCTTCCCCTTCATTATTAATGTTTCTGTTCCTAATTTTTTCACAGCCAGTAACCCCTTGTCTCTTAGTGGCTTTACTGCCTTGCATGGGGTGATACTGATTAAAAAGAATCTATCTATATCTCTGAGATAAGTTACATTACTTATGGATTAGTGTAGTTTGGATTGGTTGGTTTTATTTTACGGTTTTATTAACCTCAATGGATTATTTAATGCCGACAAGATTTTTATTGCTGCTAATATTTTTTCTCTTCCCCTTCATTATTAATGTTTCTGTTCCTAATTTTTTCACAGCCAGTAACCCCTTGTCTCTTAGTGGCTTTACTGCCTTGCATGGGGTGATACTGATTAAAAAGAATCTATCTATATCTCTGAGATAAGTTACATTACTTATGGATTAGTGTAGTTTTGATTGGTTTGTTTTATTTTACGGTTTTATCAACCTCAATGGATTATTTAATGCCGACAAGATTTTTATTGCTGCTAATATTTTTTCTCTTCCCCTTCATTATTAATGTTTCTCTTCCTAATTTTTTCACAGCCAGTAACCCCTTGTCTCTTAGTGGCTTTACTGCCTTGCATGGGGCGATACTGATTAAAAAGAATCTATCTATATCTCTGAGATAAGGTGCATTACTTATGGATTAGTGTAGTTTTGATTGGTTTGTTTTATTTTACGGTTTTATCAACCTCAATGGATTATTTAATGCCGACAAGATTTTTATTGCTGCTAATATTTTTTCTCTTCCCCTTCATTATTAATGTTTCTGTTCCTAATTTTTTCACAGCCAGTAACCCCTTGTCTCTTAGTGGCTTTACTGCCTTGCATGGGGTGATACTGATTAAAAAGAATCTATCTATATCTCTGAGATAAGGTGCATTACTTATGGATTAGTGTAGTTTTGATTGGTTTGTTTTATTTTACGGTTTTATCAACCTCAATGGATTATTTAATGCCGACAAGATTTTTATTGCTGCTAATATTTTTTCTCTTCCCCTTCATTATTAATGTTTCTCTTCCTAATTTTTTCACAGCCAGTAACCCCTTGTCTCTTAGTGGCTTTACTGCCTTGCATGGGGCGATACTGATTAAAAAGAATCTATCTATATCTCTGAGATAAGGTGCATTACTTATGGATTAGTGTAGTTTTGATTGGTTTGTTTTATTTTACGGTTTTATCAACCTCAATGGATTATTTAATGCCGACAAGATTTTTATTGCTGCTAATATTTTTTCTCTTCCCATTCATTATTAATGTTTCTGTTCCTAATTTTTTCACAGCCAGTAACCCCTTGTCTCTTAGTGGCTTTACTGCCTTGCATGGGGTGATACTGATTAAAAAGAATCTATCTATATCTCTGAGATAAGTTACATTACTTATGGATTAGTGTAGTTTGGATTGGTTGGTTTTATTTTACGCTTTTATTAACCTCAATGGATTATTTAATGCCGACAAGATTTTTATTGCTGCTAATATTTTTTCTCTTCCTATTCATTATTAATGTTTCTGTTCCTAATTTTTTCACAGCCAGTAACCCCTTGTCTCTTAGTGGCTTTACTGCCTTGCATGGGGTGATACTGATTAAAAAGAATCCATCTATATCTCTGAGATAAGGTGCATTACTTATGGATTAGTGTAGTTTTGATTGGTTTGTTTTATTTTACGGTTTTATTAACCTCAATGGATTATTTAATGCCGACAAGATTTTTATTGCTGCTAATATTTTTTCTCTTCCTATTCATTATTAATGTTTCTGTTCCTAATTTTTTCACAGCCAGTAACCCCTTGTCTCTTAGTGGCTTTACTGCCTTGCATGGGGTGATACTGATTAAAAAGAATCCATCTATATCTCTGAGATAAGGTGCATTATTTATGGATTAGTGTAGTTTTGATTGGTTTGTTTTATTTTACGGTTTTATTAACCTCAATGGATTATTTAATGCCGACAAGATTTTTATTGCCCCTAATATTTTTTCTCTTCCCCTTCATTATTAATGTTTCTGTTCCTAATTTTTTCACAGCCAGTAACCCCTTGTCTTTTAGTGTCTTTACTGCCTTGTATGGGGTGATACTGATTAAAAAGAATCCATCTATATCTCTGAGATAAGGTGCATTACTTATGGATTAGTGTAGTTTTGATTGGTTTGTTTTATTTTACGGTTTTATTAACCTCAATGGATTATTTAATGCCGACAAGATTTTTATTGCCCCTAATATATTTTCTCTTCCCCTTCATTATTAATGTTTCTGTTCCTAATTTTTTCACAGCCAGTAACCCCTTGTCTCTTAGTGGCTTTACTGCCTGCATGGGGCGATACTGATTAAAAAGAATCCATCTATATCTCTGAGATAAGGTGCATTACTTATGGATTAGTGTAGTTTTGATTGGTTTGTTTTATTTTACGGTTTTATTAACCTCAATGGATTATTTAATGCCGACAAGATTTTTATTGCTGCTAATATTTTTTCTCTTCCCCTTCATTATTAATGTTTCTGTTCCTAATTTTTTCACATACAGTAACCCCTTGTCTCTTAGTGGCTTTACTGCCTTGCATGGGGTGATACTGATTAAAAAGAATCCATCTATATCTCTGAGATAAGGTGCATTACTTATGGATTAGTGTAGTTTAGATTGGTTTGTTTTATTTTAGGGTTTATCAACCTCAATGGATTATTTAATGCCGACAAGATTTTTATTGCTGCTAATATTTTTTCTCTTCCCATTCATTATTAATGTTTCTGTTCCTAATTTTTTCACAGCCAGTAACCCCTTGTCTTTTAGTGTCTTTACTGCCTTGCATGGGGTGATACTGATTAAAAAGAATCTATCTATATCTCTGAGATAAGGTGCATTACTTATGGATTAGTGTAGTTTTGATTGGTTTGTTTTATTTTACGGTTTTATTAACCTCAATGGATTATTTAATGCCGACAAGATTTTTATTGCCCCTAATATTTTTTCTCTTCCCCTTCATTATTAATGTTTCTGTTCCTAATTTTTTCACAGCCAGTAACCCCTTGTCTCTTAGTGGCTTTACTGCCTTGCATGGGGTGATACTGATTAAAAAGAATCCATCTATATCTCTGAGATAAGGTGCATTACTTATGGATTAGTGTAGTTTTGATTGGTTTGTTTTATTTTACGGTTTTATTAACCTCAATGGATTATTTAATGCCGACAAGATTTTTATTGCCCCTAATATTTTTTCTCTTCCCCTTCATTATTAATGTTTCTGTTCCTAATTTTTTCACAGCCAGTAACCCCTTGTCTCTTAGTGGCTTTACTGCCTTGCATGGGGCGATACTGATTAAAAAGAATCCATCTATATCTCTGAGATAAGGTGCATTACTTATGGATTAGTGTAGTTTTGATTGGTTTGTTTTATTTTACGGTTTTATTAACCTCAATGGATTATTTAATGCCGACAAGATTTTTATTGCCCCTAATATTTTTTCTCTTCCCCTTCATTATTAATGTTTCTGTTCCTAATTTTTTCACATACAGTAAGCCCTTGTCTCTTAGTGGCTTTACTGCCTTGCATGGGGTGATACTGATTAAAAAGAATCCATCTATATCTCTGAGATAAGGTGCATTACTTATGGATTAGTGTAGTTTAGATTGGTTTGTTTTATTTTAGGGTTTATCAACCTCAATGGATTATTTAATGCCGACAAGATTTTTATTGCTGCTAATATTTTTTCTCTTCCCATTCATTATTAATGTTTCTGTTCCTAATTTTTTCACAGCCAGTAACCCCTTGTCTCTTAGTGGCTTTACTGCCTTGCATGGGGCGATACTGATTAAAAAGAATCCATCTATATCTCTGAGATAAGGTGCATTACTTATGGATTAGTGTAGTTTGGATTGGTTTGTTTTATTTTACGGTTTTATCAACCTCAATGTATTATTTAATGCCGACAAGATTTTTATTGCTGCTAATATTTTTTCTCTTCCCCTTCATTATTAATGTTTCTGTTCCTAATTTTTTCACAGCCAGTAACCCCTTGTCTCTTAGTGGCTTTACTGCCTTGCATGGGGTGATACTGATTAAAAAGAATCTATCTATATCTCTGAGATAAGTTACATTACTTATGGATTAGTCTAGTTTGGATTGGTTTGTTTTATTTTACGCTTTTATTAACCTCAATGGATTATTTAATGCCGATAAGATTTTTATTGCTGCTAATATTTTTTCTCTTCCCCTTCATTATTAATGTTTCTGTTCCTAATTTTTTCACAGCCAGTAACCCCTTGTCTCTTAGTGGCTTTACTGCCTTGCATGGGGTGATACTGATTAAAAAGAATCTATCTATATCTCTGAGATAAGGTGCATTACTTATGGATTAGTCTAGTTTGGATTGGTTTGTTTTATTTTACGGTTTTATTAACCTCAATGGATTATTTAATGCCGACAAGATTTTTATTGCCCGTAATATTTTTTCTCTTCCCCTTCATTATTAATGTTTCTGTTCCTAATTTTTTCACAGCCAGTAACCCCTTGTGTCTTAGTGGCTTTACTGCCTTGCATGGGGTGATACTGATTAAAAAGAATCTATCTATATCTCTGAGATAAGTTACATTACTTATGGATTAGTCTAGTTTGGATTGGTTTGTTTTATTTTACGCTTTTATTAACCTCAATGGATTATTTAATGCCGACAAGATTTTTATTGCCCGTAATATTTTTTCTCTTCCTATTCATTATTAATGTTTCTGTTCCTAATTTTTTCACATCCAGTAACCCCTTGTCTCTTAGTGGCTTTACTGCCTTGCATGGGGTGATACTGATTAAAAAGAATCTATCTATATCTCTGAGATAAGGTGCATTACTTATGGATTAGTGTAGTTTTGATTGGTTTGTTTTATTTTACGGTTTTATCAACCTCAATGGATTATTTAATGTCGACAAGATTTTTATTGCTGCTAATATTTTTTCTCTTCCCATTCATTATTAATGTTTCTGTTCCTAATTTTTTCACAGCCAGTAACCCCTTGTCTCTTAGTGGCTTTACTGCCTTGCATGGGGTGATACTGATTAAAAAGAATCTATCCATATCTCTGAGATAAGTTACATTACTTATGGATTAGTCTAGTTTGGATTGGTTTGTTTTATTTTACGCTTTTATTAACCTCAATGGATTATTTAATGCCGACAAGATTTTTATTGCCCGTAATATTTTTTCTCTTCCTATTCATTATTAATGTTTCTGTTCCTAATTTTTTCACATCCAGTAACCCCTTGTCTCTTAGTGGATTTACTGCCTTGCATGGGGTGATACTGATTAAAAAGAATCTATCTATATCTCTGAGATAAGGTGCATTACTTATGGATTAGTGTAGTTTGGATTGGTTTGTTTTATTTTACGGTTTTATCAACCTCAATGGATTATTTAATGCCGACAAGATTTTTATTGCTGCTAATATTTTTTCTCTTCCCCTTCATTATTAATGTTTCTGTTCCTAATTTTTTCACATCCAGTAACCCCTTGTCTCTTAGTGGCTTTACTGCCTTGCATGGGGCGATACTGATTAAAAAGAATCCATCTATATCTCTGAGATAAGGTGCATTACTTATGGATTAGTGTAGTTTTGATTGGTTTGTTTTATTTTACGGTTTTATTAACCTCAATGGATTATTTAATGCCGACAAGATTTTTATTGCTGCTAATATTTTTTCTCTTCCCATTCATTATTAATGTTTCTGTTCCTAATTTTTTCACATCCAGTAACCCCTTGTCTCTTAGTGGCTTTACTGCCTTGCATGGGGCGATACTGATTAAAAAGAATCCATCTATATCTCTGAGATAAGGTGCATTACTTATGGATTAGTGTAGTTTTGATTGGTTTGTTTATTTTACGGTTTTATTAACCTCAATGGATTATTTAATGCCGACAAGATTTTTATTGCTGCTAATATTTTTTCTCTTCCCATTCATTATTAATGTTTCTGTTCCTAATTTTTTCACAGCCAGTAACCCCTTGTCTCTTAGTGGCTTCACTGCCTTGCATGGGGTGATACTGATTAAAAAGAATCCATCTATATCTCTGAGATAAGGTGCATTACTTATGGATTAGTGTAGTTTTGATTGGTTTGTTTTATTTTACGGTTTTATTAACCTCAATGGATTATTTAATGCCGACAAGATTTTTATTGCCCCTAATATTTTTTCTCTTCCTATTCATTATTAATGTTTCTGTTCCTAATTTTTTCACATCCAGTAACCCCTTGTCTCTTAGTGGCTTTACTGCCTTGCATGGGGTGATACTGATTAAAAAGAATCTATCTATATCTCTGAGATAAGGTGCATTACTTATGGATTAGTGTAGTTTTGATTGGTTTGTTTTATTTTACGGTTTTATTAACCTCAATGGATTATTTAATGCCGACAAGATTTTTATTGCTGCTAATATTTTTTCTCTTCCTATTCATTATTAATGTTTCTGTTCCTAATTTTTTCACATCCAGTAACCCCTTGTCTCTTAGTGGGTTTACTGCCTTGCATGGGGTGATACTGATTAAAAAGAATCCATCTATATCTCTGAGATAAGGTGCATTACTTATGGATTAGTGTAGTTTTGATTGGTTTGTTTATTTTACGGTTTTATTAACCTCAATGGATTATTTAATGCCGACAAGATTTTTATTGCTGCTAATATTTTTTCTCTTCCCATTCATTATTAATGTTTCTGTTCCTAATTTTTTCACAGCCAGTAACCCCTTGTCTCTTAGTGGCTTCACTGCCTTGCATGGGGTGATACTGATTAAAAAGAATCCATCTATATCTCTGAGATAAGGTGCATTACTTATGGATTAGTGTAGTTTTGATTGGTTTGTTTTATTTTACGGTTTTATTAACCTCAATGGATTATTTAATGCCGACAAGATTTTTATTGCTGCTAATATTTTTTCTCTTCCTATTCATTATTAATGTTTCTGTTCCTAATTTTTTCACAGCCAGTAACCCCTTGTCTTTTAGTGTCTTTACTGCCTTGCATGGGGTGATACTGATTAAAAAGAATCTATCTATATCTCTGAGATAAGGTGCATTACTTATGGATTAGTGTAGTTTTGATTGGTTTGTTTTATTTTACGGTTTTATCAACCTCAATGGATTATTTAATGCCGACAAGATTTTTATTGCTGCTAATATTTTTTCTCTTCCCCTTCATTATTAATGTTTCTGTTCCTAATTTTTTCACATACAGTAACCCCTTGTCTCTTAGTGGCTTTACTGCCTTGCATGGGGTGATACTGATTAAAAAGAATCCATCTATATCTCTGAGATAAGGTGCATTACTTATGGATTAGTGTAGTTTAGATTGGTTTGTTTTATTTTAGGGTTTATCAACCTCAATGGATTATTTAATGCCGACAAGATTTTTATTGCTGCTAATATTTTTTCTCTTCCCATTCATTATTAATGTTTCTGTTCCTAATTTTTTCACAGCCAGTAACCCCTTGTCTTTTAGTGTCTTTACTGCCTTGCATGGGGTGATACTGATTAAAAAGAATCTATCTATATCTCTGAGATAAGGTGCATTACTTATGGATTAGTGTAGTTTTGATTGGTTTGTTTTATTTTACGGTTTTATTAACCTCAATGGATTATTTAATGCCGACAAGATTTTTATTGCCCCTAATATTTTTTCTCTTCCCCTTCATTATTAATGTTTCTGTTCCTAATTTTTTCACAGCCAGTAACCCCTTGTCTCTTAGTGGCTTTACTGCCTTGCATGGGGTGATACTGATTAAAAAGAATCCATCTATATCTCTGAGATAAGGTGCATTACTTATGGATTAGTGTAGTTTTGATTGGTTTGTTTTATTTTACGGTTTTATTAACCTCAATGGATTATTTAATGCCGACAAGATTTTTATTGCCCCTAATATTTTTTCTCTTCCCCTTCATTATTAATGTTTCTGTTCCTAATTTTTTCACAGCCAGTAACCCCTTGTCTCTTAGTGGCTTTACTGCCTTGCATGGGGCGATACTGATTAAAAAGAATCCATCTATATCTCTGAGATAAGGTGCATTACTTATGGATTAGTGTAGTTTTGATTGGTTTGTTTTATTTTACGGTTTTATTAACCTCAATGGATTATTTAATGCCGACAAGATTTTTATTGCCCCTAATATTTTTTCTCTTCCCCTTCATTATTAATGTTTCTGTTCCTAATTTTTTCACATACAGTAAGCCCTTGTCTCTTAGTGGCTTTACTGCCTTGCATGGGGTGATACTGATTAAAAAGAATCCATCTATATCTCTGAGATAAGGTGCATTACTTATGGATTAGTGTAGTTTAGATTGGTTTGTTTTATTTTAGGGTTTATCAACCTCAATGGATTATTTAATGCCGACAAGATTTTTATTGCTGCTAATATTTTTTCTCTTCCCATTCATTATTAATGTTTCTGTTCCTAATTTTTTCACAGCCAGTAACCCCTTGTCTCTTAGTGGCTTTACTGCCTTGCATGGGGCGATACTGATTAAAAAGAATCCATCTATATCTCTGAGATAAGGTGCATTACTTATGGATTAGTGTAGTTTGGATTGGTTTGTTTTATTTTACGGTTTTATCAACCTCAATGTATTATTTAATGCCGACAAGATTTTTATTGCTGCTAATATTTTTTCTCTTCCCCTTCATTATTAATGTTTCTGTTCCTAATTTTTTCACAGCCAGTAACCCCTTGTCTCTTAGTGGCTTTACTGCCTTGCATGGGGTGATACTGATTAAAAAGAATCTATCTATATCTCTGAGATAAGTTACATTACTTATGGATTAGTCTAGTTTGGATTGGTTTGTTTTATTTTACGCTTTTATTAACCTCAATGGATTATTTAATGCCGATAAGATTTTTATTGCTGCTAATATTTTTTCTCTTCCCCTTCATTATTAATGTTTCTGTTCCTAATTTTTTCACAGCCAGTAACCCCTTGTCTCTTAGTGGCTTTACTGCCTTGCATGGGGTGATACTGATTAAAAAGAATCTATCTATATCTCTGAGATAAGGTGCATTACTTATGGATTAGTCTAGTTTGGATTGGTTTGTTTTATTTTACGGTTTTATTAACCTCAATGGATTATTTAATGCCGACAAGATTTTTATTGCCCGTAATATTTTTTCTCTTCCCCTTCATTATTAATGTTTCTGTTCCTAATTTTTTCACAGCCAGTAACCCCTTGTGTCTTAGTGGCTTTACTGCCTTGCATGGGGTGATACTGATTAAAAAGAATCTATCTATATCTCTGAGATAAGTTACATTACTTATGGATTAGTCTAGTTTGGATTGGTTTGTTTTATTTTACGCTTTTATTAACCTCAATGGATTATTTAATGCCGACAAGATTTTTATTGCCCGTAATATTTTTTCTCTTCCTATTCATTATTAATGTTTCTGTTCCTAATTTTTTCACATCCAGTAACCCCTTGTCTCTTAGTGGCTTTACTGCCTTGCATGGGGTGATACTGATTAAAAAGAATCTATCTATATCTCTGAGATAAGGTGCATTACTTATGGATTAGTGTAGTTTTGATTGGTTTGTTTTATTTTACGGTTTTATCAACCTCAATGGATTATTTAATGTCGACAAGATTTTTATTGCTGCTAATATTTTTTCTCTTCCCATTCATTATTAATGTTTCTGTTCCTAATTTTTTCACAGCCAGTAACCCCTTGTCTCTTAGTGGCTTTACTGCCTTGCATGGGGTGATACTGATTAAAAAGAATCTATCCATATCTCTGAGATAAGTTACATTACTTATGGATTAGTCTAGTTTGGATTGGTTTGTTTTATTTTACGCTTTTATTAACCTCAATGGATTATTTAATGCCGACAAGATTTTTATTGCCCGTAATATTTTTTCTCTTCCTATTCATTATTAATGTTTCTGTTCCTAATTTTTTCACATCCAGTAACCCCTTGTCTCTTAGTGGCTTTACTGCCTTGCATGGGGTGATACTGATTAAAAAGAATCTATCTATATCTCTGAGATAAGGTGCATTACTTATGGATTAGTGTAGTTTGGATTGGTTTGTTTTATTTTACGGTTTTATCAACCTCAATGGATTATTTAATGCCGACAAGATTTTTATTGCTGCTAATATTTTTTCTCTTCCCCTTCATTATTAATGTTTCTGTTCCTAATTTTTTCACATCCAGTAACCCCTTGTCTCTTAGTGGCTTTACTGCCTTGCATGGGGCGATACTGATTAAAAAGAATCCATCTATATCTCTGAGATAAGGTGCATTACTTATGGATTAGTGTAGTTTTGATTGGTTTGTTTTATTTTACGGTTTTATTAACCTCAATGGATTATTTAATGCCGACAAGATTTTTATTGCTGCTAATATTTTTTCTCTTCCCATTCATTATTAATGTTTCTGTTCCTAATTTTTTCACATCCAGTAACCCCTTGTCTCTTAGTGGCTTTACTGCCTTGCATGGGGCGATACTGATTAAAAAGAATCCATCTATATCTCTGAGATAAGGTGCATTACTTATGGATTAGTGTAGTTTTGATTGGTTTGTTTATTTTACGGTTTTATTAACCTCAATGGATTATTTAATGCCGACAAGATTTTTATTGCTGCTAATATTTTTTCTCTTCCCATTCATTATTAATGTTTCTGTTCCTAATTTTTTCACAGCCAGTAACCCCTTGTCTCTTAGTGGCTTCACTGCCTTGCATGGGGTGATACTGATTAAAAAGAATCCATCTATATCTCTGAGATAAGGTGCATTACTTATGGATTAGTGTAGTTTTGATTGGTTTGTTTTATTTTACGGTTTTATTAACCTCAATGGATTATTTAATGCCGACAAGATTTTTATTGCCCCTAATATTTTTTCTCTTCCTATTCATTATTAATGTTTCTGTTCCTAATTTTTTCACATCCAGTAACCCCTTGTCTCTTAGTGGCTTTACTGCCTTGCATGGGGTGATACTGATTAAAAAGAATCTATCTATATCTCTGAGATAAGGTGCATTACTTATGGATTAGTGTAGTTTTGATTGGTTTGTTTTATTTTACGGTTTTATTAACCTCAATGGATTATTTAATGCCGACAAGATTTTTATTGCTGCTAATATTTTTTCTCTTCCTATTCATTATTAATGTTTCTGTTCCTAATTTTTTCACATCCAGTAACCCCTTGTCTCTTAGTGGGTTTACTGCCTTGCATGGGGTGATACTGATTAAAAAGAATCCATCTATATCTCTGAGATAAGGTGCATTACTTATGGATTAGTGTAGTTTTGATTGGTTTGTTTATTTTACGGTTTTATTAACCTCAATGGATTATTTAATGCCGACAAGATTTTTATTGCTGCTAATATTTTTTCTCTTCCCATTCATTATTAATGTTTCTGTTCCTAATTTTTTCACAGCCAGTAACCCCTTGTCTCTTAGTGGCTTCACTGCCTTGCATGGGGTGATACTGATTAAAAAGAATCCATCTATATCTCTGAGATAAGGTGCATTACTTATGGATTAGTGTAGTTTTGATTGGTTTGTTTTATTTTACGGTTTTATTAACCTCAATGGATTATTTAATGCCGACAAGATTTTTATTGCTGCTAATATTTTTTCTCTTCCTATTCATTATTAATGTTTCTGTTCCTAATTTTTTCACAGCCAGTAACCCCTTGTCTTTTAGTGTCTTTACTGCCTTGCATGGGGTGATACTGATTAAAAAGAATCTATCTATATCTCTGAGATAAGGTGCATTACTTATGGATTAGTGTAGTTTAGATTGGTTTGTTTTATTTTACGGTTTTATTAACCTCAATGGATTATTTAATGCCGACAAGATTTTTATTGCTGCTAATATTTTTTCTCTTCCCCTTCATTATTAATGTTTCTGTTCCTAATTTTTTCACAGCCAGTAACCCCTTGTCTCTTAGTGGCTTTACTGCCTTGCATGGGGTGATACTGATTAAAAAGAATCTATCTATATCTCTGAGATAAGTTACAGTACTTATGGATTAGTCTAGTTTGGATTGGTTTGTTTTATTTTACGCTTTTATTAACCTCAATGGATTATTTAATGCCGACAAGATTTTTATTGCTGCTAATATTTTTTTCTCTTCCCCTTCATTATTAATGTTTCTCTTCCTAATTTTTTCACAGCCAGTAACCCCTTGTCTCTTAGTGGCTTTACTGCCTTGCATGGGGTGATACTGATTAAAAAGAATCTATCTATATCTCTGAGATAAGGTGCATTACTTATGGATTAGTGTAGTTTTGATTGGTTTGTTTTATTTTTACGGTTTTATCAACCTCAATGGATTATTTAATGCCGACAAGATTTTTATTGCTGCTAATATTTTTTCTCTTCCCATTCATTATTAATGTTTCTGTTCCTAATTTTTTCACAGCCAGTAACCCCTTGTCTCTTAGTGGCTTTACTGCCTTGCATGGGGTGATACTGATTAAAAAGAATCTATCTATATCTCTGAGATAAGTTACATTACTTATGGATTAGTCTAGTTTGGATTGGTTTGTTTTATTTTACGGTTTTATCAACCTCAATGGATTATTTAATGCCGACAAGATTTTTATTGCTGCTAATATTTTTTCTCTTCCCCTTCATTATTAATGTTTCTGTTCCTAATTTTTTCACAGCCAGTAACCCCTTGTCTCTTAGTGGCTTTACTGCCTTGCATGGGGTGATACTGATTAAAAAGAATCTATCTATATCTCTGAGATAAGGTGCATTACTTATGGATTAGTGTAGTTTGGATTGGTTTGTTTTATTTTACGGTTTTATTAACCTCAATGGATTATTTAATGCCGACAAGATTTTTATTGCTGCTAATATTTTTTCTCTTCCCATTCATTATTAATGTTTCTGTTCCTAATTTTTTCACATCCAGTAACCCCTTGTCTCTTAGTGGCTTTACTGCCTTGCATGGGGCGATACTGATTAAAAAGAATCCATCTATATCTCTGAGATAAGGTACATTACTTATGGATTTGTCTAGTTTTGATTGGTTTGTTTTATTTTACGGTTTTATCAACCTCAATGGATTATTTAATGCCGACAAGATTTTTATTGCCCCTAATATTTTTTCTCTTCCCATTCATTATTAATGTTTCTGTTCCTAATTTTTTCACATCCAGTAACCCCTTGTCTCTTAGTGGCTTTACTGCCTTGCATGGGGCGATACTGATTAAAAAGAATCTATCTATATCTCTGAGATAAGGTGCATTACTTATGGATTAGTGTAGTTTGGATTGGTTTGTTTTATTTTACGGTTTTATCAACCTCAATGGATTATTTAATGCCGACAAGATTTTTATTGCTGCTAATATTTTTTCTCTTCCCATTCATTATTAATGTTTCTGTTCCTAATTTTTTCACATCCAGTAACCCCTTGTCTCTTAGTGGCTTTACTGCCTTGCATGGGGCGATACTGATTAAAAAGATTCCATCTATATCTCTGAGAAAAGGTGCATTAATTATGGATTAGTATAGTTTGGATTGGTTTGTTTTATTTTACGGTTTTATCAACATCAATGGATTATTTAATGCCGACAAGATTTTTATTGCTGCTAATATTTTTTCTCTTCCCATTCATTATTAATGTTTCTGTTCCTAATTTTTTCACAGCCAGTAACCCCTTGTCTCTTAGTGGCTTTACTGCCTTGCATGGGGTGATACTGATTAAAAAGAATCCATCTATATCTCTGAGATAAGGTGCATTACTTATGGATTAGTGTAGTTTTGATTGGTTTGTTTTATTTTACGGTTTTATTAACCTCAATGGATTATTTAATGCCGACAAGATTTTTATTGCTGCTAATATTTTTTCTCTTCCCATTCATTATTAATGTTTCTGTTCCTAATTTTTTCACATCCAGTAACCCCTTGTCTCTTAGTGGCTTTACTGCCTTGCATGGGGCGATACTGATTAAAAAGAATCCATCTATATCTCTGAGATAAGGTGCATTAATTATGGATTAGTCTAGTTTGGATTGGTTTGTTTTATTTTACGGTTTTATTAACCTCAATGGATTATTTAATGCCGACAAGATTTTTATTGCCCCTAATATTTTTTCTCTTCCTATTCATTATTAATGTTTCTGTTCCTAATTTTTTCACATCCAGTAACCCCTTGTCTCTTAGTGGCTTTACTGCCTTGCATGGGGCGATACTGATTAAAAAGAATCCATCTATATCTCTGAGATAAGGTGCATTACTTATGGATTAGTGTAGTTTTGATTGGTTTGTTTTATTTTACGGTTTTATCAACATCAATGGATTATTTAATGCCGACAAGATTTTTATTGCTGCTAATATTTTTTCTCTTCCCATTCATTATTAATGTTTCTGTTCCTAATTTTTTCACATCCAGTAACCCCTTGTCTCTTAGTGGCTTTACTGCCTTGCATGGGGCGATACTGATTAAAAAGAATCCATCTATATCTCTGAGATAAGGTGCATTAATTATGGATTAGTCTAGTTTGGATTGGTTTGTTTTATTTTACGGTTTTATCAACATCAATGGATTATTTAATGCCGACAAGATTTTTATTGCTGCTAATATTTTTTCTCTTCCCATTCATTATTAATGTTTCTGTTCCTAATTTTGTCACATCCAGTAACCCCTTGTCTCTTAGTGGCTTTACTGCCTTGCATGGGGCGATACTGATTAAAAAGAATCCATCTATATCTCTGAGATAAGGTGCATTACTTATGGATTAGTGTAGTTTTGATTGGTTTGTTTTATTTTACGGTTTTATTAACCCCAATGGATTATTTAATGCCGACAAGATTTTTATTGCTGCTAATATTTTTTCTCTTCCCATTCATTATTAATGTTTCTGTTCCTAATTTTTTCACATCCAGTAACCCCTTGTCTCTTAGTGGCTTTACTGCCTTGCATGGGGCGATACTGATTAAAATGAATCCATCTATATCTCTGAGATAAGGTGCATTAATTATGGATTAGTCTAGTTTGGATTGGTTTGTTTTATTTTACGGTTTTATCAACATCAATGGATTATTTAATGCCGACAAGATTTTTATTGCTGCTAATATTTTTTCTCTTCCCATTCATTATTAATGTTTCTGTTCCTAATTTTTTCACAGCCAGTAACCCCTTGTCTCTTAGTGGCTTTACTGCCTTGCATGGGGCGATACTGATTAAAAAGAATCCATCTATATCTCTGAGATAAGGTGCATTACTTATGGATTAGTCTAGTTTGGATTGGTTTGTTTTATTTTACGGTTTTATTAACCTCAATGGATTATTTAATGCCGACAAGATTTTTATTGCCCCTAATATTTTTTCTCTTCCTATTCATTATTAATGTTTCTGTTCCTAATTTTTTCACATCCAGTAACCCCTTGTCTCTTAGTGGCTTTGCTGCCTTGCATGGGGCGATACTGATTAAAAAGAATCCATCTATATCTCTGAGATAAGGTACATTACTTATGGATTTGTCTAGTTTGGATTGGTTTGTTTTATTTTACGGTTTTATCAACCTCAATGGATTATTTAATGCCGACAAGATTTTTATTGCCCCTAATATTTTTTCTCTTCCCCTTCATTATTAATGTTTCTGTTCCTAATTTTTTCACAGCCAGTAACCCCTTGTCTCTTAGTGACTTTACTGCCTTGCATGGGGCGATACTGATTAAAAAGAATCCATCTATATCTCTGAGATAAGGTACATTACTTATGGATTTGTCTAGTTTGGATTGGTTTGTTTTATTTTACGGTTTTATCAACCTCAATGGATTATTTAATGCCGACAAGATTTTTATTGCCCCTAATATTTTTTCTCTTCCCATTCATTATTAATGTTTCTGTTCCTAATTTTTTCACAGCCAGTAACCCCTTGTCTCTTAGTGCCTTTACTGGCTTGCATGGGGCGATACTGATTAAAAAGAATCTATCTATATCTCTGAGATAAGGTGCATTAATTATGGATTAGTGTAGTTTTGATTGGTTTGTTTTATTTTACGGTTTTATTAACCTCAATGGATTATTTAATGCCGACAAGATTTTTATTGCTGCTAATATTTTTTCTCTTCCTATTAATTATTAATGTTTCTGTTCCTAATTTTTTCACAGCCAGTAACCCCTTGTCTCTTAGTGGCTTTACTGCCTTGCATGGGGTGATACTGATTAAAAAGAATCCATCTATATCTCTGAGATAAGGTACATTAATTATGGATTAGTCTAGTTTGGATTGGTTTGTTTTATTTTACGGTTTTATCAACCTCAATGGATTATTTAATGCGAACAAGATTTTTATTGCTGCTAATATTTTTTCTCTTCCCCTTCATTATTAATGTTTCTGTTCCTAATTTTTTCACAGCCAGTAACCCCTTGTCTCTTAGTGGCTTTACTGCCTTGCATGGGGCGATACTGATTAAAAAGAATCTATCTATATCTCTGAGATAAGGTGCATTACTTATGGATTAGTGTAGTTTGGATTGGTTTGTTTTATTTTACGGTTTTATCAACCTCAATGGATTATTTAATGCCGACAAGATTTTTATTGCTGCTAATATTTTTTCTCTTCCCCTTCATTATTAATGTTTCTGTTCCTAATTTTTTCACATCCAGTAACCCCTTGTCTCTTAGTGGCTTTACTGCCTTGCATGGGGCGATACTGATTAAAAAGAATCCATCTATATCTCTGAGATAAGGTGCATTACTTATGGATTAGTGTAGTTTTGATTGGTTTGTTTTATTTTACGGTTTTATTAACCTCAATGGATTATTTAATGCCGACAAGATTTTTATTGCTGCTAATATTTTTTCTCTTCCCATTCATTATTAATGTTTCTGTTCCTAATTTTTTCACATCCAGTAACCCCTTGTCTCTTAGTGGCTTTACTGCCTTGCATGGGGCGATACTGATTAAAAAGAATCCATCTATATCTCTGAGATAAGGTGCATTAATTATGGATTAGTCTAGTTTGGATTGGTTTGTTTTATTTTACGGTTTTATCAACATCAATGGATTATTTAATGCCGACAAGATTTTTATTGCTGCTAATATTTTTTCTCTTCCCATTCATTATTAATGTTTCTGTTCCTAATTTTTTCACAGCCAGTAACCCCTTGTCTCTTAGTGGCTTTACTGCCTTGCATGGGGCGATACTGATTAAAAAGAATCCATCTATATCTCTGAGATAAGGTGCATTAATTATGGATTAGTCTAGTTTGGATTGGTTTGTTTTATTTTAGGGTTTTATTAACCTCAATGGATTATTTAATGCCGACAAGATTTTTATTGCCCCTAATATCTTTTCTCTTCCTATTCATTATTAATGTTTCTGTTCCTAATTTTTTCACATCCAGTAACCCCTTGTCTCTTAGTGGCTTTACTGCCTTGCATGGGGCGATACTGATTAAAAAGAATCCATCTATATCTCTGTGATAAGGTGCATTACTTATGGATTAGTGTAGTTTTGATTGGTTTGTTTTATTTTACGGTTTTATTAACCCCAATGGATTATTTAATGCCGACAAGATTTTTATTGCTGCTAATATTTTTTCTCTTCCCATTCATTATTAATGTTTCTGTTCCTAATTTTTTCACATCCAGTAACCCCTTGTCTCTTAGTGGCTTTACTGCCTTGCATGGGGCGATACTGATTAAAAAGATTCCATCTATATCTCTGAGATAAGGTGCATTAATTATGGATTAGTCTAGTTTGGATTGGTTTGTTTTATTTTACGGTTTTATCAACATCAATGGATTATTTAATGCCCACAAGATTTTTATTGCTGCTAATATTTTTTCTCTTCCCATTCATTATTAATGTTTCTGTTCCTAATTTTTTCACATCCAGTAACCCCTTGTCTCTTAGTGGCTTTACTGCCTTGCATGGGGCGATACTGATTAAAAAGAATCCATCTATATCTCTGAGATAAGGTGCAATACTTATGGATTAGTGTAGTTTTGATTGGTTTGTTTTATTTTACGGTTTTATTAACCTCAATGGATTATTTAATGCCGACAAGATTTTTATTGCTGCTAATATTTTTTCTCTTCCCATTCATTATTAATGTTTCTGTTCCTAATTTTTTCACATCCAGTAACCCCTTGTCTCTTAGTGGCTTTACTGCCTTGCATGGGGCGATACTGATTAAAAAGAATCCATCTATATCTCTGAGATAAGGTGCATTAATTATGGATTAGTCTAGTTTGGATTGGTTTGTTTTATTTTACGGTTTTATCAACATCAATGGATTATTTAATGCCGACAAGATTTTTATTGCTGCTAATATTTTTTCTCTTCCCATTCATTATTAATGTTTCTGTTCCTAATTTTTTCACAGCCAGTAACCCCTTGTCTCTTAGTGGCTTTACTGCCTTGCATGGGGCGATACTGATTAAAAAGAATCCATCTATATCTCTGAGATAAGGTGCATTACTTATGGATTAGTCTAGTTTGGATTGGTTTGTTTTATTTTACGGTTTTATTAACCTCAATGGATTATTTAATGCCGACAAGATTTTTATTGCCCCTAATATTTTTTCTCTTCCTATTCATTATTAATGTTTCTGTTCCTAATTTTTTCACATCCAGTAACCCCTTGTCTCTTAGTGGCTTTGCTGCCTTGCATGGGGCGATACTGATTAAAAAGAATCCATCTATATCTCTGAGATAAGGTACATTACTTATGGATTTGTCTAGTTTGGATTGGTTTGTTTTATTTTACGGTTTTATCAACCTCAATGGATTATTTAATGCCGACAAGATTTTTATTGCCCCTAATATTTTTTCTCTTCCCATTCATTATTAATGTTTCTGTTCCTAATTTTTTCACAGCCAGTAACCCCTTGTCTCTTAGTGCCTTTACTGGCTTGCATGGGGCGATACTGATTAAAAAGAATCTATCTATATCTCTGAGATAAGGTGCATTAATTATGGATTAGTGTAGTTTTGATTGGTTTGTTTTATTTTACGGTTTTATTAACCTCAATGGATTATTTAATGCCGACAAGATTTTTATTGCTGCTAATATTTTTTCTCTTCCTATTCATTATTAATGTTTCTGTTCCTAATTTTTTCACAGCCAGTAACCCCTTGTCTCTTAGTGGCTTTACTGCCTTGCATGGGGTGATACTGATTAAAAAGAATCCATCTATATCTCTGAGATAAGGTACATTAATTATGGATTAGTCTAGTTTGGATTGGTTTGTTTTATTTTACGGTTTTATCAACCTCAATGGATTATTTAATGCCGACATGATTTTTATTGCTGCTAATATTTTTTCTCTTCCCCTTCATTATTAATGTTTCTGTTCCTAATTTTTTCACAGCCAGTAACCCCTTGTCTCTTAGTGGCTTTACTGCCTTGCATGGGGCGATACTGATTAAAAAGAATCTATCTATATCTCTGAGATAAGGTGCATTACTTATGGATTAGTGTAGTTTGGATTGGTTTGTTTTATTTTACGGTTTTATTAACCTGAATGGATTATTTAATGCCGACAAGATTTTTATTGCTGCTAATATTTTTTCTCTTCCCATTCATTATTAATGTTTCTGTTCCTAATTTTTTCACATGCAGTAACCCCTTGTCTCTTAGTGGCTTTACTGCCTTGCATGGGGCGATACTGATTAAAAAGAATCCATCTATATCTCTGAGATAAGGTGCATTAATTATGGATTAGTCTAGTTTGGATTGGTTTGTTTTATTTTACGGTTTTATCAACCTCAATGGATTATTTAATGCCGACAAGATTTTTATTGCTGCTAATATTTTTTCTCTTCCCCTTCATTATTAATGTTTCTGTTCCTAATTTTTTCACATCCAGTAACCCCTTGTCTCTTAGTGGCTTTACTGCCTTGCATGGGGCGATACTGATTAAAAAGAATCCATCTATATCTCTGAGATAAGGTGCATTACTTATGGATTAGTGTAGTTTTGATTGGTTTGTTTTATTTTACGGTTTTATTAACCTGAATGGATTATTTAATGCCGACAAGATTTTTATTGCTGCTAATATTTTTTCTCTTCCTATTCATTATTAATGTTTCTGTTCCTAATTTTTTCACATGCAGTAACCCCTTGTCTCTTAGTGGCTTTACTGCCTTGCATGGGGTGATACTGATTAAAAAGAATCCATCTATATCTCTGAGATAAGGTGCATTACTTATGGATTAGTGTAGTTTGGATTGGTTTGTTTTATTTTACGGTTTTATTAACCTGAATGGATTATTTAATGCCGACAAGATTTTTATTGCTGCTAATATTTTTTCTCTTCCCCTTCATTATTAATGTTTCTGTTCCTAATTTTTTCACATCCAGTAACCCCTTGTCTCTCAGTGGCTTTACTGCCTTGCATGGGGCGATACTGATTAAAAAGAATCCATCTATATCTCTGAGATAAGGTGCATTACTTATGGATTAGTGTAGTTTTGATTGGTTTGTTTTATTTTACGGTTTTATTAACCTGAATGGATTATTTAATGCCGACAAGATTTTTATTGCTGCTAATATTTTTTCTCTTCCCATTCATTATTAATGTTTCTGTTCCTAAATTTTTCACATGCAGTAACCCCTTGTCTCTTAGTGGCTTTACTGCCTTGCATGGGGCGATACTGATTAAAAAGAATCCATCTATATCTCTGAGATAAGGTGCATTACTTATGGATTAGTGTAGTTTTGATTGGTTTGTTTTATTTTACGGTTTTATTAACCTCAATGGATTATTTAATGCCGACAAGATTTTTATTGCTGCTAATATTTTTTCTCTTCCCATTCATTATTAATGTTTCTGTTCCTAATTTTTTCACAGCCAGTAACCCCTTGTCTCTTAGTGGCTTTACTGCCTTGCATGGGGCGATACTGATTAAAAAGATTCCATCTATATCTCTGAGATAAGGTGCATTAATTATGGATTAGTCTAGTTTGGATTGGTTTGTTTTATTTTACGGTTTTATCAACATCAATGGATTATTTAATGCCGACAAGATTTTTATTGCTGCTAATATTTTTTCTCTTCCCATTCATTATTAATGTTTCTGTTCCTAATTTTTTCACATCCAGTAACCCCTTGTCTCTTAGTGGCTTTACTGCCTTGCATGGGGCGATACTGATTAAAAAGAATCCATCTATATCTCTGAGATAAGGTGCATTAATTATGGATTAGTCTAGTTTGGATTGGTTTGTTTTATTTTACGGTTTTATCAACATCAATGGATTATTTAATGCCGACAAGATTTTTATTGCTGCTAATATTTTTTCTCTTCCCATTCATTATTAATGTTTCTGTTCCTAATTTTTTCACATCCAGTAACCCCTTGTCTCTTAGTGGCTTTACTGCCTTGCATGGGGCGATACTGATTAAAAAGAATCCATCTATATCTCTGATAAGGTGCATTAATTATGGATTAGTGTAGTTTGGATTGGTTTGTTTTATTTTACGGTTTTATTAACCTCAATGGATTATTTAATGCCGACAAGATTTTTATTGCCCCTAATATTTTTTCTCTTCCTATTCATTATTAATGTTTCTGTTCCTAATTTTTTCACATCCAGTAACCCCTTGTCTCTTAGTGGCTTTACTGCCTTGCATGGGGCGATACTGATTAAAAAGAATCCATCTATATCTCTGAGATAAGGTGCATTACTTATGGATTAGTGTAGTTTTGATTGGTTTGTTTTATTTTACGGTTTTATTAACCTCAATGGATTATTTAATGCCGACAAGATTTTTATTGCTGCTAATATTTTTTCTCTTCCTATTCATTATTAATGTTTCTGTTCCTAATTTTTTCACAGCCAGTAACCCCTTGTCTCTTAGTGGCTTTACTGCCTTACATGGGGTGATACTGATTAAAAAGAATCCATCTATATCTCTGAGATAAGGTACATTAATTATGGATTAGTCTAGTTTGGATTGGTTTGTTTTATTTTACGGTTTTATCAACCTCAATGGATTATTTAATGCCGACAAGATTTTTATTGATGCTAATATTTTTTCTCTTCCCCTTCATTATTAATGTTTCTGTTCCTAATTTTTTCACAGCCAGTAACCCCTTGTCTCTTAGTGGCTTTACTGCCTTGCATGGGGCGATACTGATTAAAAAGAATCTATCTATATCTCTGAGATAAGGTGCATTACTTATGGATTAGTGTAGTTTGGATTGGTTTGTTTTATTTTACGGTTTTATCAACCTCAATGGATTATTTAATGCCGACAAGATTTTTATTGCTGCTAATATTTTTTCTCTTCCCCTTCATTATTAATGTTTCTGTTCCTAATTTTTTCACATCCAGTAACCCCTTGTCTCTTAGTGGCTTTACTGCCTTGCATGGGGCGATACTGATTAAAAAGAATCCGTCTATATCTCTGAGATAAGGTGCATTACTTATGGATTAGTGTAGTTTTGATTGGTTTGTTTTATTTTACGGTTTTATTAACCTCAATGGATTATTTAATGCCGACAAGATTTTTATTGCTGCTAATATTTTTTCTCTTCCCATTCATTATTAATGTTTCTGTTCCTAATTTTTTCACATCCAGTAACCCCTTGTCTCTTAGTGGCTTTACTGCCTTGCATGGGGCGATACTGATTAAAAAGAATCCATCTATATCTCTGAGATAAGGTGCATTAATTATGGATTAGTCTAGTTTGGATTGGTTTGTTTTATTTTACGGTTTTATCAACATCAATGGATTATTTAATGCCGACAAGATTTTTATTGCTGCTAATATTTTTTCTCTTCCCATTCATTATTAATGTTTCTGTTCCTAATTTTTTCACAGCCAGTAACCGCTTGTCTCTTAGTGGCTTTACTGCCTTGCATGGGGCGATACTGATTAAAAAGAATCTATCTATATCTCTGAGATAAGGTGCATTACTTATGGATTAGTGTAGTTTGGATTGGTTTGTTTTATTTTACGGTTTTATCAACCTCAATGGATTATTTAATGCCGACAAGATTTTTATTGCTGCTAATATTTTTTCTCTTCCCCTTCATTATTAATGTTTCTGTTCCTAATTTTTTCACATCCAGTAACCCCTTGTCTCTTAGTGGCTTTACTGCCTTGCATGGGGCGATACTGATTAAAAAGAATCCATCTATATCTCTGAGATAAGGTGCATTACTTATGGATTAGTGTAGTTTTGATTGGTTTGTTTTATTTTACGGTTTTATTAACCTGAATGGATTATTTAATGCCGACAAGATTTTTATTGCTGCTAATATTTTTTCTCTTCCCATTCATTATTAATGTTTCTGTTCCTAATTTTTTCACATCCAGTAACCCCTTGTCTCTTAGTGGCTTTACTGCCTTGCATGGGGCGATACTGATTAAAAAGAATCCATCTATATCTCTGAGATAAGGTGCATTACTTATGGATTAGTGTAGTTTTGATTGGTTTGTTTTATTTTACGGTTTTATTAACCTCAATGGATTATTTAATGCCGACAAGATTTTTATTGCCCCTAATATTTTTTCTCTTCCCCTTCATTATTAATGTTTCTGTTCCTAATTTTTTCACAGCCACTAACCCCTTGTCTCTTAGTGGCTTTACTGCCTTGCATGGGGCGATACTGATTAAAAAGAATCCATCTATATCTCTGAGATAAGGTGCATTACTTATGGATTAGTGTAGTTTTGATTGGTTTGTTTTATTTTACGGTTTTATCAACCTCAATGTATTATTTAATGCCGACAAGATTTTTATTGCTGCTAATATTTTTTCTCTTCCCCTTCATTATTAATGTTTCTGTTCCTAATTTTTTCACATACAGTAACCCCTTGTCTCTTAGTGGCTTTACTGCCTTGCATGGGGCGATACTGATTAAAAAGAATCCATCTATATCTCTGAGATAAGGTGCATTACTTATGGATTAGTGTAGTTTTGATTGGTTTGTTTTATTTTACGGTTTTATTAACCTCAATGGATTATTTAATGCCGACAAGATTTTTATTGCTGCTAATATTTTTTCTCTTCCCATTCATTATTAATGTTTCTGTTCCTAATTTTTTCACATCCAGTAACCCCTTGTCTCTTAGTGGCTTTACTGCCTTGCATGGGGCGATACTGATTAAAAAGAATCCATCTATATCTCTGAGATAAGGTGCATTAATTATGGATTAGTCTAGTTTGGATTGGTTTGTTTTATTTTACGGTTTTATCAACATCAATGGATTATTTAATGCCGACAAGATTTTTATTGCTGCTAATATTTTTTCTCTTCCCATTCATTATTAATGTTTCTGTTCCTAATTTTTTCACAGCCAGTAACCCCTTGTCTCTTAGTGGCTTTACTGCCTTGCATGGGGCGATACTGATTAAAAAGAATCCATCTATATCTCTGAGATAAGGTGCATTACTTATGGATTAGTCTAGTTTGGATTGGTTTGTTTTATTTTACGGTTTTATTAACCTCAATGGATTATTTAATGCCGACAAGATTTTTATTGCCCCTAATATTTTTTCTCTTCCCCTTCATTATTAATGTTTCTGTTCCTAATTTTTTCACAGCCAGTAACCCCTTGTCTCTTAGTGCCTTTACTGCCTTGCATGGGGTGATACTGATTAAAAAGAATCCATCTATATCTCTGAGATAAGGTGCATTAATTATGGATTAGTCTAGTTTGGATTGGTTTGTTTTATTTTACGGTTTTATCAACATCAATGGATTATTTAATGCCGACAAGATTTTTATTGCTGCTAATATTTTTTCTCTTCCCCTTCATTATTAATGTTTCTGTTCCTAATTTTTTCACAGCCAGTAACCCCTTGTCTCTTAGTGGCTTTACTGCCTTGCATGGGGCGATACTGATTAAAAAAGAATCCATCTATATCTCTGAGATAAGGTGCATTACTTATGGATTAGTCTAGTTTGGATTGGTTTGTTTTATTTTACGGTTTTATCAACCTCAATGTATTATTTAATGCCGACAAGATTTTTATTGCTGCTAATATTTTTTCTCTTCCCCTTCATTATTAATGTTTCTGTTCCTAATTTTTTCACATCCAGTAACCCCTTGTCTCTTAGTGGCTTTACTGCCTTGCATGGGGCGATACTGATTAAAAAGAATCCATCTATATCTCTGAGATAAGGTGCATTACTTATGGATTAGTGTAGTTTTGATTGGTTTGTTTTATTTTACGGTTTTATCAACCTCAATGGATTATTTAATGCCGACAAGATTTTTATTGCTGCTAATATTTTTTCTCTTCCCCTTCATTATTAATGTTTCTGTTCCTAATTTTTTCACATCCAGTAACCCCTTGTCTCTTAGTGGCTTTACTGCCTTGCATGGGGCGATACTGATTAAAAAGAATCCATCTATATCTCTGAGATAAGGTGCATTACTTATGGATTAGTGTAGTTTTGATTGGTTTGTTTTATTTTACGGTTTTATTAACCTCAATGGATTATTTAATGCCGACAAGATTTTTATTGCTGCTAATATTTTTTCTCTTCCCCTTCATTATTAATGTTTCTGTTCCTAATTTTTTCACATCCAGTAACCCCTTGTCTCTTAGTGGCTTTACTGCCTTGCATGGGGTGATACTGATTAAAAAGAATCTATCTATATCTCTGAGATAAGGTGCATTACTTATGGATTAGTGTAGTTTTGATTGGTTTGTTTTATTTTACGGTTTTATCAACCTCAATGGATTATTTAATGCCGACAAGATTTTTATTGCTGCTAATATTTTTTCTCTTCCCATTCATTATTAATGTTTCTGTTCCTAATTTTTTCACAGCCAGTAACCCCTTGTCTCTTAGTGGCTTTACTGCCTTGCATGGGGCGATACTGATTAAAAAGAATCCATCTATATCTCTGAGATAAGGTACATTACTTATGGATTAGTCTAGTTTGGATTGGTTTGTTTTATTTTACGGTTTTATCAACCTCAATGGATTATTTAATGCCGACAAGATTTTTATTGCTGCTAATATTTTTTCTCTTCCCCTTCATTATTAATGTTTCTGTTCCTAATTTTTTCACAGCCAGTAACCCCTTGTCTCTTAGTGGCTTTACTGCCTTGCATGGGGTGATACTGATTAAAAAGAATCTATCTATATCTCTGAGATAAGGTGCATTAATTATGGATTAGTATAGTTTGGATTGGTTTGTTTTATTTTACGGTTTTATTAACCTCAATGGATTATTTAATGCCGACAAGATTTTTATTGCTGCTAATATTTTTTCTCTTCCTATTCATTATTAATGTTTCTGTTCCTAATTTTTTCACAGCCAGTAACCCCTTGTCTCTTAGTGGCTTTACTGCCTTGCATGGGGCGATACTGATTAAAAAGAATCCATCTATATCTCTGAGATAAGGTGCATTACTTATGGATTAGTGTAGTTTGGATTGGTTTGTTTTATTTTACGGTTTTATCAACCTCAATGGATTATTTAATGCCAACAAGATTTTTATTGCTGCTAATATTTTTTCTCTTCCCCTTCATTATTAATGTTTCTGTTCCTAATTTTTTCACAGCCAGTAACCCCTTGTCTCTTAGTGGCTTTACTGCCTTGCATGGGGTGATACTGATTAAAAAGAATCTATCTATATCTCTGAGATAAGGTACATTACTTATGGATTAGTCTAGTTTGGATTGGTTTGTTTCATTTTACGCTTTTATTAACCTCAATGGATTATTTAATGCCGACAAGATTTTTATTGCTGCTAATATTTTTTCTCTTTCCATTCATTATTAATGTTTCTGTTCCTAATTTTTTCACAGCCAGTAACCCCTTGTCTCTTAGTGGCTTTACTGCCTTGCATGGGGTGATACTGATTAAAAAGAACCTATCTATATCTCTGAGATAAGGTACATTACTTATGGATTAGTGTAGTTTGGATTGGTTTGTTTTATTTTACGGTTTTATCAACCTCAATGGATTATTTAATGTCACTAACACCGGGTCAGGGTGGACCTGGCCAACGACAGCAATTAAGAGGTGGTTCCTCGCTCATCAAAACCTCCTGATCAGAAGCCCAGCTGTTGGACGTAATTTATCGTCTTACCCAGGGCGCGGATGTAGTCTATCGTCGTACCCAGGACGCCGATGTAGTTTATCGTCGTACCCAGGATATCGATGTAGTTTATCGTCATACGCAGGATGCAAGAATTTGGAACAGAAACATTAATAATGAGCTGGAAGAGAAAAGAGTTATCAGGAGGACAGTAGATAAATTTTTGCAGATAAATGTTGACTGGAAAGTATGGAGCCGGAAGAGACTTCCACAAGCTAGTAGTGCGAGAAAAGAAACTGTTAGCATAGAATTGTGCTTCCACCTAGCCAGCTCATCTCTAAATTAATGAGATTTCGATGCCAGTCTAGTATTTCGCTTAAATTCATACAGTCTAGGTACCATAGCGAAGAGCGATATTTATCTGTAATTTATTTACAAAATGTGGCACAAGGCCAAAAAGGTGGAATGGGGAAAAGGACGGTCTTGTTCTGTCTTAACTTTAAACTTAGCTCGCCACAAACACTGACCCAAACATACCACAATATTCCTAACACCAAAACAACGCATTTTTACTTACCTTTTTTACTACATTCACCATAATACCGCAATGTCTCTATGAAAGTCCTAACTAGTCCCTATATATCCAATTCATTGTCTGTCGATGGGAGGGGAATAAATAACAATTTAAAAATCTAAACCCCTATGCGAAGATCTCATCCGAACAATTATCATGAAAGTCTTTATAGAAAAGACACAGAGAGACAACCTTACGGCGGTGGGAGAGGGACTGAAGCCGAGCTGCCAAATCGGGACCAATAATATTGCTGATTTTTATTAGATTTTATCAAGGAACTCAAGAAGCAGGGGTACCGGACCATATGTGGTAGCAATATTCTAAACATGGACGAATGGTAGCCTTTTAGATATTATCATTATTATTATTATTATTATTATTATTATTATTACAATTATAATTATTATTATATTATTATTGTTGCCCTATTTTGAGGCTTCTTTGTTGGAGACTTTCATATCGTTGTACTATTATCTTCTTTTCTTCCTACTTATTTTTTACGCTACTCCTCCTCCTAATATTCTACTCATTCTTTTTGCTCGTAAACTCCCCCTCCTACTCCTCCACCACTTTCTTCTTCTTCTTCTTCTTCTTCTTCTTCTTATTATTATTATTATTATTATTATTATTATTATTATTATTCCTGCCCTACTTTGGGACCTTTTACTTATACAGTTCTCTTATTCTTCTTTTTCCTCTTACTACTACTATTATAGTTGCTACTAATTCTTCTTATTTTCTCTCGCCTCCTCCTTCTTCTTTTTATTATAATCACCCATTTTTAGGCGACTGTGCTACTTTCATTTCTCTGTACTATTTTTTCTTTCCATTCCCCTCCTCCTACTCCTATTCCTACTATGAGTCATTGTCTTCTTCTTCTTCTTCTTCTTCTTCTTATTATTATTATTATTATTATTATTATTATTATTATTATTATTATTATTTAATGTTTTCGCCTCATTTAGAAATTCTATTATTTCCTGGGTAAGGGAGTTCGTTAATTTTTTCGATTAGACGAGCGGAAGATACTTTTTCGGATTTTGCGAGCAAAGGCTCCAATTATATCGAGAGAGAGAGAGAGAGAGAGAGACAGAGAGAGACAGAGAGAGACAGAGAAAAGAGAGAGAGAGGGCGTCTCTTCTCTGTCACGCACGTGATCACCTTTCTCGAAATACACTATCGCAAGTCTTATTTTATATGTATTTCCTGGGCAAGTCTGCAACAATACGTTTCAGCAGTAGAAGGGCGTGTCGATGGCAGGAATTTGACCCAGCCGAGTTGGCAGAACAGCCTGTGTTATTCAAAGGATTAACGCCATGCGGTGTAAAATACCAATATGCAATTATATATATATATATATATATATATATATATATAGAAAGAGAGAGAGAGGTAGAGAGAGTGTTAGAGATAGAGGTATAGGAATATATATATATATATATATATATATATATATATATATATATATAAATATAAACTGAACATTGACCTTAATGTTCACTTTTATATTGTCTGTTTCAGGCTTAAACTCAATCTTCAGGCCATATCATTTTCAGTTTCATCATTTTTCAAATATCGCGTCTTCACACATATGGCGGCTATTAAACTATTGCGTCTCCACGTGGCAGCTCATGCTTTCGTATCTATCTATCTATCTATCTATCTCTCTCTCTCTATATATATATATGTATATATATATATATATATATATATATATATATATATATATATATATATATATATATATATATATATATATATATATGTGTGTGTGTGTATTAGTAGCGTGCGGAAGTGGGGTGGCAGAGGGCGCGATGGCACGGGCCTTCCATAACAGGAGGGCATCCAATCAAAGAGTGAAATTAAAATTTAATTTATATTTAATCTGAATAAAGTGTTTATTTCATGTTTCATCTGTTTTTACATATTTAAAATGTCTTCCTTTCTCACATTTCTCAGTACTATGCCATATACTCTCCCCACCTTTGAGTCTTAAGGGCTTACAATCAAGGAAATGGTCTCGAGCATCATCTAAACATTATCAAACCTCTTCACAACGCTGTCGCGCGTGTGTGTGTGTGTGTGTGTGCGGTGTGTGTGTATACAATGAAATGGTTTAAGTTCGACAATTATTTAATATATTTTCTGTTCATAAGTTATTTTAATAGATACAATTTATTTAAGTAAATACTCTTTTTTTTTTTTTTTAATAAACAATGTTAATTACATTTACCGGCCTGAATGTTCGAGAAATTTCGTACAAAATATGCGTTCTCGAACAGGAATCGAACCTGTTTCCTTCACGGAAACGTCATTTGAAATCATCGGAAACTGTGTTTAAAAACATTAATTTTTAACTTTGCTAAACAGACGCTTCTCTACAGCTAAATTGGTATAGCACATCAGATCCGCCATGTTACGTACATTGTAGCAACCCCACCTCATTCCCTTCGCTTTCCACTGGTCAGATGTAAGTTCCGATCGAGCAGCTTCTTCCCACGAATCGCTGTTCCGCGGAATCGATTCCTAAGAGGATGTGTTCGCGAGAACTTAAGCAGTTCAAGTCTCGTGTTGACTGTTATCTTCCCCGCATAAATTGGAACCCTGTACTTCGAGTGGCCTTGTACAAAGTGAACATTATTAGGTCGGTGCAAAAATAATGACGTAATAATGTCGTTTTTTGACGTAACGTCAAAAAACGACATTATTACGTCATTATTTTTGCACCAACCTAATAATAAACGTAGCAAGTAGTAATTCTATGTTGTAGGTATCTTTAAAAGACCGCCTGCATAGTCTTACCGTTCTCAAATAGGATAAGTTTAAAACTTGACTTTAACTGTTTTATATAAAGTGCTTCAGTTATGTTAATAAGTCTGTTACAATTAGGTGTTCTTATAATGACAGTATTACCTACATTATTTTTTTCTTTTGGGAGAAGACAGTCGTATTTAGATATTTAAGTGCCTCTTTATCGCACTGAGATTGCTCAAGTGGTTTATCAATCTCCGTCTTAATGACACCGTCGAACGGATTATGTAGTTACTCTGCTTATAACAAAAGTCGCTGGCTACGAAATTCATACACCACACACACATATACATACACACACACATACACACACTCAAATATGTGGGTTATCCCACTTGACTTTGCAAAAAACCGTTGCTAGGGGTCGCTCCATAAGCCTATAAAAAGGCGTGCATTTATCTCCCTAGCCGCTTTTAATCTTTTTCCACGCAAGATTTCAGATGTAATCGTACGTACGACTGGAACGCGATCGCTATGCTCAGGTGCGTTTTACTTTTTTTTTTTTTTTTTGACTGTTGAACTCTCTTCCACGCATGTCTATCGCACACTTTTATTTCTTTCACACTTACATATACACACGTGTCTATCACGGACATAAATTTCGCACACACACAAACATACATTCTCTTACAGCGAGTTTAAATGTTTTTCTATGTAACTAGTTTAAATGTTTTCTTTCATTGTAATTCTATTTTTTTTAAGCATTACGCCCCGAGCAAGGCGTGAAGCCACTAGGATGCAGGGGGTTGCAGAAGATTTGGAGCGAGAGAAGATAGGAGTGATAGAAGAAAGGATGAGGTGAGGGATAGTGGATAGATCAAGGTAACTGGAGATGTCGATTGACATTACATTTGAATAGTTGGAGATTATAGCTATCAGGGAAACAGTAATTTGGGAAGGGTGTTCCACAGGCGAGAGGTGCGAGGTATAAAGCTATTGAAGTAGAAGAGACGGCTACATTTAGTAGTTTCTACAGTGAAAGGGTGAGAGCGGGATGCCAGCCTCGTAGGGCGCTTGAATTCATGGAGTCTGGGAACCAGTGAGAGCAGCTCATCGGAGTAATTACCATGAAAGTATTTGTAGAAAAGACAGAGAAAGGCGACGGCGCGTCTGTGAGAGAGTGACTGTAGACGAGATGCCAGATCAGGGCCAATTATATTACATATCCGTCTCTGGATCTTGTCAAGAACTCCGAGGTAAGCAGAAGGTGCACCAGACCATATATGGCAGCAATACTCCATGCAAGGGCGAATGGTTGATTTGTATATTTGAAGTATCGATTCCGGGGAGAAAAATTTCCTGGCGCGACACAGGGAGCCAACTTTCCTTGCGGTGGACGAAGCAATTGACTCAATGTATTTGTTCCATCTCAGGCCAGCAGCCAACGTGAGACCGAGCAGACGCAGGGAGTTGCTCTCAAGAAGTTGACTATCAGACATTTGGCGTTTGCTTTATATTGTTTCCTTTTTACTTGGACTCACTTTGAGTGTGCCATAGTTTTTGCGGGATAAATACTTCAAGAAAAATGTTTCTACGTAAACACACACACACACACACACACATCCGCGCGCGCGCAGAGAGAGAGAGAGAGAGAGAGGGGGGGAAACAGAGGCTGCGATGGCTAAATTGTCGTTATTTTATATTTTTAATTTCACGCATGCATGTTGTTTGTTTTTGATTTTGTCGACTGCACAGTATAGTAGGATCAGTTGGGCACCGTTTGTGAGAAAAAGAGCACCATGATGCAATTGCCTCCACCATAAATTTGGAAACAGCATTCTGTACTGCTTGGCATTCGTACCGAAAGATCCAATACGAACATTTCAGAGTGTTTGGGTGTCAATCTTAGGACAGTGCAGAGGATTCGAAAAGAGTTGGATGAGTCTAATGGTGATTACGAAAGTGCAGATGCTCGGAAAACTCACTCTGTCTCTTCTACAAATACTTTCATGGCAATTGCTCCGATGAGCTGCTTTCCCTGGTCCCCAAGTCTCCATGAATACAAGCGCCTTACGAGGCTGGCATCCCGCTCTCACCCTTACACTGTAGAAACTTTAAAATGTAGCTGTCTCTTCTACTCCAATAGCTTCATACCTCGCACCTCTCGCCTGTGGAACACCCTTCCCAAATTACTGTTTCCCTGATAGCTATAATCTCCAACTATTCAAATGTAATGTCAATCGACATCTCCAGTTACCTTGATCTACACACTACCCTTCCCTTCATCCTTTCTTCTATCACTCCTATGTGCTCTTACTACAAATCTTCTGCAACCCCCCTGCATCCTAGTGGTTTCATGCCTTGCTCGGGGCGCTAAGCTTAAAAAATAAATAAATAAATAAAAAATAAACAACTCCTAAGAGTGTCTGCTACAAACACACACACGAGAAACAGAGGTCAATGCATGAAGTCCCGGTGAACAATGGTCGACCACAACTAAAAGTTTCATGCGTTTTCACGTACTCATTAGGCGGTCAGTAACAGTTATTTGTGAAAATGGGCATTTTATAACCCTTTGCCAAGTTTAAGATGTTACAAGGGTAGTTGATCCGTACATATCATGCATACACCAACTATATATTTGTTGGGTACATGTGTTTGATTTGTTGATTTTTTTATTAATTTCACTATTTAAGAAAATAAAACATAAGGATAGCAACTCAAACACATGTATCGTCTAAAAAATAACATCTAAAGTAATAAGAAATAATGTCAGATAAAACATCCATTCAAATATATATATATGAGATTTGATAAAAAATTATCAGGATTTTGTTTTAGTAACGGAGCTAAAAGTAGGTAGAGTGAGTTTATAACAGTCCTTGGAAGGAAAGTGTGTAGAGTGTGCAGAGGTTTCATCAGTAGCCATGCGCAGTGATTTGGGGCCAACCACAACATACCCTTCGTCTGACAACAACCATACTCCCCAAAATTGACCCCTGCGACATTCTGCTCTTCAAAAATCAAATCCTACTTGAAAGAAAAAAAAATTTCAAGACGTCGAGGAAATCCGAGAAAATGCAACGAGGCAGCTGCTCGCTATCCCAAAAAAGAAATTCCAGGAATGATTCCATTAATGGAAACTCCGCTAGATAAAGTGCGTGACTTGAGTTTTATTCCATCTTACTATTGTCAGTTTTTACCACAATACGCCGTGTCTGTATTCTTTTCAGTATTTACTATGACTATTTTTGAATATCTAGTTTTATTCAATCTTATTATTGTTGATTTTTTTTTTTTTTACTACGACTCATGGTCAATGCCATTATCAGCATTACTCCTTGTTTATTAATAGTTTTGATAATTCATATGAACATCCCGTTTTTAAAAATGATGATGTTTTCCGAATGGATCAGTACTTCCGTCATAGTTCGTGTATCTGTGAGCTCTGCTTCGGATCAATATATTAATTATGGGTACTTTTGTTTGAATGTAATGTAGAATTTTTTTATACACAGAAAATCAGTTTAAATTGTCGGCAAAATCAGATCTTCATGCACGGAAAAAAAAAAAACGCAAAACAAAAAACGCAAAAAAAAAAACGCAAAAAATAAAACAACAATGTATCAAAAGGGTGGTTTTTCCCTTGACACTGCTATTATTTTAACTACCTTCACTCCACGGCAATGTTTATTGTTTTAAAAATTGATGATTGGAATTGTAATAAAAAACTAAACATATCATGAAAGTGAATTGTGATAAAAAAATCGGTATGTTGTGATAAAAAGTAACAATAGTAAGATGGAATAAAACTAGTAATAAAATAATAGTAATAATTAAGAGTGTATAGAGCCAGAGGGTTGGGATAAAAAGGAACAATAATAAGATGGAATAAAACTAATAATAAAATAACAATAATATTGAAGAGTGTATAGAACCAGAGTTTTGGCAAAAAAGCAACAATAATAAGATGGAATAAAACTAGCAATAATATAATAGTAATAATGAAGAGTGTATTGAACCAAAAAAAACAATAAAAAGGAACAATAATAAGATGGAATAAAACTAATAATAAAATAACAATAATATTGAAGAGTGTATAGAACCAGAGTTTTGGCAAAAAGCAACAATAATAAGATGGAATAAAACTAGCAATAATATAATAGTAATAATGAAGAGTGTATTGAACCAGAGGGTTGGGATAAAAAGCATCAATGACAATGCGTCACTTAAATACTAAAAAATAATAGTAATAAAGAAAAATAAACTACTAACAGTCGAAGGGCGCATTGACTCACATTTCTAAGTGTCAAATGCGGTAATTATCAAACGAATTAAAACTAGCAATACTTCTATGAACTTGGTTTGATATTGAAGCGAAAATAGAGAGTTTGCTTCATAAGGATCGAACCGTAAGCATGCAAAAGATGCTGGACTTATGGCGTCATTACTCTTCTTGTTTGGTATATGACACGTAGTCAATTTGCTGATACGTTATTAAAAAGGCTTCCTGGCAATTCGTGGGAACTCTTGTAATTTTGGAAGCATAGGCAACCTTTCAAAAATGCTGAGATATTTATTTTCAGATCTCTCTATTCGCAACGAGAGCTGATAATGGTACTGGGCGTATAGATATGGACTTGGCCTAGCTTAGTCTGGTACAAGGCTACATGTTTGGAGCTCCCATTGATCATCGAATTCACTGCAAAGTATTGTTAGCTAGGCTAGCATGTTAACCATTACCTGACGGTGAGACACTCCGATAGTTTATCCGTTGTTTTCTTCTGTCCCTCTTGCCTTCAATCTGTCCTGTAAGTATCAAATTTTCTAAACCCTCTATCTGCCCTAGAAATTTCAAATGATGCTAAGTATAAATGTCCCTCTAGTTTTCGTATTCTCTAAAACTTCATTGTTGCTCACATGTTCGTTCCGTGATATTCTCAACGTCCTTCTGTAGGAGATTGTCTGAGGAGATTGTCCAGCATTCACTGTCATATAGGAGGACTGATATTAAATAACAGTTCATTACTATTTTCTTTGTTTCTAACGAAAGTTTTCTTTGCTTAGCTTTTAGAAGGCTTCTTTCGCTATCCAAATGCGCCTTCGTATCTCAATGTCACACTTTCCGTCCTCTGTTAAAATACTTCCCAGATATTTAAATTGCTGTACTTGTTTGATTCTGGTATCTCCAGTTTGTAATTTACATGTTGGGATGTTTCTTTAGTCGTATGTGTTTATTGCTGGCATCTTGATCTGGGCCACAAACGATTACGTTGAAAATTACCTATTTTAATATTCCCCAGGATGACATGTATCCCAAAAATATAGAATTGTTAAGATTGGAGCTTCTTTCCTATTTTTCATATTTCATTCACTGGCAGGAGGACAGATATCACATAACAGTTCAGTACTCTTTTCTTTGTCCCCTAGCGAAGTTTTTCTGTCTCTTAATACTCTGCTTAGCTTTTAGAAGGCATCTTTCGCTATCCAAATGCGCCTTCGGATTTCAGTGTCACACTTTCCGTCCTCTGTTAAAACACTTCCCAGATATTTAAATTGATGAACTTGTTTGATTTTGGTATCTCTGATTTGTAATTTACATGTTGGGATGTTTCTTTAGTCGTTTGTGTTTATTGCTGGCAACATCTTGATCTGGGCCACAAATGATTCCGTTGAAAATTACCTATTTTAATATTCCCCAGGATGACATGTATTCCAAAAATATAGGATTGTTAAGATTGGAGCTTCTTTCCTATTTTTCATATTTCATTCTCTGGCAGGAGGACAAATATCACATAACAGTTCAGTAGTCTTTTCTTTGTTCCTAACGAAGTTTTTCTGTCTCTTAATAACCTGCTTAGCTTTTAGAAGGTATCTTTCGCTATATTTTTAATAAAATTTCTTTTTTTCTTTTTAACAGGGAATAATAAATTCTTAGGATTTCTTACTCATGAGCATGCAACATACAACTGGCCATGCGTAAATATTTCCTTCTGAAGCCAAATGCAAACATTTGAAGCGTTTGGCCTTGTGAATTGATTATAGTTCTTGCAAGCGCAGGGCGAAATGTAAACTGGATTCTTGTATATGAATATTAAAAGAAAACATATGCAAAAAACAATATTGCATTTTTATTAATTATTTGTAATGCATTAATACTGTTGAAATCATCACAGTATTTAGTATTCTTGAAGTTATAGCTAACATTTTTCTATGTCTCATTCATTTTTGAAAACCAGTAGATGAAAACTGAATTAATTGATTTGTTTGGAAAAATAATTTGATAAAAACCTTACGTCACTGTTTAATTTAATTTTATAGGGCTTCATGGTAAACAATATTTTTCAAGAAAATTTTTTTTTCCTTTTTAAGAGCGAAAAATAAATTCTTAACATTTCTTACTTTTGAGCGTGCAACATACAACTGGCCATGCATAAATGTTTCTGGATTCTTGTATATAAAAATTTAAAGAAAAGATACGCAAAAAAAAAAAAAAAAATACATTTTTATTAAATAAGTATTTATTATTTTAACCATTAAATTGTTTTTAAAATAGTGGAAATATTTTGTATGTTAAATAATAAAACTTTTAATTTTTCCCAAAAGTTAATGAAAATTTATTGTACTAAGCTACGCATCTTAGTAAAACCAGTTGTACTTTGTACCCCCTTAGCTGTTAGCACTTCTCCCCATAATTTAGCCTGGATCGGTCAATGTATGGTTAGAGAGTGTGACGGACGGACTAACTGAATTTTATAGATAGATAGACAGATTTTGTTACTGAAAATGAAATAAATATTAAATATAAATGGCTTCCGTTTTGTTCTCCTGTTTGTTCCTTTTTTGAATAGATTAGTGTTTTGTGTAACAGAGAACAAAAAAATTGCAAATTTAATTTACATGAATATTTGAAGATAAAAATAATATTCGTTGTGTTCATCAGACGGAGGCCCGCATACAATCAACCGGTTGTACTTTGTTCATTTCTGGTTTAGAATCTATGGTATTATTCTTGTTTGAATGGACAATTCTTGAGTTTTTGTGACCTAGGATCAGAATGCAGGATCTGTCCGATTCCTGGTTTTTCTGAACTAGAATCTTTGACGCTTTCCGGATGGGGAACCTAACCATTTAATATTATTATTAGGTTGGTGAAAAAATAATGACGTAATAATGTCGTTTTTTGACGTATTTTACAACGTCAAAAAACGACATTATTTTTCTTTCATTGACCAATACTGTCGTTCTTTCTTCACTAATCCTTTCTTTCTTATTTTTACTCATTTTTTTTCTTTTAACAATACTGTTCTTTTTTTAAATTTATTTTACTAATTCTGTCTTTCACTATTTCTTTCTTATTTTTACTCATTTTCTTTCTTTCTTTCTTTTACTAATTTAGTCATTTTTACGTTCACAAATTATTCCTTTTTTTCTTTCTTTCAGTAATACTGGGGTGCTTTCACTATTTCTTTCTTTCTTTCTTTCTTATTCTTACTAATTTTTCTTTGCATCTTTTACCAATACTGTCCTTTTATTTCTGTATCTATGTTACTAATTCTGTCTTTCTTTCGTTCTCCATTTATTTCTTATTCTTACTAATTTTTCTTTCTTTCACAAATTCTTTCTTATTTTTCTTTCTTTATCAATACTGTTGTTTTTCTTTCTTTCTGTCTTTCACTAATTCTTTCTTTCTGTTTACTCATTCTTTCTCTCTTTCTTTCTTTTTCCATTATTGGCGTTTTCTTTCTTTTACTAATTCTGCCCTTCCTTCTTTCTTTATAGATTGATTTGTTTTTTTTTTTTGTTTTTTTACATCTTATCAACCTTTTGCAGATTATTTCAAGCCAGAAATTATTTTTAGATTGTAAGAATTTTTTTTTTTTTTGAGATAACAAGTCTTACTAATTAACCCAGAGCTGAGTGGGAGAAGATGTGGATCCATACCAAGGGTATTTGCGCGTAATTTGAACTCGGCTCTCCGATTTTCAACTCCGAGCCTTTATCCATTACACCTTTATCCATTACACCTTCTGCATAGTCAAGCTTACAGTATCTGGTATTCCCAAACGGTCACCCATCTAGGTACTGACCAGGCTCGATGTTGCTTAACTTCGATGATCGCACGAGAACCAGGTGTTTCAGCGTGATATGGCCGGAAGCAGTTTCTTTTCTTTAGAAATATCTAATAGTCGATGACAAAATCAGAATAATGAGAATAGAAATCATTGCATATAGCAGTCGAATCTTGTGGAAAAAAGTGGGGTCTGCTCAGTGTTCGAAACAGTATCATTTATTTCCCCACATCACCCCGCATGACAAATCCCCCCCTCCCACCAAAAAAAAAAAAAAAAAGCCTTTGGATACACTATTTACATTATTCGGACTATTGTCCTTATCTTTGTCTCCATATTTATTACAACGTTTCGGCCGTTGTACGCTCCAGCCTTCTTCAGGTGGTTCGAATGTCGAACTGAACCCTTTATTTCGGTCACTGGGTTTGACTGTTCTAGTTCCACGTGCCTTGTTTAATCGATGTCAGTTGTAAGTTATCTCCTTTATTCACTGCGCCATGTGTCCTTGAGGACACATGGCACAGTGGATAACGGCGTTAGATCCAGTGACAGGAGACAAAGAGTGTGAGTTCAATACCCGGTTAAGGCAGTGGAAAACTTGGAGAGGGGAATTAACAGGAGATAAATGACAACTGACATCCATTAAACATGGCAAGTCTAACCTAGTGAGCAAAATAAAGGGTTCAGTTCGATATTCCAACCAGCTGAAGAAGGCCGGAGCGTACAACGGCCGAAACGTTGTAATAAATATGGCGACAAAGATGAGGACAATAGTCCGAATAATGTAAATAGTGTACATAATACCTCATCTCAGAAATATAGACAGATACTGAAGCCTTTGGATCTTTTCTGTTAATTCACTTCCAATTCAAGCCAAAATAAAAAAAAGAATTTATATTTATTAAAATTCACACCAAATTCTCCCAGATCGAGGCATTTACCCTTTGGTTGAGTTGACCTTTGCGATCGCTCCAAATGTGGGTGGCTCGGGTGCGCTATTTCTAAGTGTGGGGTCTACATTCGCGTTCACCCCGATAAACAACCAAAAAACAGATTTTTTTCCTTTAACTTGTAAAAAATTCCTTGTAAGTACCTCGAATATCACCCGCGCTTACGAAATGCGAATAACTCTCTAATTTTTGGCAATTTTTCATTCTCAGCGTTGGCGAAGCAAGCTAAACAAATTTTGATTTAAAATTTATAATTACAAAAGAGTGCCAAAAAGTTAATAAAAAAAAACAAAATTTAATTTATAATTCCTTGGAGTGAATTAATATTAGCAATAAGTAACTTTACATTATTTGGTGATTAATTAAGATTAAGAAGATCCAAGGTTTTCACACCTGGCGCAATACAGTCTTCCCATGTGTCTCTATGTGAGTCTTAGATGATCAGAAACATTCTCATGTTCATCAGTGAGTAGTTATGGAACCACCCAGGCAGCCACTATATTTTTGGAGAGACCAGCACTTCCTGTCCTCGACACTGATTAGCGGATTAATTTTAGTTTATTAAGCTTAGCCGAGCGCAATGCCTCAAGTATGGTGCATCCAGTGAAGATTGAACTTACTACTTAGTAGTAATGGTCAACTTGCTAACCATTTCATTTATACCTCTGCATCCTTATCTTATTTACTAAGCTTTGCTTAGTTTCGTATAAGGCCACAATTATGGAGCAACCAGTGAGGATTGAACTCACTACTACTTGGTGAATGGTGAACCATTATTCAACGCCGAGTCGCCCAGTAGTGAAATTACTGTTGTGGGCGTTTCGACTGCATACACCCTCTTTCTCTTTGAAAAGAAAAGAAAAGAGAAGAAAGAAGGAAAGATCACTTTTTCTTCAACGATTCGTTTCGCCTGGTTTCGTGACTTTTTTTTTTTTTTTTTGGTTTTTCGCTCTTTCTGTTTTTAGAATTTCAGTTTGAAGCAGAGAAAGAAGAAATATACGAGCCCCAATAAATAACAATAGCAATTTTTCTTCTTTCTCTTTCTCCCTCATTTTTATTTTGCCGGTTTTTCGGGTGTTTAGTATCGCCCTAAAACTATTTACTCCGACTCCTCTACGATAGGATACCATTTTAAAAGCAATTTATTCTATATAATTAAATTGTTTACCGCGTGAAGAAAGAACGAAATGAAACTGCCTTTTTTAAAGTTATTTGAAATAAATTAATAAGCTGTCATGGTTAAAAATTAATATGTTTGAACTAAAAAAAGAAAACTCAAGGAAAAACAAAAAGCTGTGAATGAAAAAAAAAAGAAAGAAGCAAGTATTGCAAATATGTGTGATTGTACAATGTAAAAAGCTAAAAAAAAAAAGTTTGTAGTAGCTTTTTAGTGTTTTTAGAGTATAACTAAAAGTCATTCTTTTGCTTTGCTTTCGCGATTATTACACACACAACTAAGGATTTATTTACGTTTTGTGAACAGATCAGAACTAAAATCAAAGAGAAAAAAAAAAAAAAGATAAAAATTAAAAAAGCAACAGACTCGAGACACGCGATATTGTCTCTTGCATTATTTGGAACTTTACCGTATTTTTGACTTTGGGAATACAATGCCAAGCTGGAAGCCTAATTGCCTTAGATCTTCCATCACTGAAGGTAAGTTTTGTGTTTTTTATTCATTTTTATTTTCCACATCAATAATTTAGTAGAAATTTGTAAAACGTGTTTTCACTGTTTTCTGAGGGTGGATAGAATTTTTGCTGTGGTGTTTCTCCTTTTGACGTAGTAAAAAAAAAAAAAAAAAAAATTAAACTAGTAGTCCAAGTATTTCTGCTTTTTAATAATACAAAAAAAAAAAACATTTTAAATCTAAAACAATAATTTGTGGTCGTTTCCTTTGAATAAGGTTAAAACAGTATCATTGATTTTGTTTATTTTTTCAAAATTCGAAGAGGCATACTGAAAAATGGATTGTAATATCTATGGGTTCACAGCATTGATCTTCTGGAAGAAGAATAGATGCCGGGTTCTGTGGTTAGGGAGTTTTATTTCAAAATAAAATTCTATCTCATTTACTTGCATGTTGAAGTGCTTTTTGTCGGAAAAAAATATGCGGTGGGTCGGAAAGGTCACTAAGACTTTTTTTCCGTTCGACATTTTAACAAGACTAAGAGTAATATCGGAATTTACCTTTTATTTTTATTTTTTTTCTTCACAATTTAAGAAATTTTTCGGTAAAATATTGTAATTAATGAAACTTGTAGCGTTAGTTCGTTGCAATTCTACTTGTTTTACCGGTGTTTTGTTTTAAAAATAGTAATTGAAAAGAAAACTGAAAAGAAAGGTTATTTAAGGGTTTATTTATTTATTTTTTTTTGTTTTGCTTAATTTTTAAAACTGAAACGTAAAATGAAAAAAAAGCTTCTTAATAACAATTTTTAAAAGTTGCTTTTTATTTTTATTTAATATTTTTTTATCGACATTACTTTGTCTCAAAGGAAAAAAAAAATAAGAAATTTTTTTTTTTTTTTTAGATAATTTTTGTATATTAGTATTCTTTAAAATCAATATTTTCCAATTCTGACTAGTGTAGTGTAGCACTTGTCAAAATCTAAAAATATTTTTATTTTTTTTTTAATTTTTTTATCATTATTGACGGGGTTTTGTTTTATGATATCGATATTATGTCCAATCGATCCCTGACTTTTACAAAATTATCGGAAGTTAGTCGTTTGTTTTCAAATGTAAATTGTGCTCTTGTCATTAATATCTTTGTACAAAAATACTTTCTTTATATTTTTAAATAAAGAACAATAGGATATGAACATTAGTATTTGTATCTTCTTGTTTTTGCTTTTTTTAAATACAATATTTTGAAAACAAGCGAAATAGATTTTTTTTTTTTTTTTTAACGAAAAATCTCTTGTGATTAATCATTAAAGAACACATTTATTTATAGTATACTTTTTTAAAGTACATTTTTAATTTTAATTAATCAACAAAAACTTACATAATTGTTTTTCTTTTATTTTGATTTACCAGTACAATTTTCTTTCTTGCAATTTCGCGAGGGACAGCAAATTTTTACGACTACTATAAACCCAAAATTCCAGAACTCAAAACGTAATCTCTTACTTTTTTTTAGTCTTCTCTTCTTAAACTATCAGCGCACGCCTTCTCACTGACGGATGTGAAATTTTGCCTGGTAAACACACGTGTGTTCTTGTTCGTATCTATTCCCTAACATTTTTCTCCAGCATTAGCGAAAAAGCAAGATCAACTATGTATTTAATTTTAAATGGCTAGTAGTGGAAAGTTAATGTATTGTTATTAAATATGACTATATACTGTTGTAAAGGTCTTAATTTTTGCAGCGAGTAAGTACACTTTTTTTTGTCGCTTTAACTTTTACTCGCGTCATAATTTAAAAAAAAAAAAACATTTACTGTAAAATCCAAGCACCAAACTATTTTCTTGGTGCATTAATGAAATTGAAAAATCTCGATGACAATAATGTCATTAATAAATCTTATTTATAAATGCAATTAAAAACACTTTTTTTTTCTTTTTTTTTTAATTAAATAATAAATACCATAGTTTTCATTTTTTTTAATTTATTTTACGCTTCAGAACAGATTATCGGTGATTGTTAAAAAAAAAAATACATAAAAATAATTTAAATTCTCCAAGGAGTGCTGTTTTTAATAAAAACAACTTTTCTCCTTGAAATTTAATTTCTCGAAATTTCATGAAATTAAGAGTGTGTGTGTGGGGGGGTAACATATGTAAAAAAAAAAAAAAATTACAAAGATTTTCTAAAACAAAAGATTTCCAAAATAATTTCATTAATTTCGGAAAGTCCTGAAAATTTCATTAAAATCCGACAATTATTTGATTTTTGCAAGAATTTCCTAATCTGGACATCACGTTTTGAATAAAAAAGATATCTAGTTAAAACAATGTTGTAATCAGTTTTTATCACTAGTTCGTTTTTCTATATTATTCTAGTTATATCTTTTAATTTTATTTAAATTTTTATATATTTTTAAATATTTGTTGTATCGTGTGCATTCAGATAAAAAAAAAAAACAAACAAAACGGCCCGGAATTGTTAACTGCCTACAAAAATTCTAAAAAGTGTTACTGTTATATTTGTAAGTTTTTAAAACGTTTTTTTTTTTTTCTCCCTTTGTTATACTTACTTACCCACATGGTTACGTAACTTTCCTCATCCAGAGTTTAAGCAACTGTCAGTTTTATTTCCGACCATTATTTCCAGGCACCGATGTTCAGACAACTTAAAACGACTACTTGATTACTTATATTATTAGGTTGGTGCAAAAATGACGTATTAATGTCTTTTTTGACGTTAAAAAATACGTAAAAAAACGACATTATTACGTCGTTATTTTTGCACCAACCTAATAGTACATCACTTTTATTAAACTTAATTATTGCCACGTAACGCAAGTAATCGTCAGTGCTTTATTTAAACAAATAATATTTATTTTTATAAAAACAAAAAATGTGGCACAAGGCCAAAAAAGAGATGATGGGGAGAGCTGGTCTTCATCTGCCTTATTTTAAAACTTAGCTAAAACTACAATCACTGACCCAAACAAACTATACAATATTCCTTGCACCAAAATACCACATTCTTGCTTACCATTCTTACTACAACCACCATAATACCACAAAGTCTCTATGAAGTCCCAACTAGTTTCCAGAATTTTATAGCCATCTGTCACTTTTACACAAGTAGAGAAGTAATCATTCTAAGTAACGCAATTAATCGAAATAAGTGCTGCGTAATTTTTTTTTCTTTTTTCCTTTATTTTTTTAATCTACACCACCCTCATATCTACAGAAGCGTCGTCGCTCTTATTATTAAAAAAGCTTCCGTTTTTAATTTTCAGTTTCCTCTAATGATAAGAAACAAACTTTACTTTACTTCAACATTTGTATTTTTTCTCGACATGCTTAATTTAAGTTAATTTAATTTTACTTGAGGCAAAACTAAGGAATTATTAGTTTTATTTTTACATATTTACTCGAGTTACTGTTATTTGCATCACAAACAGAATGTGGGAGTGATAAAAGCTTTTTCTTTGATTCAAGCTCAAAACATTTTTTCTCTTGGAAAACTGGTGCCTAAGGCATGTTCACATGATTACTTCGTTATTTATCATACTTATTATAAAACCCAGGTTGTGTGTGTGTGTATGTATGTACGTTTATATATTGGATCGGATTTCCTACATTTTTCAACCGATTTCAACAAAACTTACGTAAAATTACTTTGCGGTGGTTCTGACAGCGCCATAAATTGGAAAAAGACAATTGTTTTTGCACAAAATCAATTTGAAAACACGATTAAGAGGCATCACGAGAATGAAAGGGGGACAACTCATATCGAGTTAAACTTATTATAAAACCCAGGTTGTGTGTGTGTTCGTTTATATATGGGATCGGATTTCCTACATTTTTCAACCGATTTCAACAAAACTTCACTTTTTTTTTTTTTTTTTTTTTTGGCAGGTAGTGTTTCTTGTTGTCTTGCACACTTTTTTCTTTCAGAAGGCTTTAAAAATTCCATTTACAAGACAATTGTTTATAATAAAATTCTATTCAATCGGAAGACTCATAACGATTGAAAACAATGTTTTTGTTTGGGTTTGACCAATTCGTAAAATAATCTGTCAATTTTATTTTTCACTCTTTATCATGGTCGATACATGATCTATTAGGCTGGTGCAAAAAATAATGACGTAATGTCGTTTTTTGACGTATTTTTTAACGTCAAAAAACGACATTATTACGTCATTATTTTTGCACCAACCTAATATCGGTTACTGTTACATCCCCGGGCAACGCCGGGCTCTACTGCTAGTTTGTTTATATATTTACTAATGTTCGCCAAAATACAAGGCTCAAGAGCCATTTCAGGTACATGGTTACTGTTGTTGTATCAGCGAAAGAAATGGTAAGAAGTGAAGTTCTTGGGGACTATGTAGGAAAGATAATGGCTAACTCTAGACTTGAAGGGATCAAGATTTTTTTTTTTCTGAGTTTAGTCGGAGAGGTTCGATGTATCGTTTGGAAGCAGACTTTAGATGGAATCAGAAACCCAATCCTAAACAGGGGACAAGGGATAAACTTCTACTCCTGTTCCAAAAAACAGGGAAGGGTATGAACAGGACAACAGGTGAGCATATCGACTTCGATTGGGGTAGGAGAAAAAATAAATAATATAATGGGGAAAAAAAACCCAGAGTTCATCGACTTTAGAAGGACCCGGAAACTCAATCCTAAAAAGCGATAAACCTCCATTCCTGCTCAAAAAGACCAGGGAGGAGTGTGAACCGGACGATAGGCAAGCTTTTATGTAAAAGCGTTTGTATTTACTAAATACGAACTATCCTGGATAGAAGCTGAGGTTTGTAAGACGAGCACCTTAGTACTTGCCTAGAAAATCAGGATTCAATATCCTAGCGTTTAAGTAGACACATCAATATTTTGAGTGTTGTGGGGCTGCCTTTCAGTCATAGGGTGGGGGCGAGTATGAATTTGAACGCTAAAATTAGTTTACATCATTTTCACGGGGCGGGGAGTGCAAATGATTTTTCCGAGGGGAAACGACCAACTATTGAAAGATGATTATACTTTTGCGGAAACTCCATGGCAAAGATGCAAATAAAAAAATCTATAGGATTCATACGTTCATAAAGCGGCCCTTTCCAGCAATCCTCTACCTTGAATAGTTCTTGGGCCTTGTATTGGCTGAGTAATAGCGTAAAAAATCGTAATAGTATGGATGATTACTTTACAGCGTTTACGTGACAATCAAAAATTCAAAGATTCCAAATTTATGTTTTTGCATGAAATCGCCATATATATATATATATATATATATATATATATATATATATATATAATTACATGAATCATTCACACAAAAAACAAATATAGAGGTTACTGATTTAAATGACGAGAATACATCTTCGCAAACAATTTCAATAAGGTACACTAACCCCGAACCTTATTGAAATTGTTTGCGAAGATGTATTCTCGCCATTTAAATCCTTAACCTCTATATTTGTTTTTTGTATGAATTATTCATGTAATTATAAATTGAACTGCACCTATAATCGAAATATATATATATATATATATATATATATATATATATATATATATATAAATCAAGAAAACACTTAAAGATCTATTTCGGTTATAATTTATTTCGTAAATATTGTTATATTCATCGTGCCGAAAGTTCTTAATAAACGGAGACAATTCATATGGAGAGATGTACTAGATTAACTGGAGGAGAAGAAATGGGTGAGGAGAAAGAAAGAAAAATAACAGATTTTTGAATGGCTTGGACATATTAGAGGGAGAGAGAAGGGGTGAGAGAGGGAGAGCGAAGGAAGGAAAAGGGGAGAAGAGAAGAAATAAATGATGGGATAGTAGCAAAACTAAAATAGAATGACGTGGCCAAGATTTTTTTTTTTTTTTTTTTTTTTTTTTCGTTAAAGGGTTGAACAAGTTCGTATATCGGGTGATGTGGTGTGTGATCGGGCTTGAAAGGGTTACAGCCAATTGTCCGATAGAGCTTATTATTTTGGCAACATGTTTTCATGTGACAAATTTTATCAACTTATCTTTATAGGGTCTTCTCGTAATTGCAGACAAGTTTCTTAGTATCTATTATAACAAGAAGAAAGAAAATTGCCATGTTGATGAATATTCATTTTATTCCGAGTACACTTTTGTCTTAGAAAAATAATAAACACAATAATTTTTCTCTTTTTTCATATCTATATATATATATATATATATATATATATATATATATATATATATATATATTGAATTTGTATTAAGCTGAAAACACCTTTCTTGATGTTGATCTTCTTGATTGAAAACATACGTTTTCAGAGGTTCAATTTAAGAATAAAATTGGCAGCTGATTTCGACAATGACCTTTAATCATTTGTTAACTGGAGCAAGAAATGGCTTGTAAATATTAACGTCTCCAAAACGAAACTACTATCTTTTAGTCATCTTCGAGAACCATTTTTGCCTTCCATCGATATGGCTGAAGCCAACCAATAGGAGATCAACTCATTGCCCCTTCCTGGTCTCGCATTTTCCACTGACATGAAAAGGAATGATTATATTGAATCATTTGCTAGGTTTACTCCTAGAAAAGTTGGTTCACTGGCAATTTTTCTCGATAGGATCTATCTTGCACTTTTGAATCTACCATTCATTTACGCATTGAATATTACTACCACCTGTGATCTGGGGCTTCTGCTATATATCACGAGATTATTCACAATATCCAGATAATGACCTGTAATGGAATTAGTCCTGACATGGCATCTTCTCCATTGCCGTAACGCGCCCGACTTCTGTCTTTTCTAGAAATATTTCCATTGCATTTGTTCTGATGAGAGCTTCCGCTTGGTACCTCAACCGCATTAATTTGAGCATGCTACTAGATTAGCAAGGATTAAACATCAACGAGGGTTCACTTGTAAAAACAACGCAACAAAAATCGCGTTGGAAATGTTTTTCGGGAAGTAAACAGTGAAATTCACCGCAAGTTTGTATGTGCTGGACGCAGGTTTTTTTTTTTTTTTTTTTTTTTTTTTTTCATCCCAGATCATCTTCAAAAGTCAGCACCGTCTTATACATTAGTTTAGAACCCAATTCCATTTTTTCAGGACTCGAGACAAAATTCACAGGAACAAAAAAAAAAAAAAATGTTTAAATTCACTGTCATCCTCTGGTTAGATTTTATTACAATTCTAATTATCGCTTTTTTTAAAATAAGCCTTGTCGAGGAGTGAAGGTAGTTAAAATAATAGTGGTGTCAAGGGAAAAACTGTACTTTTTGATAATCCGTTTTTTTCTTTATTTTTATTTTTTATCTTTATTATTTTTTATTATTTTAGTTCTGCGGACACGTAGATAAAAGTTTGCCCAAGATTTATTCTAATCTAATATGACAGATTTCATGTGGAGGACAAAAAAAAAAAAAGTTAGCGAGACTTATACAAGGACATTTTTTTTTTGTGCAGGAAATATATTTTTTCTAAATTAAATTGTTTCCAACGGTATTTCTTTTTTTCCTTTTTTTCTTTTTTTTTTTTTTTCAATTTCATTTTTTCACTTTCTCATTTTCTGAGACATTGGTTATAAATGCCAAATTAGAAAAATAAAATAAAATACTGAAGTAGTGTTAATAAGATAAAGCCATAAAAAATCTAGGCACATTAGACTTTCGTTTTATTCTATGAAAATTCCTGCAAAGCATTTTTTTCTGACGGAAAAACAGTCTGAGAAATGTGACAACAGCTGATTATTTGTTTACACTCCTCGCTTTTTGTTTTTCTGTCTCTCTATTAAAAAAAAAAAAAGAAAAAAAAGTGATATTGTGTACTACAAATTTAATGAAAAATCTTTTATTAAGAACATTATGTCAAGTTTGTCCTAATTAAATTCAATAAATCTAATCCAATATTTCTAGCTCTTGTAAACGAAATGCACAAAGCATTAAGTTCTATTAAATCACTCATTTATTAGACATTTTTCTATATACTTCTATAAGTATATTATGAGAAAATAAGTCGGCTTAATAATAGTTACTTCATTTCTAAGTAAATAAAATAAAAAAAGTTACTTTTATGTTTTTGTGTTTTTGTTCCAGAATTAATTTGTGGTTCCGATTTGGTTTTTGTTCAATTAAAACTCTTAACGTGGATAATGAATTCAAAGCATATATATAACATTTTGTACGCATCTTGTTAACGGGATGGGAAGTGATTGATCCGAAGCTCCGACAATTTGTATATTAATTGTAATAAAACCTTCATTAAAGAAAAAAATGTATCAAGATAAAAGGGGATTAACTTTTCGTGCCAAATTAATTATGTTCATAATCTCCACTTTTTTTCTGTGTTTCTTAAGCCGATTCCGACAGAGAACTACCGCAAACTCAAGCCGAAACTAAAAATCTTTGCTCTCGGTGAAACGTCGATATTTGAAGTAGACTTCCAGTTAATGCCATGAGTTGCACTATAACTTGGCCTGAAATAAAGAACTCCTCAATTAAGTAGCTCGAGTTATTTAACTGCCGCGAGTTCAGTGCTTTGGTCAGGTATCAATGAAAATCAACAATACTTTAATGTGTATCACTTTAGTACATTTTTTTTCTTTTGATAATAATAATTACTTGCAGTAATACTTTAGTAAAGAAATAATATATCAAGATAAAAAGGGGATTAACTATCCCAAACCTAAACTAAAAATCTTCGCTCTTATTGGAACAACGAGCTTTCAGACTGGTCTCCCCTTCTAGACGAGAGTTGCACTATGATTTAGCCCTTAGTAGAGAACACCCTGATCAAATCTTAGAGGTTTCTCTTGTTTTGCCTGGCTGTGCTACTTTTGAATTCTTTTGACTTTGTCACCTTTTGTCGATTAGCATGAAACGTATTCCACTCGTGATTTACATCATCAGATGTTTTTAACTTTTACCGGTACTCCGATGTTTCCTTGTCGTCGTCTTTCTCGCCCGTCCATTTGAATCTGTTTAATCTTAAATCATCTGTGCTAAGCACATTTACTTTACTGGTGACCTCCGCTCCGAAACTAACATTAAACTCATTGTCAATATCTGCAGTAGTTCCTCAACGTCTATCATTTCACTAGATATTTTAGTATGGCGTCGTCTCATAAAATTCTCTTAATTTGTTAAATATAAGTAGTACGACTTCAGTCTAATTTAAAATACTAATTACCATAAAGGCATGACGTAATGATGTTAACCTTTTTTTGACAGAAGACAAAAGATATTACCTATTTATATTTGATATGATTATATTTTTTTCCTTCCTATTTTTTCCTCAGTTCTTTCTCCTCTCTCTCTCTTTTCGGTTCTTACTCTTCTCTCTCTCTCTCTCTCTTTTCGGTTCTTACTCTTCTCTCTCTCTCTTTTCGGTTCTTACTCTTCTCTCTCTCTCTCTCTTTTCGGTTCTTACTCTTCTCTCTCTCTCTCTCTTTTCGGTTCTTACTCTTCTCTCTCTCTCTCTCTTTTCGGTTCTTTCTCTTCTCTCTCTCTCTCTCTCTCTTTTCGGTTCTTTCTCTCTCCTCGGTTCTTTCTCTCTCCTCTCTCTTTTCGGTTCTCTCTCTCTCCTCTCTCTTTTCGGTTCTCTCTCTCTCCTCTCTCTTTTCGGTTCTCTCTCTCTCCTCTCTCTTTTCGGTTCTCTCTCTCTCCTCTCTCTTTTCGGTTCTCTCTCTCTCCTCTCTCTTTTCGGTTCTCTCTCTCTCCTCTCTCTTTTCGGTTCTCTCTCTCTCCTCTCTCTTTTCGGTTCTCTCTCTCTCCTCTCTCTTTTCGGTTCTCTCTCTCTCCTCTCTCTTTTCGGTTCTCTCTCTCTCCTCTCTCTTTTCGGTTCTCTCTCTCTCCTCTCTCTTTTCGGTTCTCTCTCTCCTCTCTCTCTTTTCGGTTCTCTCTCTCCTCTCTCTCTTTTCGGTTCTCTCTCTCCTCTCTCTCTTTTCGGTTCTCTCTCTCTTTTCGGTTCTCTCTCTCTCCTCTCTCTCTTTTCGGTTCTCTCTCTCTCCTCTCTCTCTCTCTTTTCGGTTCTCTCTCTCTCCTCTCTCTCTCTCTTTTCGGTTCTCTCTCTCTCCTCTCTCTCTCTCTCTCTTTTCGGTTCTCTCTCTCTCCTCTCTCTCTCTCTCTCTTTTCGGTTCTCTCTCTCTCCTCTCTCTCTCTCTCTTTTCGGTTCTCTCTCTCTCCTCTCTCTCTCTCTCTTTTCGGTTCTCTCTCTCTCCTCTCTCTCTCTCTCTTTTCGGTTCTCTCTCTCTCCTCTCTCTCTCTCTCTTTTCGGTTCTCTCTCTCTCCTCTCTCTCTCTCTCTTTTCGGTTCTCTCTCTCTCCTCTCTCTCTCTCTCTTTTCGGTTCTCTCTCTCTCCTCTCTCTCTCTCTCTTTTCGGTTCTCTCTCTCTCCTCTCTCTCTCTCTCTTTTCGGTTCTCTCTCTCTCCTCTCTCTCTCTCTCTTTTCGGTTCTCTCTCTCTCCTCTCTCTCTCTCTCTTTTCGGTTCTCTCTCTCTCCTCTCTCTCTCTCTCTTTTCGGTTCTCTCTCTCTCCTCTCTCTCTCTCTCTTTTCGGTTCTCTCTCTCTCCTCTCTCTCTCTCTCTTTTCGGTTCTCTCTCTCTCCTCTCTCTCTCTCTTTTCGGTTCTCTCTCTCTCCTCTCTCTCTCTCTTTTCGGTTCTCTCTCTCTCTCTCTCTCTCTCTCTTTTCGGTTCTCTCTCTCTCTCTTTTCGGTTCTCTCTCTCTCTCTTTTCGGTTCTCTCTTTTCGGTTCTCTCTCTCTCTTTTCGGTTCTCTCTCTCTCTCTCTCTTTTCGGTTTTCTCTCCTCTCTCTTCTCTCTCCTCTCTCTCCTCTCTCTTCTCTCTCCTCTCTCTCTTCTCTCTCCTCTCTCCGGTTCTCTCTTCTCTCTCCTCTCTCCGGTTCTCTCTCTCTTTGTTTCTTTTCCCTCTCTTTGTTTCTTTTCTCTCTCTATCTCACTCCTCAATTTTTTTCTTTCATTTTCTTTCTAGTTTTTTCTCTTTTTTTTATATTTTCCTTTTTACTTTCTTTCCTCGCTTTTTTTCGCGTTCTTTCCTTCTTCCTTTCCTTCTTCCTTTCCTTCTTTTTCTCTCTGTCTCGAATTTTTCTTTTTCACTTTTTTTAAAAAATTTTTTCACTTTCTACCGTATATATCTTGGAGATTAATTTTTCTTTTAATTTTTAAATCTTGAAATAGTATTTTTTGTCTTCAAAATCGCATAAAGATGAATACAAATCCCCCCCACCCCGCACACCAAAAAAAAAAATCCATAAATTTTAATTTGTTTAGTATTTATATTTTAGACCGACTCCCTTTGTTTATAACACCAGTGAACTTTGGGAACTCTCTTACAGTTGAGCGTCCCAAATTCCGACATAAGTTTCTGCTTACCCAGTCCATTTGACTCTGAAGCAGCCGTTTCCTCCAATATTCAACCTTGACTGCTTCCCCATCAGTTATGCTTGAATTCTAATTTGTGTTAAGCCCCGCTTCAGGCGGAGGCTTTCGCGAAAACCATTAAGAATGACTTCTCGTTTGTTATTTAAAAAATTGTGTCTCTGCTCCTTTAACTGCTATTGCATAAGTATTATTACTGGTGTCTCTTCTACGAGGGCGACGCGTCTATTGCGTGGGTGGGTACCCTAAGCTTTTCGCTATGTCATTTTACTTGATACGCCTGCCTAACAACCGAAAAAGAAAAAAAAAATATATATATATATATATAAAGAGTGCATTTTTAGGTGCAAATTACTGTGTCTCGCCAAGCAGTATAAAGTCAACAGGCTTTTTTTTTTTTTTCTTTTTTTTTTTCAAATTCATTTTAGCAAAAGAAAAGGTCAAAATATAGAAGCAGAAGGGAAAAAAACATGGGTGGAGTGAAATATTTAGACTTTAAAAGAAATTTTTAAAAATCAGTGACTTCATCACCATAGTTTTCCTGTTGTAATCATCATCATTGTCATAATCAGTATTTTTGTAATGCCAACGAATACTCGCTGACACATTCGTAATGCTTGTGGTAGTAGAGACTTTGTAATCGCAGATACAACTATAGCAACGCCGTTGAACAATACTGGCGTCAGACGCCTTCGGATAATTCTCGGTCGGATAGTAACCACCGAATATTGATCCGGATAGTAATCCCTATATTGAGATATTCCCTAACCCGCCACACGCCGTGGGATGTGGCACAAGACCGATTTTATTGTGGGGTATCCGAAAAAAACAAAAAAAAAAATAAAACAAACAAAAAAAAAAAAAACGGTGTTGCGTACCTGTCTCCCGAGACGAGACTCTGTCCGGAGGCAAAGAGTTTGACCACCACAGCTGCAGACAAAAATCCAACTGCAGTATATCTACCAACCGCCCCACGCGGTCAGATGTAGCACAAAGCCGAATTTAATGTAGGGGTATCCGAGGCTGTAGGTTCAGCCAAAAATTTCCCGTAGACCCAGCATAAAACTGGGCCAGGTAGTTGTCTCCCGAGACGAGACTCTGCCATTTGACATAGCCTCGTTTGGGGATCCTCTCTGCCTGGAGGCAGTGTTTGACCAGCACACTTCCGAAGTAATCAGGAGAGTGAGATATTCACTTAGACACCACGCTAATTCCCATATATACATTTCCTTTACCATCACGTGATCTACTTATTCAAATTGGGATCGTCTATGTTTACACTCTGGTGATCTGTGTTCAAAGTCCAGTGTCAGAAAGTATTGGCCATGGCTAAAAGTAATTGATAGAAATGCCCAACAAACAGACTTGACAAAATTTACGATAAACAATAAGAAAAGAAAAGAAAAAAAGGAACAGGGCAATACAAAGCAATAGTTAGTCTGGCACAAATCCATAAATGTGGAGTGTTTTTATTTTTATTTTATTTAAAACCAGAAAATATTTTTAGATTATAAGAATTTGAGGTGGGGGTTGATAATGATACAGTAATCGCAAAGTATTTTTTATAATGTATTTTTTATAGTTGTCCTGGTACGCTAGCTTGCTAATCATTGCTCCACAGCAAGGTACAAGGCCACTATTGTGTAGTAGCTCGTGAGATTTGAACTCACTACAAAGTGATAATGGGATGCTATTTTAACACTTAACAATGCAGAATTCTGGCTGTCCTGGCCCATTTCCGGCGGAGTGGGGTATGAAATTGCCATTTACTGGAAGTAAATGACTATAAAAATGCTGATGGCGATTTCTTGTGGGCGCTGCCATTTTGGTTTCACTCAGAACCTCGTCAGTACAGACAAAACACCACCACCTAACATAATTAGTTTATAAGCACAAACACTAGTGACCAACATTTCACGATGTCTAGAAAATATAGATAACTATGTAGACAGGAGGCAATGCGAATTTCATAAAGGCATACAAGTATGCCAACACTAATGGAAGTGTTACCCATTATCCACCCTTCACCACAGAAAGGTCCTTGAAGATATTTACTTAGTCTGACACAAGCCATAAATGTGGAGTGGCACTCAGTGAACTTTTAAAGGCTTAACAATCTTTTGTAGGTTATTTAAAACGAGAAAATATTCTGAGATTGTAAGAAATTTTTGGGAGATAATAATGATGATTTACAGAAACAAGTCCTATTTGACCCATAGCTGGGGGAAAGAAGAGCTGGATTAATACCTTTTTTTTTTCACCTAAATGAACATAACAAACTTGACTGGAATTGGAACTTGGCTCTCTGATTTCCAACTTCGACCTGTTATCCATTGCAGCAACTTGTACTTGCAAGCAGTTACCCATGTAGGTACCGACTACGCTCAACGTTGCTTTACTTTGATGATTGTACAAGAATCAGTATTTCAAGAACTCACTGGAGATTGAAGTCTATATTTGGCTGCAAAGCTTGCTCATTAACCATGACAAGGCATCAAAACTATTATCATTTCACTGATTCGTTTCCTTCAACGGAATTTGTGTCGTCTGTTGGATTTGTTCGTTGTGTATTTGACAGAAATTGCAGGACGTGTTTGTTGATCTGGGCAATATTTCGATCGCACTTTTTCTTCAACGTAATGTCTAACATTAACAGGAGATAACAGACATCCATTAAACATGGCACGTGGAACTAGAACAGTCTACCCCAGCCAGCAAAATAAAGGGTTCAGTTCGACATTCCAACCACCTGAAGAAGACCGGAGCGTACAACAGCCGAAACGTTGTGATAAATATGGCGACAAAGATGAGGACGATACTCCGAACAATGTAAATAGTGTACATAATATCTCATCTCAGAAATATAGACAGATAAAGAATCTCATTGTTAAATAACTCATATCAACTACCTTGTGGTTATGGAGTTGGGCCGGGAGTGTTAGTTATGCTGAACCTTACTAAATCTTACTTCGTTTAATTTGAATTCAAACTCTTCTGCGGCCCTCCTTATGGATTTAACATTAATATTTTTAAACTTGACTTTCCCCACCCCCATCAGACTTCATTTCGATTCACCACTATCCCATCTTTTTCTCCTATCTCTTCTCCTTTGCTCAGAATTAATCAAGTCTTTCATTACCAGCATGAGCATAATTCAATCTGAGACATTTCCCTCTTACAGATGCTTTGCGACTCGGGTTATTTTTATTATTGTTATTCTTATTGTTCTTATTTTTATTTTTATTATTGTTCTTATTATTTTTATTATTATGTTTTTATTATTGTTGTTTTTATTATTATTAATGCCATTATTATATTATTCTGGTTCTTATTATTGTTGCTGTTGTTCTTATTGTTCTTCTTCTTGTTATTATTTTTGTTATTGTATTTAACCAATAATCATTTACATGGATCTGAGATGGGTAAATATTGGTAGTTTTTTTTTTTTTTATAAGAACAACAATAATAAAAAATAACAAGAACAACAACAATAAAAGTAAAAATAACTAATAAAGGTAAAAATAACAAGAACAATAATAAAAATAACAATAATAAAAATAACAATAATAAAAATAACAATAAAAATAACAAAAATAACAATAATAAAAATAATAATAAAAATAACAATAATAATAAAAATAATAATAAAAATAACAATAATAATAAAAATAATAATAATAATAACAATAACAACAAGAACAACAATAATAAGAACAACAACTCTTCCTCGTCATGGCTTCTAATCATAATTGATTGGAGGTCATGTTTTTGTCTTGGTGAATCAAGGTAGATTATAATAAATATCCCATTTGGTAGCTCAAAATTGTGTATCAGTTGCCTGACCTCAATCAGTATGGCATACCCCTAGAAGCTAATGCCGAGTAGATCTCTACTCATGAACGGGAGTAGTGGATGAGAACCATGGCCGGGTGTTGAGTTTGAGAATACCCTGAATTGGAAACTGTCTGGGCAGTCGGGATTGCTCTAATTTATTTCTAACAGCGCCTTACCTGCCAGATTATGTATTGATATTTATTAAAACCTGTTCCCATATAGCACACATTTTTTTAAAATAATTTTACCCCAAGTAAGGCAGTAAAGCCACTAAGACGCAAGAAGGTTACTGAAGGAATATAAGAAAAGGAAAAAAATATTAAGGAAGAGAGAACAATAAAAGAACAGAAATTAAGATGACAGAAGATAATGATTGACATTGCATTTGAATTTTTGATGATCAAAATTCACTGGGAAGCAAGAAACCGGAAGAGTTTCACAAGCAAGAAGTGTGATAGAAGAAACTGTTAGCATAAAACTTACGGTTACACATAGCCATTCCAACCGTAAACTGATGAGACCTAGCCGCCAATCTAGTACTGCGCTTAAATTCATAAAGTCTAGATACTATAGAGGAAAGTTCATCAGAACAATTACCATGAAAGTATTTATATTAGGTTGTTGCAAAAATAATGTCGTTTTCTCACATAGTAACATATGTGAGAAAACGTCATTGTTTTTGCACCAACCTAATAGAATAGGCACAGGGAAGCTGAAGCCGAAATTCCAGGTCAGGGCCAATAATATTGCAGATTCTCCTTTGGATTTTATCAAGGATCTCTAAATATATAGCAAGAACACTAGACCATATGTGGCAGCTATATTCTAAGCATGGACGAATAGTAGACATATAGATATGTAAGATAGATTCTGGCGAGAAAAATTGTCTTGCACGACACAGTGATGCATGTACCCGTTATAAACTTATCCGACTTTGTGGCATGGTAGGTATCTTGGGCATCGTATATCTTTACCCCAAGTTCACTTTGCTAGCATGCTAGCAATAATAATAAGTATACCTGTCTATATTTCTGAGCTGAGGTATTGTAATTATTTGCCCTAATTACATTGTTTGGACTGTTGTCTTCATCTTTGTTGCCATATTCACGACCTTTCGGCCGTTGTGTGCTCCGGCCTTTTTCAAGTGAATGAAATTTCGAACTATGCCATTTATTTTGTCCACCGGGGTAGATTGTTCTAGTTCCACGCCTCTTCCTGATGTCCCAGTATCAGTTATATCCCTTTAACTCAAGGACACATGGCCCAGTGGATAAAAGCGTTGGTTGAATCCAGTAACTTGACCCAAAGAGTTGCGAGTTTAATTCCTGACCTACAGCTGAGGTGAATTGATTTAAAGGGAGATAAATGATACTGATACATCCGGAACCTGGAACTAGAGCATTCTATTCCGGTGGACGAAATAAAGTGTTCAATTCGAAATTCCAGTCACCTGAAGACGGTTGGAGCATACAACGGCCAAAACATCGTGAACTGGGAAATGAAGATGAGGACAACAGTTCGAACAATGTAAGTAGTGTAAAAAATAAAGATATTGGGGAAAAAAAAAGAACGTTAAAGCTACTACCATGCCGATTGTATTGATTTTCTAAGCGTTGCTTAAATGTGGCACAAGGCCGGAAGTATGAGGCACCCAATGAGGATCTATTCAGTCGTAACTGTTTTAGTGACACAAGGTTGCTAACCATTACACCACGCCGAGGTACTCTGCCATGCCAATTGTAATTGGAGTACTGGGTACGATAAAAAGGTACAAAAAAGATCATTAGCCAAATCCCTGGCAGCTCTATTTTACAAGAGATTTTTTTTTTAAGTACTGCATTGTGAGAGTCTTATTAATGTAAAGAAAATATAAAAACTACATCCCTTAACATCAGGATTTGAGCAAACAAGATGGTTCTAGGATAGTTGCGTACTTGGACAATTGTCTTCCTTGGACAATTGTGTACCTGTGATAATTTTTTTTTTTTTTTTTTGTTGAACCTTTTAAAGACAATTATCATAAATTTTGAAAAAAGCATAGGTAGTAAACATAATTTTTTTTAAAAAAAAGCAATAAAAAAAAAAAAGTTTATTTTTGTTTAAAATGCAATGACAGATTTACAATGTGGCAAGATCGCTCTACACATGGCCAGTATGTTTTTGTTTCATCGACTTTTTTTCTTATGATGCTGGTAGCTATAATTTCTCTCGTCCCATGAATATTTTTCAGCCAGTGTTTGATTTTCAGAACTTTGTCATGGGTTCCAAATAAAAATATAATCTATAAAATCCAGAATTTATTAGATCACTGTGCAGTGAATTGAAACTGCTAGCTTAATTTTCTCTTGCTTTAAAACAGAAAATTTTCTCTTTTTTTAAAACAGAAAATTTTCTCTTTTTTTCTTTTTTTTATTTATTTATGGTAACTGCCTTTTCTGCTTGTTTAGAGTAATTAAAGGTATTGGCGTGCAAATTTCTATTTTAAACAACACTTAAAATTTTTTATGTTAAACAACACTTCAAAAAATTACCAGAGGTACACAATTATCCAGGGATGCATTTGTCTAGGGACGCAACTGTCCCGAGACACAATTGTCTGGTACGCAATTTTCCGGGACGCAAATGTCCAGAGACACAATTGTCTGGTACGCAATTTTCCGGGACGCAAATGTCTAGAGACACAATTGTCTGGTACGCAATTTTCCTGGACGCAAATGTCTAGAGACACAATTGTCTGGTACGCAATTTTCCGGGACGCAAATGTCCAGAGACACAATTGTCTGGTACGCAATTGTTCCCGTCTACCAAACAAATTGTATCTCTTCAAAACAAGTTCTGATATTTATTTTTTAAAATGTCTATGCGTCGTTTACGAACTTCTTCAAATGATAATTTATCTACATGCTACGGCCTTTACCAGGAGAAGTCACCTGAATGATAATTTGCATAACTCTGTGTTTGCTATTGCGTAAAACAATCGCCAATATGCCACAGCGTACTGGTAGAACATATCCGTTATTTTGTCTATATTAGAATTTCACTTCAAAGTACTTGAGACAGTTTTATTAATTCTAGTCTAGGCAACCTTCTCTGTGTAAATAGGAGTGGCTGCTAGGACTTAACATGATCTGTGTATAAATATTTAGTGTTAGTGTATTAACAATGCAGTGTGTTTGTGTTTTTTCTTTTTTAGTCGGTACCTACTTTTATTATCATAGATTGAGTTCTGATAAGCGAGGGGTGAAACCGGTTAACTCCCAATATTTTTTCTTCCTGTATTAAATGTCACATTTTCTCCAGTTTTAAATCTATATTTTAAATGTATCAGTTTCCATCATTAAATTTTGTATCACAAACAAAATCTTTAAAATGCATATACTTGCAACCTTGCCTTACCACAGTTGTTGGGTAATGGCCCAGTAAAAACCTTTGGAAAAATACATCACAAAAAACTGTCGGAACTGCTAGGTAATCTTGACATACTTGAGAAGGATATTAGAATCCAGAACGTATACTGGCATCAAACCGTTTGCATACGTATAGATTATGAATTCAGTATCTATACAAAAATAGAACGGGGCGTAAGACAAGGATGCGTCTTCTTACCGGACTTATTCAACCTATACAGTGAGACGATTCTGAGAGAATTAAGTCTGACCAGGTTTCAGTATTGGCAGCCACACTCTTAACAACATAAGTTATGCAGATGACACCGTGTTGAGAGCAGGTACAGAAAGAAAACTACAAGCAAGCTTACAGAAGGCCGTGAAGGAAAGCAAGAAAAAAGGACTAAACATCAATTATAAGAAGATAGAATTGTTGTCAGTAAAAGGAACAGCCCAACATGCTAATTACAAATCGGAGATACCAAAATCAAGCAAGTACAACAACTTAAATATCTGGGAAGTGTTTTAACAGAGGACAGAAAATGCGACGCTGAAATCCGCATTGCGGTAGCGAAATATGCCTTCCAAAAGCTAAGCAAAGTAGGAAGAAACAAGAAAATGTCATTAGAAACAAAGAAAAGAGTACTGAACTGTTATGTAATATCAATCCTATATGGCAGTGACTGCTGTACAATCTCCACAAAGATGCAGAAGAAACTTGTACTGTTATTTAATATCAGTCCTTCTGAATCCTGGACAATCTCTTCACAGAAATGTGATTGTACAGAAGGATGCTGAGAATGCCATAGACCGAACATTTGAGTAACGACAAAGCTTTAGAGAAAATGGAAGCCAAAAGGGCACTTATACTATCAGGAAGCGACAGTGAAATTTCTTGAGCACATAAGAAAAGAAGGCTTGGAGAATTTGATACTCACAGTACAAATTAAAGATAAGAGAGACAGGAAAATAACGTAAAACCTACCTGGCGAACTTGAATAAATGGATGGCGGACAATGTTTAGAAGAGATAACAAAATGACAATATTTGTTAAGAGTTACAAAGGACAAGAAATTGTGGAGAGCCATGATTGCCAACGTCCTAAATGGACAAGGTACATAGAAGTATTATACTTAAAAATGATGATAATCAAAAAAACAGTTTTCGACATAGGTGGATATGTCGCAAAATCAATGAACATATCATTAACATAACAATAATTTGACCATGCGAATTAATGGTAACTTTCCAAAGCAGACGATCTGTTGTAATGTCTTTGTTCACAATAACCGAGCTTTAAGAAGGCCGTAGTTAGAGTATCGAAGGAACAGAAGACTAGGTAGGGAAAACAAACAAAAGGTTTACTAAATACTCATACAGAGGATGGATAAACTTGAATGAATCAAATACTACTCAAATCCTACTCTAATGTGGCTACTTGCGTTATTTATAAGTAGGAGCAGTTCATTGTCACAGAAGTAAGGAAGTGCAGAAAGCACGCTGAGTCCTACTCTACATGTTCTTGGGAAAGAAGATATAAAGTTCTACCAATGAAGTCCAGGCTAAGTCACTGTAAACAACGAGAAGAAAATCAAACTGGAGCTTTCGCTGTCCCAGCAGACGACAAATTAATATCAGAAGAAAAAAGAAAACTGAGTGAATATCTCGAATGAGAAAGAATCTTATAAAGAATCGATGGCATCCCGACGACAGCATGATTGAAAATAGCTAGAGTGTTATCGACGTTTGCTGTTTTAAGTTTGCTAATAAGAAAGTTGGTTAACTGTGACATGTTAGACAATTTTTCTCGCCAGAATCTATCTTGCATATCTATAGGTCTACCATTTGTTCATGCTTTGAATATTGTTGCCACGTTTAGTCTGTATTTTGCTATATAACTGGAGATCATTGACAAAAATCCAAAAAAGAATCTGCTATACTGAGCTGGCATCTAGGCTTCAATCACTTTCCCTGTATCTTTTCTATAAATATGATCCTGAGGGCTGTTCTTATGAGCTTTCCTCTGTGTTTTTATTCTCCTCCCACCACAGACAAAAACTGTACATCGGGGGACTAGTTAATCTTTCATAGGGACTTTGAGGCATTATGATGGCTGCAGTGAGAATGTGTTGTTTTGGTGTAAGGAATACTGTGGTATGTTTGGGTCAGTAATCATGCCTAGCTAAGTTTAACACAAGACCGATTGAAGACCAGCCTTCCTCTAACCCGCACCTTTTGGCCTTGTGCCACATTTTTGTATTTTCAAAATAAATATTACTTTCCTCAATGGTACCTAGACTCTATGAATTTAAGCACAGTACTAGATTAGCGGCAAGAGACTAGGCTAGAACTTGAACTCAGTCTGCAAAATCCATTACCAATTGGGTTAGCCACACATCCCTGATATCTAATAAAAATTACATATTTAGAGATCCTTGATAAAATCCAGAGAAGAATCTGCAATGTTATGTTTCCTGACCTGGCATCTCAGCTTCAGTCACTTTCTTACTGCCGTAACGCAGCTTCACTGCAACTTTTCTATAAATAATTTCATGGTAATTGTTCTGATGAACATTCATCTTTTTAGTTTCTTGTATATAAATTATATTCATTGGGGTTTCATTTTCAAATATTATTTTTATTTCCCACCCCGACAGACAAAGTGTACACATCGAAACTAGTTAGGACTACATAGAGACTCTGAGGAATTATAGTGGCTGCAGTAAGAATGGTAAGTAAGAATGTATTGTTTTGGTGTAAGGACTATTTTCTTTAGTTTATTGTATATAAATTGTATTTACTGTTAATATTCATTGGGGATTTCATTTTTAAATATAATTATTTTTATTACCCACCACTACAGACGAATTGTACATATGCAAACTAGTTAGGACTACATAGAGACTTTGAGGTATTATAGTGGCTGCAGTAAGAATGGTAAGTAAGAATGTGTTATATTGGTGTGAGGAATATTGTCGAATGTTTCGGTCAGTAATCGTGGCTAGTTAAGTTTAAGATCAGACAGACTGAAGACCAGTCTTCTTCTCTTCCCCCTTTTGGCCTTGTCACATTTTTGTATTATATCAAAATAAATATATGTTTTACTTTTTGGGAACTAGTTTGGACTTCATAGAGACTTCATAGAGACTTTGAGGTATTATGGTGGCTGCACTAAGAATGGTAAATAAGAATTTGTTTGGTTTAAGGAATACTATGGTATGTTTGGGTCAGTAATTATGATTAGCTAAGTTTAAGACAAGACAGATTGAAGACCCGCCTACTCCCCACTTTTGGCCTTATGCCACATTTTTGTATTTTGAACTTCTTGTATTTCAGTTAACAACAATATACAAAAATTTAAATGCAATGTGAATTATCATCTGTCTCTTTAAATCATCCTTTTTTTATTGTGGGCTTAGTCATATCACGCTGAAACACTAGTCCCCGTACGATCACTAAAGTTAAGCAACGTCGATCCTGCTCAGTACCTAGATGGGTTCCCGTTTGGGAATATCAGGTGCTGTAAGCTTGAATGTGCGAGTAGTATAATGGATAATGGCTCGTAATTGAAAATTGGAGAGCCGAGTTTTAATTCCAGTCGGCTTCATTATATTCGCTTACGCGCAAATACCTTTGAGAAATGTATGAATCCATCTCTTCTCCCCTCAGCTATGGGTTAATATTGAGACTTTTACCACTAAATTATAATTATCTAAAAAAAAGTTCTTACAATCTAAAAATATTTTCTGGCTTTAAATATCCTCAAAAGAGTTGATAAGCCGTAGAAAACTAATCAATCAATCTTTTTACTCTCTTCTCTTCCCATTAACGTTTTCTGAGTTTTCTTCACATTCGGTAACTCTTTGCGTCTTAGGGGTCATATCGCCTTACTTGGAGTGAAATAATTTAAAAAACAATTTCATCTCTAGCGTTTGGTGGTTGAACCAAACACAAAGGAAAATGGATTCATGCCTTCTTTAAGTTTAATAGTCTCTGGAAAAGGTATAGACCTATTCTCCGTGACAACATAATTCCGTTGTTCTTGTTGGTAAGTTATACTGTTTCATATTTATATAATAACTCTATTCTGTAATGTTTGCTATAATTCAAGACCACAAACGGTCTATTTCGTCCTGATTTTCAGCATATTTCTATAGTAAAATCTATTTCATTGCATTGATATGTATATGTAGCTTAGAAATAAAAAGACGAGTAGAATAGAGAACAAACTTTTATTATATACAGTGAGGTTCACCCCGTAAAGACCCGGGAGCCACTCGAGGTAGGGGAAGATAACCGTTAACCCTAGACTTGAACAGGCTAAGATTGTAGTGATCGGAAAACCTTCTCCTGGGAGTCGGTTCCACAGAGCTGTGGTTAGCAGGAAGAAGCTCTTCGAGTGGAACTTTCTCAGCAATGGAATATGGAAGAAATCTGAGCTTTGCAAAATGAAGTCCTTTATTTCAACCTTTGCTGTTTGTTTTAAAAAATGTCGAGCTTGGTGGTGACAAAAATTTAAATAAGTCAAACTGACAAATTATGAACAAGAATAAAAACAAAAACATTTTTTGGATGGTAGAAACAGGCCAATTTATTTATCAATGATTCCAAATCATAAAACCTGGAAGCAAGGTTAGCTGTGAAGTAGTCATCGGACTTCTACACTACTGGTTCTTGGAGGAATTCCCAGTATTGTTTCATAGAGATGACAAGAGCAACTCGTGGTGGTGTAATGGTTACCAAGCTTGTCTCGCTAGAACAATTACGACTGAGTAGCGAGTTCGATCCTCACTAGGTGCCCCATACTTTCTGCCTTGTGCCACATCTAAGCTACGCTTGGAAAATAACGGGCCACCTCGAGGCGGTGTAATGGTTAGCAAGCTTGTCTCGCTAGAACAATTACGACTGAGTAGTGAGTTCGATCCTCACTGGGTGCCCCATACTTTCAGCCTTGTGCCACATTATTTCATCTTTGTGCCATATCTAAGCTACGCTTGAAAAATCACTTCATAGAGATGACAGCCTGACCTTTGCCAACCAGTCTTCCCTGAGAGAGAATAACCATAGGTCTACCATTAAGGACTTACTCAAAGTCCTGAGCAAACCAGACCAGACTCCTCAGCGATATTGTTTTATCTAATATACAAAGCACCAATGAACAGCTTCCTGATGTCATGAGTCCTCAACTCGTTATCTATGCTGATTGCACAACCATTTACTCTTGTCTTAATAGTAAATCTGATCAGTTTGATGTCAAATTGGCAGCTAATCTAAAAAAAATTGTTACAATCTGTTATTAAGTGGGGCAAGGAGTGGCTTGTAAATTTTTTACACCTCTTTTAATCATGAGAGAACTGAAAGGGAAATATTCAGTTCCATGATGATTTTCAGATGATAGCAAGCAGAGAGCATCAATTCCATGAAGACCCTGGGTTTGCTTTAAACTCAACAATTGTTTTGTTTTTGATACCAAACTGATTTTTATGCCAATATTTAAAAGAATAAATTTAAAATAGTCTTTACAATGTATTGATGAAAAGGAGGAAAACTAAATCATGATAATTTCTGAAAGCTATACAACAAAGAGGGGAGGGTGATGAAATGTTCTCAACCCAATAAATAGAATCAAAGATGTTTGTTCATTTGATCAGATGAAAAACTTTCCATCACTCCACCTTGTAAACATAGAAAAGAAATTTAACCTTTCTCATTCCAAGCTTTGCAAAATAAAGTCTAGTATTTCAACCGTTGTTGTTTGTTAAAGAGTCGAGCTTGGTGATGACAAAAATCTATCTATATTTCTGAGATGATGTATTATGTACATTATTTACATTATTCGGACTATTGTCCTCATCTTTGTCGCCATATTTATTACAACGTTTCGGCCGTTGTACGCTCCGGCTTTCTTCAGGTGGTTGGAATGTCGAACTGAACCCTTTATTTCGCTCACTGGGGTAGACTGTTCTAGTTGCACGTTTAATGGATGTCAGTTATCTCCTGTTAATTTTCCCTCTGAAAGTTTTCCACTGCCTTAAACGGGTATTGAACTCACACTCTTTGGGTCCTGTCACTGGATCTAACTAACGCCTTTATCCACAGTGCCATTGTCCTTGTTGGAGGAGATTTAGGCATTTTTCAACTGGGACGTTGGTGGAGAGGAATTTTATGTGTAGACTGGCCATGCGTTTGTTGGCTGCTTAAGTTCTTCATGAGATACACAGATTATTCCAAGGAGAGGGGTTAGAAGTTTTGTTATGGCCTTCGCCAGTTTATGGGGGACGCTGTGTATTCATGACAAAAAATCTAAAATTCCCAGCACCCCTCTGTCGGGCACCATGTGTAGTCCTACCAACATAACAAAATTGAAGTCCTTGAGGACGAAACGCGTCACAAGTAAACTGTTTCCACTTTGTCATACAATATTTTGGCGGGAGCTGACCAGTCCTGCCAATTTTTTGAAAGTATGCAAACGTGTATCTCTTCGATAAACAACGAAGTTACTTAAATTTGTTTTAAATATTTTAGTGTCAGATCATTTAATCTGTTATATTAGGGGTGGCCCACCTTTTGATTCCATGCGCCAGTATTTTGTACGATTAATTTAAATGCGCCACACAAACATTCACTGCCTTTTAGTACGCGTTGTAATATGGATATAATTTAAAGTTATTATAAAATCTATTTGAAAAATATATGCTTATGACCAGGGGCGTATCCTTTTAGCACTTTCGCAAAGGACGTGCAATGAATATAAAATCACTCAAATGAATGAGTAGAAGTGGCTTAGTTTTATTTCATCAAAAGGATGCAATGCGTCACTTATGGCGCATGCGCCACAGGTTGGCCATCCTTGGGTTATATGAACACTTCATCGTCATGACATTTCGTTATAACTTCAGACTTTCAAAATTTCCGATTTATTTTCCTGAAATGAGCTTCTGGCAAAATTTCAAGCGTATAAATTTGTGAATCAAGGCAACATCCTCTTGGGAGTCGGTTCCACAGGGTTCATGGGAAGAAGCTGTTCGAGTAGAACTTGCTTCTCGCCGATGAAATACGAAGGGAACGTGGTGGTTTGATATAATGTCAGCGGCATGGCGAGTTCAAGCCATGAAGGTTAGACATGGCGGAACCAAGGAATATAGTTGATCTGAGCACTTTCCATGGAAGTGGCGATAGAGCAGTGAGAGACTCACCACATCTCACCTGTAGGAGAGAGGTTGGAGAGTAGAAAATAATTCTTCCCCAACAACGACTTGGAGAAGCTTTTGAACACTATCAAGACAGGAAAGTGCGGACTGGGTAACTTCCGCCAAAATATGGCAACAGCACCGTAAAGGATAGCATGGACACAAGTTAAGAATTAACAGAGATTCTGGGGTATTGTGATGGCTGTAGTAAGAATGGTAAGCAAGAATGTGTTCTTTGGGTGTATGGAATTCTGTGGTATGTGATTTGGGCTAACTGAATTTAATTATAAGACAGATGAAACTCGGTTTTCCCTATTCACATTTTTGTATTTTACAAAATACATATTACTTTCCTCTATAGTACCTACACTCATTTTACAGTTGAAAGGGCCAAATGCAACCGTAAGTTCTATGCTAACAGTTTCTTCCATCGCACTTCTCACTTGTGGAACTCTCTTCCGGCTTCTTCCTTCCCAGTCAAGTTTTATTTATTTATTTATTGTTCAAATGAATTTTCCTCTTTATTTTTTATACAGTAAGTCTCACCTTGTTCAAGAACTGGGTGTAGGGAGTACGACGTAGAGGGTTACGTTAAGAGGCAGTTTGTACAGATAGGAGGGGAAGATAACGGTTAAATCTAAACTTGAACAGGTTAAGATTGTAGTGATCGGGGAAACATCCTCTTGGGAGTCCGTTCCACAGGGCAGTGGTTCGCGGGAAGTCGTTGTTTAAGTGGAACTTACGTCTCGCGGATGGAATACGGAGGGAATGTGGGTGGGTTGCTACTATGGAAGTCACATAGCGGGTACTAGTTGTGGAAGTTAGACCTGGCGGAAGCAAGGAATGCAGTTCGTCCGCGCACTTTCCATGGAAATAGCGATAAAGCAGCGTGAGGTTAGCCACATCCCGCCTGTAAGAGAGAGGTTGGAGAGTAGAAAAGAATTCTTCTTCAACAAGGATTCAGAGAAGCTTTTGAGCTCTATCAAGACTGGAAAGTGAGGTATGGAGAGCTGCCGCGTAAATATGACAACAGTACTCTATTTTTAGCCTGATCTGGCTCTTGTAAATGTAGAGCATAGCAGGAGGAGTCAGGTACTTACTGGAGTGATACAGGGAGCCGGTCATTTTGCCTGCATCTTTAGCGATGGATCGTATCTAGGAGTTCCACTTGAGGTCGGTTGTGTGTTTGCGGCCCAATATCCTCTCGAGTCACGTGGACTTCTCAAGAGGACATCCGTTCATCGTGACTGGCGGTAGTTCGTGGTCTGACAGTGGAGTGGTTTCCCGTTGCCATCCCCGGTTTTGGACCCAGAGTTGTCTTTCACCTAGGGTGTTTGCCTCCCAGGGCCAGAAAGTTCGGACCACTCTGCTATTTAATCCATAACCGGGGGTGGCGGAAAGAGATGAGATGGTGTCTTGACCTTCTTTTTTCCAAGGGCACTAATGTTAAGGGATTGCAACTAACTCGCGATTTGAATCGGCTCACCGAATTCACTATCCATACCAATAAATTTGGCACGACTCGTTCATGCAGACTTGTAGAAATATGAGATTATAATACACGTTCTCTTCTATGGCAGTTGATATAAACATTTCATTTCAGTTCCCATGGTGGGGAAATATTTTAGATACAGTGTAACCCGGATATAAGAGAGTTGTCGGGACCGGAGAAGGAGTCTCTTATATCCGGGTTTCTCTTGCATCCGGGTTTGGTCTATTTTATATACATTAACACAGGCTCTAATTTGGGACCAGAGAAAATCTCTCTTATATCCGGGTTACACTGTATATCGTTAGGATGGCAAGTGTTATCTCGTTTTACCTTTTCTATTGTTTATTTTTTTCCTTGTATTATTTTCCTTACTGTGTTCTTATTTCTGTCTAGATTCCCTACCATAACGCAGCAAAAACGGCACATTGTAACGCGATTTTGTTTGCGCTGTATCATTAAAATGGGCTAATTTAGAGACTGGACCTTTTTCTAATACAATCGGTCAACCTATTTCTGTATTTTTTTAATGAAGTCTGAATTGACAAAAATAAATGTTCAAGGGAGATGACTCCGAGCTTTTTAATTACCAGCTGCAGTTATTGTATCATAGTCTTCTTTTTTCTTTCCTCTTTTTTTGCTTTCTTCATTTTCATTTTCTTACTTTAATTTTCTGTCTTTCCATTTCTTTTCTCCTTTTTTCGTTAATGTTGTTTTTCTTTTTCTCTTTTCTCTTTTTTTTTCTCTTTTCTCTTTTTTTTTCTCTTTTCTCTTTTTTTTCTCTTTTTTCTTTTTTTTCTCTTTTCTCTTTTTTTTTTCTCTTTTCCCTTTTTTTCTCTTTTCTCTCTTTTCTCTCTTTTTTCTTTTTTTCTTTTCTCTTTTTTTTTGTCTTTTCTCTTTTTTTTCTCTTCCTTTCCTCTGCTCTTTACTTTTTTCTCTTTTTTCCTCTGCTTTTTTCTCTTTTTCCCCCATTTTCCTTTTATTTCTGTCTCTTTTCTTCATATTGTCTTTTCTATTTTATTTCTCTTCCCATCCCTACGTTGTGCGTCATTTTTATTTTTTTTTTTCACTTTTTTTCTTAATTTTACTGACTTGCTCTGTAACTTGCTCAACTGATGGTGGCTCTATTAGAAGTCAATAACCTTGAAGGACATCTTTAAACTAAGGTCAAACGTTTAGCCTTTTTGTGAGCCGGGGATGACAGCAAGCAAATTGGATTCTTTCAAGTAAATACTACGGGCAACTGCGCATATAGGTTTCGGCTGGAAATAAAAACTTATTTCGGAAATCCCTACTTGAACCTACAAACTCACTTATGAATATCGCGCCCACCCATTGATGTTATTTTACTGAAATGACTTCCAGACAAACTGGTTGTATCTTTGAGACATGAAATGAATTATATATTCGGTGTGTATCCTATTCTCCCAGTGATGTCTCATGTCAATTATATATATTTTAGTAATGGTTTTCTTTTTATTAATCCGACAGACTTTTATCGCCTTAAACGTTATTTGAGTGCGTACTAGTATTTCACTAGACGCTATGTGTATTTATTAAACGGTATATTTATGTTGGTCTGCCTGCCTGAATGTTTGAGAAATCTTGTTAAAAATATTTACGCTCTCTGGCAGGATTCGAACCTGCATCCATTTGCGTAAAAGGAGCTATCGCTGAATCCGATACGCGCAGCTTAGCTAAACAATACCAAGTAGTCCGGCAAGACCGAATTGTACCTTTAAACGATACTTCCTTCGTCATGAAGTTTCCAAAATTTTTCTTATCTCCCAGAGAGCGCAAGATTCTTCCTTTTTAAAAAGATTTCTCATAAATTCGGGCCGCTAGAAGAAAATAAATAAATATAATGTTTAATAAATAAACGGAGCATTTACTCAAATACAAGTATTTACTAAAAATAACGTTTAAAGTGATATATTCTGTCTGGCTTTCTGGGATGAGGTGTTACTATTTATATTTGGACTAATTCACGCATCTCAAGGAAGGGAAGGGCTACAATGGCCAAAACGTTGTTATAATAACAAAGATGAGGACATTAGTCCGAATATAAATAAATGAGTTTTCTGTTTTTATATATATATATATATATATATATATATATATAAATTATATTATGTATATTATATTATATATAATATATACTTACTCTAATACAGCAAAAATAGTCCATCAGAGCGAGATGTCTGCTAGGGCAATTTTGATAGTTTTTTTTTTTTTTTTTTAATTTCATGAATGAGGCAATTTTTAGTTCAGTTTGTAATGATGATAATAGTAACAATAATTTAATAATAAAAAATAATAATGTCAGTAGTCGAGAATGGGCAAGTGAAGCTCATAGGAGATACGATTATTTTGACTGACAAGCGCTTGGAGAGCAATCGCCCTGATGTCAAATTTTTGCGCAAGTGTAGGCGTGAATGGATAGACGCTGCGGTATATTTGGATAAGAACATAGTAAAAGTGAGCAGGCGAATATAGAGAGGTGGCAAGGTTTGGCAGGGCAAATCAGAGAAATATACCAACCAGCAGTTGTCCCCGTTGTGTTTGGCATATTCGGGACAATTTCCATTAATGTTTCTGTTATGCAGGATGATTTGGGGATACCTGACATTGTTGGAAGTGACCAGATGGCAGCACTGTTTGCAACAGCTCATGTGCTGTGGTAAGTTTTGTGTCTCTAAGCTGCGGGTAAAAGCTGACACAGTGTAACCCGGATATAAGAGAAATTTTCTCTGGTTCCAAATTAGAGCCTGTGTTAATGTATATAAATTAGACCAAACCCGGATGTAAGAGAAACCCGGATATTACTTCTCCGGTCCCTACAACTCTCTTATATCCGGGTTACACTGTA
>OZ010603.1:28045516-28078016 GCA_963932145.1 Acanthosepion lycidas
CTTTTGATGGATATATAAAAGGAGCCACTCCACCTTACGTAGCTATGTACCTGCATCCCCCTCTCTAGTCCGTCTCCGTTCTCCCCCTCTCTAGTCCGTCTCCGTTCTCCACCTCTCTAGTCCGTCTCCGTTCTCCACCTCTCTAGTCCGTCTCCGTTCTCCCCCTCTCTAGTCCGTCTCCGTTCTCCCCCTCTCTAGTCCGTCTCCGTTCTCCCCCTCTCTAGTCCGTCTCCGTTCTCCACCTCTCTAGTCCGTCTCCGTTCTCCACCTCTCTAGTCCGTCTCCGTTCTCCCCCTCTCTAGTCCGTCTCCGTTCTCCCCCTCTCTAGTCCGTCTCCGTTCTCCCCCTCTCTAGTCCGTCTCCGTTCTCCACCTCTCTAGTCCGTCTCCGTTCTCCACCTCTGTTTTTTTTTTTTTTTTTTTTAGTTTCCGTTGACGATTATGGTTCTCCACAATTGCCTATCCTTTGTAGCCCGAGATTTATTTTCTTTTTGCTATCTCATCTAAACCTTGTTCCGTCATCAACTAACTTAAGTTTGCTGGCTTCATGGAAGTATTCTTCTTCTTTGGCGATTATGGCTCTCCACAATTTTCTGTCCTTCGCAACTCTTAATAAATTATCTCTCCTAAACCTTGCTCCGCCACCCATTTACTCAAGCTAGCTAGTTAGGTGTCATATAGGAACGAAGTATCGTTTCCGACACTTGTTTGAACAAGGATCGCCAAATATCAAGCACAATCGACCTCATCTTGAAATAATTAGAATAGGTATATGGGAATTAGCGCGGCGTCTGACCGAGTTTTATTCGATGGCGTTACTATTATTGTATATGTGACTAACAAAGTCTCTCTCTTATTTATAATTACTAAATCACTAACATTAAAACTTTTTTGTTTACCAAAAAACGTAGTTTCTTATTTGTTTGTTGCACACGTGACAAAATGTCATTGATAGGGTAGTAGAAATATATAAGTGTATTGCTAATCATTTTTACTATAAAACACATTGCTTATCCTGGGTAAGACGTTAAACTACATCCGCGTCCTGGGTAAGACGATAAACTATGTCCAGCAGCAAGGCCTCTGATCAGGAGGTTTTGAGGAGCGTGGAACCACCTCTTAAATGCTGGTGTTCCCAGGTCCACCCTGACCCAGGGTGGTAGCATCTGTTAAGGTTCCAGCTATGGGTAAATAGTTAACTATTACCAGCAATACTTTTTTGAAAAATTATTACCAGTAATGCAATTTTGAAGGAGAAATGTTGCCAGAAGCAGATTTTTGATAAAACAAAATATTGCCAGTAATAAAAAGTTTTGTCGGCATTGGGTAGCCCATTGGGATTGATGTGCCGTTAAACAAAATAAAGCAAACGAATCTAAATCAAAGAATACATATTCTGTTCATACGAATCTATCCTAAAAATGTTGTCGGCATTAAATAATCCATTGAGGTTGATATGCCGTTAAACAAAATAAATCAAACCAAACTTATAAAACACATTGAAGATCAGGAAGAAAAGACTGCCTTTGGTTAGGCATTAACACATATATTAATGATAGAATAAGGCTATTATATGTACCAAATGAATTGCTAATGATTTTACCATAGAAATACATTAAACTCGGAGAGAAATGTATTGTCGGTAGTTAAAGCAAATGTTTCTAACAGAATCTGATGAATTTATCTATAATTACGTGAAAAATAATCCACGTATTACTTCTAGATTAAGATACAATAATCACAATAATAATCCGAATTAATCTTGGTGGCTTTTATGAAGGTTGATAATTGGCTGTATAACAGCTTCAGTTTGATGTAAAATCTGACGGCTATTATTTCATGAAAAAAAAAAAAAAGCTGCGCCGTTTTGCAAGACTTTCCTCTTTGTCCTTCCTTACTTTGAAAACTTTACTGTGTATCTAAATCAGGGTGTGTATTTACTTACACAGGGTTTATTTATTTATTTATTTATTCATTATCAGTGAAACTCAATTTGAAGCAACTCTGAGCAAATATGGCCGACACCCAACAATTACTCCTGAATTTAACTTGGCATGTCACCAGTTAAGACAGGGGCAGGTCATGAAACCTAAATAAATACTTTTCCCTGAACTTTCTGTTTTGGAATAAGTGCTTCTTTTAAAAATCTGATATTATTTATTTTTTTTAAAATGTATTTTTCTTCCTTTCCATGCTAATCAAATAAGACAATACTGGAAGATTTTAATTACTTCGTTAAAGAGACGTTTGACAAATATGAATTTTGCACTGGAATAAAGGTTTATCCTTTGTTTCTGGTTCCTTCAAAATTCTAAAATCTTTGCATTCTCTTTCACAGTTGAGTAATGGATAACGGCTTGGATTGAGAAATCGGAGAGCCGAGTTAGAATTCCAGTCGAATTCATTATATTCACTTATGTGCAAATCCTTTAGGAAAAGTATGAATCTTCTTCTCCCCCTCTCCCAGTTATGGGTTAATAGTAGGACAGACCTGGTTCTATAGTCTTGGATGGCAAGTGGTCTACCGCAGAAAGAAATGGAAATCTACTCCGGGAAAAATATCTAATATCATCGAAATATACATGATTGCCTAAGCGTGTATCACGCATGGCACCTGACTGACTGAACTTACGTCTTAGTGGCATTATCGCCTTGTGAAGCAAATAAAAATAGTCACTATATATTTTTTAATAATGTTCAGCGAATACAAGGCCCGAGAGTCATTCAAGGTAGAAATTTACTAAATGAAGTTGTATGGACGTAGGATCGGGTAGTAAGTGCAGATTTTGAGGATATGTAGGATAGATAACGGTTGACTCTAGACATGAGATAGATGTGTTCGGGGAAGCAATTTCGTTTGTTCCATAAAGTAGCTGTTCTTGGAAAGAATATGTGTGAATGGAACTTCCTTTTTACTAAAGGAATATGAAGGGAAAGCTAGATTAACTAAGATACTGTAGCGGACAGACGTTACTAATTGTTATAGAATGGACTTATTAACTGTCCACTGTCTTAACCGGGTATTGAACTCGCACTCTTTGGGTCCTGTCACTGGATCTAACTAACGCCTTTATCCACTGTGCCATGTGTCCTTGTGTGAGTTCAATACCCGGTTAAGGCAGTGGATAACTTTCAGAGGAAAATTAACAGGTGATAACTGATAACTGACACCCATTAAACATGGCAGGTGGAACTATTAGGTTGGTGCAAAAATAATGACGTAATAATGTCATTTTTAACGTCAAAAAACGACATTATTACGTCATTATTTTTGCACCAACCTAATAGAACAGTCTACCCCATTGAGCGAAATAAACGGTTCAGTTCGACATTCCAACCACCTGAAGAAGGCCGGAGCGTACAACAGCCGAAACGCTGTAATAAATATGGCGAGAAAGATGAAGACAATAGTCCGAATAATTTAATTTAATGTACATAATACCTCATCTCAGAAATATAGACTGTCGTTCATTTGTTGAAAAATATTAATTTTAATTAGTGTTTTTTGTGGGTGCCGGGATGGCAATGAACCACTCTGAGAAAAGATCATAAGTACCATTCATCCAAAAAAGTAAATGTCTCGATAAAGCTCTTATCGACAATGTATGGACTTTTCGGTTAAGTTGCTGTATAAACACAAAAAGACCCCGGTAATAAGAATGTACCATTCTGGTGTGAAATTGTCTGATTATTTCGAAAATGACATCAAAACATTGCGCTCGATTACCGTTTACGATTTATCATCAATCTAAGTTCGATCTCTTTCGCGTTGTCCGGCTGCCATTACAGGTGTTGTTTACATACGTTTATCTAGAGTTGTAATGCGCGGAAGCTTACTTAATTAACGGCCTTTTTACAGCTTTTCGTATCTTACTCGTCTTGAATACTGCGCAACTTTCGCGGATGAATAACTTTTTTGGTGGTATAAGTTCCTTTTTTTCCAATTAGAAGTATTGTTTCTTTGTGGAGCTGAAGCTTTATTAACTAATAAACTCTTGTTTTTATTATTATTAAATTGTAATAGAAACAATTGAAGAAGAAAGAACCTTTTTTTTTTTTTTTATCCCTTCAGGCACGTAATTTTGATTTTATTTTTCGTTTCTTCATTTTTACTATATATATATATTTGGAAACGTGACGTTTTTTTTTTTTTTGTGCCATGTTTAATGGATGTTAGTTATCAGTTATTAAGGACACATGGCACAGTGGATAAATGCGTTAGTTAGATCTAGTGACAGTTCAATTCCCGGTTAAGGCAGTGGAGAACTTGGAGAGGGGAATTAACAGGAGATAACTGACATCCATTAAACATGTCACATGGAACGAGAACAGTCTACCCCAGTGAACGAAATAAAGGGTTCAGTTCGACATTCAATCCACCTAAAGAAGGCCGGAGCGTACAACGGCCGAAACGTTGTCATAAATATGGCTACAAAGATGACAACAATAGTCCGAATAATGTTAATACTGTACATAATACCTCAGATAAATAGGCAAATGTTACAATGCTATTCGAATTATTTTCATTCTCCTCATCTTCGTTATTATCACAACGTTTCGACGTTTATGCTTTCTGGCCTTGATCAGGTACTTGTTCTTGAATGTTCGCAGCCTAAATTAAAGGATGTGAGGAAAGGTAATTATCAAATTTGAAAAAAAAAAAAAAAAAAGTGAAATAAAACAAAAGAGAATATGAATAAATCAAACAAGGTTAAAACAAGTTAAAGGTTTTTTTTTTTTTTTTTTTTTTTTTTTGGCGGGGGGAAGCCATCAGCAATCGTGTATGAACTTTTCGACGTCACTTTAACGTGCGGTCTACCAGGCCATTTGCAATTTACAAAAAGATTTTACTTTAAAAATCAAACATATTTTAATCCTTAGAATCTATGGTTCAGTTAATTTAGTTTCACTTTTAGGCTATTGAGTCATCATCAGGGTTTTATTGTATGACTGATTTTGAAGCCATTGAAGCTCCGTCTTCTACCCTCCGTCACACTCCTATCCCAAAATTGGAGGAGGCGCGCCCTGTTACATCTTATATATATATATATATATATATATATATATATATATATATATATATATAATTTTATTATAATAAATTACGATAAAAACATTTTATATCGCTACACAAAAACGTTGATGTTTCAGTAATAAGATGGCACTTCTTCAGGCGGTGATAGATAACTAGTGATAAAAATGATTTATTAGGGAAATTTAAAAACAAATCTTTACCTTTTTTCGTAAGATTTGTTTTACTCTACTTTGTATTGAGCAACTTTTTTTTTTAAGATAAATGCTACGAACTGGATTTTTATTCCATCTATTTTTTCTCTCATTTGGAGATATATATATATATATATATATATATAAATAATATGCATGCGTATATTTCGGCAGTATGTTTTCATTAAGACATATTTCGTTGTATAATTTAGATATGTTCTGTCTACTTCTTTTCGATAAGATCTTTTCATACTCACGGATCAGTTTTTTGGTGTCATTATTGTAGGACGAGAGAAAATCGCCGTGTTTATACAAATTTGTTTTATTCCCAAATACTTTCGACATATCCATCTCCTCATCAGGGTATTGTTTATTATAAACATTGAAATTTGTAAGAAATTTTATTTTTAGATAACAACAATTTGTCTCTGACAATAATAAATACGATAATATTTATTTTATAATAAACAATACCCTGATGATGACATGGATATGTCGAAAGTACTTAGAAATAAAACAAATATGTATAAACACTGCGATTTTCTTCAATAATGACATCAAAAAACGTATCCGCAAGTATGAAAGGAACTTATCGAAAATAAATAGAATATGTCTAAAAGTGTACAACGAAACATGTCTTAAAAATAGATATATGGTGGGACTCTCCCGTCGTATTCGACGTATGAGGATCAAGCAGCTCAGTTCCTATGGGGAATTAGGGTATTTATTACGACGTATTTTAGAGGAAAATACATCCCAAGCATGTTCAAGGAAGTGCAAAACGATTTCTAAAATCTGAACAAAAACAACAAAAAAAATCGTGACCATATTTTAGTACCTCTGACATCAAAGTGTTTCAAATTTAAAACTTGTATGTGCTAGAAGGAAAAATAAAAGTAGGAAGAAAGGTCATTGAAATGAATCCCTACCTTACTCCCATGCATTGCTATACTTGACGTCTGAAGGGAATAGTTTTTTTTTTTTTTTATTCTGCTTTTATAATAGCGTGTTACGTGACTACATATCTAAGGGGAAATAATTCTCACCATTTTTTTTTTTTTTTTTTTTTTTTTTTTTTTGCGAGAACTAAAACTGAGAACGAAACATAAGATTAAATTGATTATCTTGAACTCAATCTGTGAAAGCTCTTTAGCTGAGATATATCGTTTGTCTAAAATCATTAGGCCATTAATTATCAAAATAAATAAAAACTTTCGGGGTTTTTTTTTAATCACAAAACATTAGCTTCTAAAACTTTTATATCTTAGAGGCGGAAATAGAATCTATAGGTCTTTTTACAGAAATTAAGTACACTTGAAAAATAGAAAAAAAATAATATAAAAACAAAAAAGGCTTGTAATATGATATTACATCTAACAAAATAATCAATTTACGAGAGGATCAGATTGACAAAAAAAGAAAACGGAGGCAGGAATTTTTAAAATTTAACATCTGATTTATCCCCCTCCCATTTCACACATATATTTATTTTGTGGTACCTTGTTTGCTATATATATATATATATATATATATATAAAGAGAGAGAGAGAGAGACTATAAAATGAGACCTAGCTGCCAATCTAGTACTGCGCTTAAATTCATAAATTCTAGGCACTGAAGAGAAAATATTAGAATTACCAGGAAAATATTCATAGAAAAGGCACAGGGAAGCTATGTTACAGCGGTGGCAAAGTGACTGAAGCCGAAATGCCAGGTCAGGACGAATAACATTGCGGATTCTTCAGATTTTATTAAGAATCTCTAAATACATTGCCGAATATATATATGTAAAACCTAAAACTTTTAAGAAATAAATATTGCTGTCACATCTGGTCTGGTGCTTCGGCAATGTATTTAGAGATTCTTAATAAAATCTAAAGTATCCGCAATGTTATCCGTCCTGACCTGACATTTCGGCTTCAGTCACTTTGCCACCGCTGTAACATAGCTTCCCTGTGCCTTTTCTATGAATATTTTCCTGGTAATTCTTATATTTTCTCTTCAGTGTCTAGAATTTATGAATTTAAGCGCAGTACTAGATTGGCAGCTAGGTCTCATTTTATAGTTGAAATGGCCAAATGCAACCGTAAATTCTACACCAACAGTTTCTTACTTGTGCCACAGTCACCTTTTGATATTCAAACATTTAAATGCAGTGTCAGTATCTTCTGTCTTCTTAATTATTGTTCTTTTAATGTTTTCGCTCCCTAATAATGGTTTTTCTCATAGATTATATATAGTCTTGAAAATACATTATCAAGGTATATCTAGAAATGTTATTTAGCAAACTGTATTTATATTCAAAAGTAACATAGACAGAAAAGAACATATCATTATGGGAGCTATTTCGACTTGAAAACACGTTACAAATCATTGATATTTCTCATCTTCAATAACTTTGTAAATAACTCTTATCAGTTCTCTCCAAATCTCCCTCTCCTTTGAAAGGCTCTTCCTCATTTTCTCTTTGACTTTTGGAGTGGCAACACACATTTCATGTAAGTATACCAGAGACACAGACTGAAGATTGTATTGAACTGTTCATGACTTCAACTTCGTTTCTTGCTTTATCCTTCTATAACATGTTTTGATAATACAGTTATTAATTGTTGTTTGTGTCCTTTTCCCAGGATTCATACGAGTTCGCCAAATATTGTTTGCGGGACAAATATACCAGGAAATATATTGATATTATTTTCCATTATCGCCCCAATATCAAGTCCTCCTTTGAACTTGATTTGTTGGAGAAAATATACATCAATTGTATAACAATTAAGTTTTTGGATCTGCTTACGACTACGTCCGATCGGATTGAAATTGAAATAAGCAACCAAAGTAAATATATTAAGATGAAACCTACTTTCGTCTTAATATATTGTTTTTAGTTGAATTGCCGCCTCCTGACGATAATCACAGGTGGTACGATAATTTGAAAGGCTCTTCCTCCACTTTTCTATTCGATTTTCGAAGCGGCAACACATGATTCATCTAAGTACTTCAGACACACAGACTGAAGATTGTATTGAACTGTTCATAACTTCAACTTTTCTTTCTGAATCAAAATGAATGATAATGGTTAATAAGATTTTTTTGCGCCTTCTTCTTCATCATCTTCCTCTTTTCCTTCTTCATCATCTTCCTCTTTTCCTTCTTCATCATCTTCCTCTTTTCCTTCTTCATCATCTTCCTCTTTTCCTTCTTCATCATCTTCCTCTTTTCCTTCTTCATCATCTTCCTCTTTTCCTTCTTCATCATCTTTCTCTTTTCCTCCAGCTTTCTCTTCTTCTCCAGCTTTCTCTTCTTCTCCAGCTTTCTCTTCTTCTCCAGCTTTTTCTTCTTCTCCAGCTTTCTCTTCTTCTCCAGCTTTCTCTTCTTCTCCGGCTTTCTCTTCTTCTCCAGCTTTCTTCTCTCGTTCGCTTTTTAATCTGTAAAACTCTTGGTTGCTTTTATGATTTGCATGAATAGAAAGCTTCATCCTCTTATTAACAAATTGGCTGATGCATTAAATTGAAGTTTAAATACAGCGTACAGTTGCTAAGAAACAAAAACTGTGTACTAATGAAAAACATGCGCTTTTTTATTCTTTATTTTCCATCCTGTGTTGTTTCCTCGCGACGATAGATTAACGGCCCGAATCAAATTCTAATAAGTAACTAAAAATATTAAGATGAAATTAAATACGAATCAACTTTAATAATAACTAACATCACTTTCTTCTCCTTTCAATCCATCTAAATCGAATAAGCAGCATTGACCAATTAAGAAATTGGTTGATACATTAAACTAATTGTTGATACATTAAACTGTTTTAACTTTTCTGTCAATAGGAGGTAGTTATTAGGTTGATGCAAAAATAATGACGCAATAATGTCGTTTTTTGACGTTAAAAATACGTCAAAGAACGACATTATTACGTCATTATTTTTGCACCAACCTAATACCTTTCCTTTTGAATAAATCATCTTCACCATGAGAGCTGCTTCGACCTGCAAATCAGTGTGCTTTCTCATCTTCAGTAAATTTGTAAATAACACTTTAAATATTGCTGTCACATCTGTTCTGGTGTTTCCGCTACGTATTGAGAGAGTCTAGATTTTTTCCTCATCAACATGGCCTCCTTCTTCCTCATCTTTTTCTCCTTCATTCCTTCTTTCAATCCATCTAAGTTTTACAGTTGGCAGGGATGAGAAGCAATTGCGTGATGGTTTAAACCGGTGTTTCTCAGCAGATGTTCCGGCATCTTAGAGTTCCTGAAGAGGTCGCCAGGGTTTGCGCGCGAAACGGTGATAACTAGGCTAATGCAGTTGTTAATTTTTTTTTTTTTTTTTTTTTTTATTTTATTTAATTTTATATTCGTTATTTTACTATACACGTATGATATACTGTTGGAAAATCCTTGGTTATTATAATAAAAGCTTCAACTCTTTATGTTTATTTAAAAATCCTAGGGAATATATTTAGCGATGACTGTATGGCGTCACTGCTTAGTGGACAGGACCTGTACGTGGCGGATTCTTGTATCATTGAGTAACTCACTCGAGTACAGGACGAGTGTTCATATAGTATGTTTACCACGTGAACGACGATAAAAATATAAAAGATCTATATCCAAGTACAGGATTGGTGTATACGGAATAAATTTCAATAACCAACAAATACTATTCTTTAAAAAGTGATCAATATAGAGTATAGCAAATTTGATCTTTTATTCGAAAATTATAACATAAAAATGCTATAAAATCACTACATAACAGCCATTTTGTTTCAAAATTTCTGGTGTCTTCTAAAGTGATGGTGTTGAAACAAAATGGCTATTTTTGTAGTGATTTTATAACATTTTTATGTTATAATTTTCGAATAAATTTATATATATATATATATATATATATATATATATATATATATATATATAATGGTATGTAATAATTTTTATGCAGGGGTTTTCTGCGACATGAAAACTATTTCAAGGCTTGCACAAGGATAAGAGATAGAGAAACGCTGCTTTAAACCGAAGATTTCATTGTTTTGTGAAGAGGACATCCTTACTCGACCTTCTAAAAAAAGATTTATGTTTTTGATTCTTCGTCATTTTAAATCCATCGTGTAAATCATTTTTGTTTTTAAACCAAAACGAGGCTGAAGCGTTCGGGTTGAATTTCCCGCGGATAGAATATCCGTTTACCATTATTATCTAAAGTGTCAGCCGTATACAACCACTTTCTAAGATCAATGGTTAAATTGTCATTGAGTAAGTGGAGCTTGGGGACTGGTGCTACAGAATCACATACAAAGAATTGTACTAAATAACTGAAACCACATCACTTGAGGACTACCAACATATCTATATATATATATATATATATATATATATATATATATATATGATTAACAATATCGACAGGACACTACTGGCTTCTCAATGATTACTGAATGTTTCCTTATAAGGAATGTTGATAGATATTGATTTGTTTTTTTTTGTTTTTTTTACGGCTTGTCAACCCTTTTTCAACATATTTTGGATTGTAAGAATAATTGCATTAACAATTTTTTTTAGAATTACAATGATTTTTTTCCCAAATTCAAGTCCTGCTATTTAACTCATAAGTGGGTGCAGAAAATGGATTCATACATTTCCAAAGGGTATATGCGCGAAAGTGAATATAACGAAATCGGCCGGAATTCGAACTCGGCTCTCAGATTTCTCATTCTGAGACGCTATCTATACACCACCCGCTTAACTGAAAAATTGTTTTTAAAGATTTTATAAATTTAAATAGAAATCAGTACTGTTTGGTCAATGAACGCCAAATATTTCCTTGTAGGGAAACGGCTAATATTATTATTACTCAATTCAAAGCTATCGTACATTCTCTCTCTCTCTCATATAAATGCGTAAATACTTTATACAGAGTCTGACCAAAAAGTATCGGAACTGTTCTGTTGCGCACTAAGTTATACCATTTTCGCTCACTTCCGTATTTATGGCAGTGCTTGGAAGGAAAGTGTGTAGAGTGTGGTTGTCTCATGACACCACAGAATTTCTATCATTGACCATGGCTTGTGAAGCAGTTTTTGTACAAGCACAACATTCACCAGCTCCGAAAACCACCACATTCAACAAATCTCGCTTCTTGCGATATTTTTTCTTTTCAAAAATCAAATCTCACTTGAAAGGAACAAGATTTCAAGACCTCAAGGAAATTCAAGAGAATGCAACATGGCAGCTGCTTGCTCCTGCCGAAAAGGAGTTCCAGGAATGCTTTCATCAATAGAAACGACGCTGGATAAAGTTTTTGGCTTCAGAAGGGAACTACTTCGAAGGAGATTAAATGCTGAATTGATATGTGTTGTTTTCTTTTTATAGCACCAGTCCCGATACTTTTTGATCATATATTTCTCAATTTTGAATCCTGATATCTGATAAAATAAGCATAATTTTTCTAAAAATCGATTTCTTGAGTAAAACTTTGTCCTCCAAGCGAGAAGAGTCGACATTATATTCCAATGTCACCTGCGATAGAGACCTTGGCAACAGAATCAACGCGGCTCATACTGCGTACGGATAGCCCTCACATCGTGTCTTCAGCAATCAAGGCCTCAACATAAAAAAACAATCATGGTCTTCGGGGCCGTGCGCCTCTACACCCTTCTGTACGTTTGCGAGGCCTGGACTTTATATCGTAGCGACATCAAAGGTCTGGAGTGGTTCTAGCAAACGAAACTCCGAAGGGACCTTTACATCAATTAGGAGGACAGCATCACCTCGGATTGAAGAATAGGAAAGCCGAGTTCGAATTCCAGTTGAATCCATTACATTCACTTACGTGCTAATACCCTTGGGAAAGATATGAATTCTCTTCTTCTCCCCTATGGGTAAATAGCAGGACAGACCGGGTTCTATAGCCTTGGATGGCAACAAAAAATCTGCCTCGTCAGTCATGATCGCCTAACTGACTGACTGACGCTATAACTGACTGACTGCACCACCAAAAACGAGGTCCTCTCACAGACATCTCTCCCTAGCATCATGACTACCATCCTTCAACATCACCTCCGCTGGGCGGGTCACATGACCAAAATGCCTCCCACTCAACTTCCACGTATCATCCTGTTTGGAGAAATCGTGGACATTGGCACAGGTCAACATCAAGCCTGAAACCAGGGGAAACTGTTACTGCCTTGCTGGTCTCCCCTCGAATGTAGGAACATACGAGGGGAGACCGAGACTTTTGAGTCCAACCGTCAACATGACTCGTCCCCCACCCACATTCCTCTGCTAACAACTCTTCAGGAGACTGGTCCTTCACCACCTCCAGAGGGGAGAAAAGGAATAGGGAGAGAGGATGATTATCCGGATGCGAGCGTGTGCATTCCAAACGTTATTTTTAATATGAGAGAACGCCATTTGTACGCGTTCCCACAGCACGACTGGTTACACCACAGCAAACAAAAAACATAGAGCTGTTTATTTTAATTTTAAATTAAAGAGTTATTCATTGATTTATTAAAAATGCATGAATATGTCTAATGTTGTGATACGATAAGTGAATAGTTTCTTATCGTGAGTGCAAACGTATATAGAATGTCGGAAGCGTAGGTTTGCTGCTAAAAAAATTATTCTCAATATGTCGGCAAAGGACAGAAAAGTATAGATGATGAAGGGTTTGCGAAAACTTCGAATTCGAACAGAAGTTACCAATTCCCAGAATGAAAGGTTGTAAGCTATTTCAAATCTTGTTCGGAAGAACGTTGATAAAATCAAATGAAGTCAGATGCGAATTGTAAACCGAGACATCAACGGGAGTAAGAATATTATTAGGTTGGTGCAAAAATAATGTCGTTTTTTGACGTATTTTTTAACGTCAAAAAACGACGTTATTACGTCATTATTTTTGCACCAACCTAATAATACAACTTAAAGAATTTACTTTAACCTTTCTGAAAAACATGTTTTAAAAATAATTTGAACGGATTAAAAATCAAGAGGTTTACAAGAATATCTTTGAGGGAATTGCAAAAAAAACAAAAAAAAAAACAACAACAATGTCGTGTCCTCTCAATTAATTCGCGTTGTTGATGTCGCTGATGATTTTTTTTGTATTGTTTTATGTCTGGTAAAATTGAGAAAATGGAAAAATTCTATGTGGCGTGTTTTGTCCTCTAAGAGTATTTCATCTGATAAAGTACTCTTAGAGGACGAACTTTGTTATTCAATTCTCCAATATTGGAATTGTTTATTTTTTATTTTTTTATTATTTTTTTTGCTTTTGGTTTTTAATGTATTTTTTAAAATTATTTTTTATTTGTTTAATTTTTACTTTAAGATTTTTTTTCATTTTAGTTTTTTGCGTGTCTTTTTTGTGTATGTTTTTGCTTTTAATTTTTTTTTTGTGGATGGTTATTTTAGCTTTTGTGTGTCTGTGATCATTTTTTTAGGTTTTGTGTATATTGTTTAGCTTTGTGTGTAGTTTTTTTAGTTGTGTATTTTATTTTAAGATTTGTGTGTGTTTTTTTTATGTTTTTGGTCTTTTCTTTTGGATTTTTGCGTTTGTTTGTTTTTTTGTTTTTGCTCATAGCTTCTTGTGTCGATTTTTTTTCTTTTTTTTTTGCCTTTAGTCTTTTTTTTCGTATGTACTTCTTTTTTGTATGGCTGTTCTTGACCTTTATATTACCAAAAAAATCTTGATTGATTCTTACGTTTTCGAGAATTCAACGTGGCGGTATTTTGATCAGGAACGAAATTCACAATTGCAGACTGGCCCCGCAGTCGTGTGTGTAAGAACCCCGCTCCCATTTGAATTTGTGTGAATAACAGTTTACCTCCTGCAATTTCTATTCATTCTCGCCTTATTTAAATGTTAACAGGTAAAATAAAGAAATGTCATAAATGAATAAAGAATACTTTATTCCTTAATTTAGCCATTTTTTTTAAAAAAAGGATCACATGAAAAATATAGAATCCAGAATCTAGTTAATATATTATGGCATCACGACAAAAAATCGATCATTTTTTTTTCTTAGGAGAAAGAAATCTAAACTCTTATGAAAGTCAGTCTTTCAATGATCATCTGTGCAGTGACCCTACGACCGCACCTGATCATGGAACTGATGATGATGAGATAGAAACCAATAATTAATATCTGATTTTTATTATATTTTTAGATTTTACGGTGGTTATTAATGGGTTAACCATTCAAAGCAAGGCCATAATGCCACTAAGACGCAAGGGAGTGAAATTTTAGAGAAGAACTGCAAGATTTTAGAGGGAACTGCAAACCCAATCCTAAACAAGAAACAAAGGATAAACCTCTACTCCTGTGCAAAAAAAAAAAAACCCTGGAAGGAACGTCAACCGGGCGATAAGCGAATCCATTTACTCCTATAGAGTAGCTAGATTGCTAGTGACCTATAGTGGGAGCTCATTAATATTTACTTGCTTTAGTTCTGGGTATGACGATAAACTACATCCGACAGTAAGGCCTTTGATCGGGAGCTTGGAGGTTTTCAAGAGCGTGGAACAACACCTTAATTGCTGTTCCCAGGTCTACGCTGACCCGGGGTGGTAGCACCTGTTAGAGTCCCAGCTATGGGCAAAGGGATTCCTTAAATAAAAACAAAACACTAAGAACGTTTAAAAATATATTTTAATAGTAAAAATACGAATAATAAATTTTTATATAAAACAAATTACCAATAATACATATATAGTAAAATATACTAACAAATTGCAGCTGTAGAAGTCAAATGACTTAATTGCTAATATGGCTGGCTTTTTGTATCTCTGTGTAAAGGCAAGCCAGCTAATCTACCTCATTTATAGGAGAGTACCTAATGCAGCAGGTGGGTTAGTTCACTTTGCCGGAATGGACCTGCCCAACACATTTGCATGAGTGGACTCTATTCACCCATATCTCTCCATTAAATGACTCAGGGCTGCATTTTCAGCTTGAAGTGACGACACCAGTCTATTTGTGTATCAGACCACTTGCAAGCTAATCAATATTCTACAGTAGCAATTCACACAAATCAATTTTACATCCTACCAAATAAACAACATGAAAGAACTTTTTCATGACCTTAGTCTATATAATATCCTACAATGTCTTAAAGACATAAAGCTGTATTCCAAAATATAACTTCAACAAAACTACAATATAAAGCACATATATCACTGCCTCTAGTAATTATGGGTTAAATAACAGAGTTCTTTAGCCGTGGTTGGCAACCGGTCTAAGAGAAAGACAACTGAGAATTCATAACCGGAGAAACATTACGAATTTCTCAATTAACTAAGTATGACGATAAACTGCACCCGGCAGCAAAGACGATGATCTCGAGATTGGGGTTTGAGGAGCGTGGAATCGCCTCTTAATTTCAAAATATTTTATCTGTAGTTGAAACATACAGTTGCGTTCAAAATATATGGAACCACCTCTTAATTATAGTTGTTCCAGGCTCCTCTCTGACCTGGGGTGGTAGCACCTGTTTGGGACTCAGCTGCAAGCAAATAGTGCCCCCACCAAAAGCAAAACACTATGAAAATATAAAAAACCTATTCATAGTAGGATTACCAACAATACCTATTTATCTGTTGTTGAAGCCATAAAATTGTATTCAAAATATTTAGATTTCGGCATTAAATAACCCATAGAGGTCTAACTCTCTGCTTTCGGGCGGAGATGAACCGGGACGAGGCTCCGCCGAAGGGCAGTCTCGTTCGCGGTGGTTGATTGCCCCTGAACCCGTTTATGCGGGTTCAAAGAGGGAATATTTTTGGCCGAGCCTACGGGCTCGGAAATCCCACGTTAAACTCGGCCTTGTGCCATATGTAACCCTCGTGGGGAGTGGCTAAATATACTTTGATCATCATTTTTAGCCTCGCGCACAGAAGCGTTCGGATGAAAACTGGAAACACACACACACACACACACATTTTGAGAATTATAGATATAGATAATATTATTGTAATTCTGTTTGTTTTTTTTATTGTCTTTTCTCCTCATTAAAGTCTTCTCATTCCCTTCTACTCCCAGTAACCGCTTGAATCTCAGTGGCTTTATCACCTTGCTTGGGAAGAAATTATTAAAAAAAGAAAAAAAAGATCAAGAGAAAACGAAAAAACAGTAATTTGAAATCATTTTTCTGGCATTCATGTCCGCAAAAACTTTGACACTTTTTGGGATACGATTAAAAAATTGACAACTAATTTTGCATGATAATTCACTAAAATAACCGCACACCCCCAAACTGACGGACCAATTCTTCTTACCTGCTTCTCGATCTGCCAATGATCCTGTTACAAAGTATTCTAGGTCATTTTTGCAACTGTTTTTTGTGCTATTTAATAAAATCTATTCCGTACACGTGTTTATCTTCTCCAAGAATCATATTTGCAGCCAAAGTTAACTGTCGCCAGGACAGGATAGTCTTTTCATCCTATCCCAGATGAAACGCTGTCATGTCTGTCGACGCTTTTCCTATCGTATTATGCATCGCTAACAGTTCTATGATTTCGCCATGATGCTCAAACTTCATGGCTTCCCAGAACTGCCCTGTGATTAGGTAGATTGGGGTTTCACGGTGGTGGGTGAGCAGTAACAAATGTCGGCTGAAAAGCACAATTTTTCAAAATTGTTTTTGTCAAGGCCAATTTTATCCAAAGGGCACCGCCGTAACACAAATAAAAAAAAAGATAAAAACAAAGGGAAATAAAGACCATATGTAAATATCAACCAAGTAATAAATGTTTTTTTAATAGACAAGAAACAATTTCTTTTTCTCTTTTTGCTTTCCCCTTTCTTTCTCGCTTTTTGCTTTCCGCTTTCTTTCTCGCTCTCTCGCTTTCCGCTTTCTTTCTCGCTCTCTCGCTTTCCCCTTTCTTTCTCGCTCTCTCGCTTTCCCCTTTCTTTCTCGCTCTCTCGCTTTCCCCTTTCTTTCTCGCTCTCTCGCTTTCCCCTTTCTCTCTCGCTCTCTCCTTTCTCTCTCGCTCTCTCGCTTTCCCCTTTCTCTCTCGCTCTCTCCTTTCTCTCTCGCTCTCTCGCTTTCACCTTTCTCTCTCGCTCTCTCGCTTTCACCTTTCTCTCTCGCTCTCTCGCTTTCACCTTTCTCTCTCGCTCTCTCGCTTTCACCTTTCTCTCTCGCTCTCTCGCTTTCACCTTTCTCTCTCGCTCTCTCGCTTTCACCTTTCTCTCTCGCTCTCTCGCTTTCACCTTTCTCTCTCGCTTTCACCTTTCTCTCTCGCTTTCCCCTTTCTTTCTCGCTTTCCCCTTTCTCGCCTCTCGCTTTCTCGCCTCTCGCTTCCTCATCACTCGCTCTCTCATCTCTCGCTTCCTCATCTCTCACTCTCTCATCTCTCGCTCTCTCTCTCTCTCGCTTTCTCATGTCTCGCTCTCTCTCTCTCTCACTTTCTCATGTCTCGCTCTCTCTCTCTCTCGCTTTCTCATCTCTCGCTCTCTCTCTCTCTCGCTTTCTCATCTCTTGCTCTCTCTCTCTCGCTTTCTCATCTCTCTCTCTCGCTTTCTCATCTCTCTCTCTCGCTTTCTCATCTCTCTCTCTCGCTTTCTCATCTCTCTCTCTCGCTTTCTCATCTCTCTCTCGCTTTCTCATCTCTCTCGCTTTCTCATCTCTCTCGATTTCTCATCTCTTGCTCTCTCTCTCGCTTTCTCATCTCTTGCTCTCTCTCTCGCTTTCTCATCTCTTGCTCTCTCTCTCGCTTTCTCATCTCTTGCTCTCTCTCTCGCTTTCTCATCTCTTGCTCTCTCTCTCTCTCGCTTTCTCATCTCTTGCTCTCTCTCTCTCTCGCTTTCTCATCTCTTGCTCTCTCTCTCTCGCCTTCTCATCTCTCTCTCTCTCTCGCTTTCTCATCTCTCTCTCTCTCTCGCTTTCTCATCTCTTGCTCTCTCTCGCTTTCTCATCTCTCTCTCTCTCGCTTTCTCATCTCTCTCTCTCTCGCTTTCTCATCTCTCTCTCTCTCGCTTTCTCATCTCTCTCTCTCTCTCGCTTTCTCATCTCTCTCTCTCGCTTTCTCATCTCTCTCTCTCGCTTTCTCATCTCTTGCTCTCTCTCGCTTTCTCATCTCTTGCTCTCTCTCGCTTTCTCATCTCTTGCTCTCTCTCGCTTTCTCATCTCTTGCTCTCTCTCTCTTTCTCTCTCGTTTTCTCTTTTCTCTCTCGTTTTCTCTTTTCTCTCTCGTTTTCTCTTTTCTCTCTCGTTTTCTCTTTTCTCTCTCGTTTTTTCTCACTTTCTGTTTCATTTTTTCTCTTTCTGTTTCTTCTTTTTTTTCTCTTTCTGTTTCTTCTTTTTTTTCTCTTTCTGTTTTTTTTTCTCTGTTTCTTTTTTTTCTCTCTTTCTGTTTCTTTTTTTCTCTCTTTCTGTTTCTTTTTTTTCTCTTTCTGTTTCTTTTTTTCTCTCTTTCTGTTTCTTCTTTTTTTTTCTCTTTCTGTTTCTTCTTTTTTTTCTCTCTTTCTGTTTCTTTTTTTCTCTCTTTCTGTTTCTTTTTTTCTCTCTTTCTGTTTCTTTTTTTTTCTCTTTCTGTTTCTTTTTTTTTCTCTTTCTGTTTCTTTTTTTTCTCTTTCTGTTTCTTTTTTTTCTCTTTGTTTCTCTCTTTCTGTTTCTTCTTTTTTTTCTCTCTTTAATGCAAAGATACTTCAAAAAACACTTGATGATATTTAGAGCTTAATCTATTATCCAGTGGATGGTATTTTAACCCAGCCACTGGATAATTTCAAATGCATGTCTGAGAAATACTTGACATTGAATGCTGGTCAAACTTCATTCCATTGCAATGTCATATAGGAGACTAGAGATTACACAGTAGCTCAGCATTTTCATTTTCCTATTTCTTAATACCTTGCTTAGTTTCCGGAAGGCACATTTCGCTATTTATATACGCCTTTTGGATTTCACGACACTCCCAATATAATTGAATTTCTGTATTTGATTTCTCATGTCACTGATTCGACGATCGGACGTTAACTTTGATTTAATCTCATAGACACTGAATTTATTGAAAACAAATTTAACTTTTTCTAGATTTGTTTTCTAGAATTTCTAGGCACCAAATTCTATATTAAATTTAATTTAGATAATTAAATTATGAGTAAATTCTATAGAATTTCTAGAAATTTTTAGAACTGTTTCTCTAGATTTGTTTTCTAGAAAACAAATTTTACTTTTTTTAGTCACTGTTTATGCAAACCATGATATCATCGTAATATTAGCCGTTTCCTTATAAGGAAATATTCGACATTCATTGACCGAGCAGCCAATGCTACCGTCGGATGAAATTTATAAAATCCATCTATTAAAAACTTTTTCCAGGAAAATCCACTGTTATCGTACATTCCAATATTTGTGTGTGTGTGTGTGGGGGGGGAGTCTCCCTCTTATCCTTTTGTTTGAAGTAGTGCGAGACATCAACATTTTCATTATGTCATTATTTTCTCCGAAAGAAAATAATGTGCTATCCATTTTAGTCGTTGCCGCTGTCGGTAGTCTTCAAGTACTGTTTTTTTTCTTTAAGCATTTCACCCCAAGCAAGGCCGGGATGCCACTGGTTTGTAGGCGGATACATAGTATAGGGGGATATGAGGAAAGGATAAAAGATGAGCGGGGTTCAAGACATCAGAAGATGGCGATTGACGTTGCATTTGAATTTTTGAAGATTGTAGTTATCAAGGAAGCAAGTAAGCGGAAAGGAATTCTACGGGCAGGTGGTTCGAGAAAAGAAGCTGCTGGAGTATAAGTGGTGGTTATATTTAACTATTTTAACGGTAAAAGGGTGGGACCTAGATGCCAATCTAGTAGCACGCTTAAATTAATGTATTCGGGGCACCAGGGGAAAAAAAAAACTCGACAACTCTTTTGCCATGAAACTTGTACAAAAGACAGAGGGAAGCGAACGTTGGTGAGAAAGTGACTGGAGTTGAAATGCCAAGTCGGGATAGATTACATTGCAGATCTTTCTTTGGATTTTTTTCGAGAACCTCGGGGTGAACAGCTGGTGCAACAGACCAGATCTGGCAACAGTACTATACTTCTACTTTTGTGAATGCAGTGTAACAGTCAGCAAGATCCGAAAAAGGATGGTCAGCCATATGACTTACAGGGTTCATTCATTCGAAGCTAATCATTGATCAGAGAAAGAGGTTTTATACAACTGACAGTTTACATATTTCTTAGCGTCACGCATTACATCCATATGAAGGTCTCAATCTAACGAGACGAAGAACATTGTTATGGCAGTGTGACTTGAAGTATGTTTAATTACAAAAATATATATTCATGTAAGGCCTGCCAGTTTTTTTTTTTTAAAGAAAGAATTGGTCAGGAGACCTAAATGCTTCCGTCCTGGGTGTGACGATAAAATTCATCCGAAAGCAATACCTCTGGTCAGAAGGTTTTGAGAATCGTGGGACCACCTCTTAATTGGTGGTGTTCCCAGGTTCAACCTGACCCGGGGTGGTAGCACCTGTTAGGGTCCCATCTATGGGCAAATAGTTAACCCCAAACCCAACCGCGTCCTGGGTAAAGACGATAAATTACATCCGGCGTCCTGGTTAAGACAATAAAGTACGTCCAACAGCAAGGTCTCTGATCAGGAGCTTTTGAGGAGCGTGGAACCACCTCTTAATTGCTGGTGTTCCCAGGTCCACCCTGATCCGGGGTGGTAGCACCTGTTAAGGTCCCTGTTATGGTCAAATAGTTAACTCCCAAAATTGGATCAAAACACTATGAAAGTGTAAAAATAGGTTTTAATACCAGCAATTTTTTTGAGGAAAAATTATTACCAGCAATATGTTTTTGAAGGAAAAAATATTACCAGCAACAAATTTTTGGAAAATATTACCAGTAATAAAAATCTTAAATAACCCATTGAGGTTGATATGTCGTAAAACAAACCAAACTAATATATACTGAGGTAGATAGATAGATATTACCATCAATAAAAATCTTGTCAGCATTAATTAAGCCATTGAGGTTGATATGTCGTAAACTAAACAAAACCTAAGTGCTTCAGAAGCGAATATTTTGTCCGTGTGGTTAGTATCAAGCGTACTGAATGATGTTTTGTTCAAAGTTTTCATAGCATCTGTAACACTCGATTGACCCATAGGACGGCATTTCTTAGGGCTTTCTTCAAACTTCGTCGCCAGCGAGCGTTGTCCATGACCCGCAATGAACGTGTGTGGGATGACGAAATATAATATATATATATTTATATTATATATATACAGGGTGTTTCAAAAAGAATACGCCAAAATCATCACGTGATGTGTCAATAACGAAAAAAAATTACAAATCTCTAGCATGAACACATGTGTTGTATATACATTCAAGTTTCATTTCATGTTTTATAAGTGGCCACTACCAGCAGCGCAGACAACATCAAGCCGATATGAGAATTCCTCCCAAACACGCCTCAGCATGTCACGGTCCACCGTGTTGATTGCAGCTGTTATTCGATCTTTCAACTCATCGATACTTGCTGGACGTGCTGGAACATAAACTTGGTCTTTAACATCCCCCCCCCACAAGAAAAAGTCACACCCAGTGAGGTCCGGAGATCCGGCAGGCCAAGCATAGAGAGCAAGGTCTTTAGCACCTCTCCTCCCAATCCATTGCTGAGGCATGTTTTCATTCAGATCAGCTCTAACCCCGTGATGCCAATGGGGTGGTGCTCCATGTTGCTGAAAAATGAAGTCATTCGAATCTGCCTGCATTGTGACAATGGCATTTGTTTTCACGAACTCAAGCACTGTTTTTGCGTGCTTGAGTTCGCGAAAACAAATGCCATTGTCACAAAAACAAATGCCTTCTGCTGAGGATTTGTGATTTTGATTGAGCTTCCCACAATTCAGCTGAACTAGAAGTTATACTAACGACAGTGGTGAAACTGACACCCAATCAAACTTTGATAACTACTCTATCAAATAACCACTGATTGAGTCCACTACAATGCTATAGACCTGAAAAAATAGCGGAATGATTTTGGCGTATTCTTTTTGAAACACCCTATATAATATATATATCTAATATATATTGATATTATATATATATCTAATATATATTATATATATCTAATATATATTATATATATCTAATATATATTATATATTATATATATCTAATATATATTGTTGCATGTTTCATAAAATAGACAAGTTTTGTCAATTTATTTTAACAAATTCCTTTCATATCGTCTGATAAGCTTAATAACATTATCATTAAATGACGAAAGAAAATCACCATATTGATACATGTTTTAATCCAATCTAAGCTTCCGGCTTACATAAGCCATTATCAAAGATTACAATAACATTACAATATATTAAACAGTACACGGGCATAACAATGACAGTCTGTTTTGTTTGCATGGACGATTTCCAAGCAACGACAAACTCGTGCATACGAGACGCTGGAAGCGAAAATTGCACCGCGGCCCATGACGTCACACATGACCACGCGAGAATGAAAACGAGGATTGTTAAGTATGGGAACACATTATGTAATCAATTATAGACATTTAAGTATATTTGTGGAGTTTTCATAGTATATTTTGTTCAGATTATGTTTCAACTGCTTTATGCATATAGCTTCAAGAATTTTTAGTTTTTGTTTTATTGTTTTCATGTTTAAGTGTAGTTGTGTTTTCAACAAGGATTTTCCGGAATTGTGTATGCGGCCAGGCATGTTTTAAATGCCTAAAAATGTTAGAATTGTCATTCAAATGCAGAGTAAAGCGTCGTGAAAGCGAGTTTGTGGTGTGGCCAACATAAATATTATTTAATCCATTGGAGATACAATCTCCCACAGGGCACTTGAATTTGATAAACTATGTTCGTTTTTGCAAATCGCTAACGGGAAGGGAGAAAAATCATTGCGAATAATTGAGTTGGATATACTAGATTTAGTGTAGTAACTTAATTTTTTTGCTAGTATCTGTTGTAGCTATATTAGTATTTACCAATGTGTGTATATGTATAAATGTAATGGCCAGCGACTCGTTTCTGAGTTCGCCTGACTGTTAGTAGTGAATAGCCAATCCCTACTAAAAGTGCTTCAACACCCACATGTTGTTTATACTGCAACGATGCTGAGCAGACCATAATAAGGTGCATTATCTGGCGAGATCAACAGTTTGAAGATGGCCAGTAAACCCTCGATCACGATGAGATTGACTTGTAATGTCGGGCTCGTATAGCCAATTTCACTCAAAATCCTTGGGTCGGCTCTGTGGTATGGATTTTCAGGCCACACGTTGGGATCGACAATAATTTCAAGAAGTCATTTTCCTGACAAATCAACCGTGGGGAGGTTCGATCCCAGGTCTCCTGGATGGAAAGCGATGGAATGGAATCACGGTCATATTCAGCAAACTTAAAACGTTTACAAAATGTAAACGAGTAGCAAAAAATAAGATAATAAAAAAAAAAGAAGAAATTAATGAAAACTTCTCTATGGTACTACACCCTTGCAGAAATTTAGCTTTGTACTCTCATGAAAGTCCCATGATTGTATAAACTGGACACATGGGTAGATGAAAAGTGTGACAATAAACAATGACTTCAGCCTTTTTTATATACAAGAAATGAATTCACAGAATTCAGACTTTTTTTTTACTTAATTAGTAGATGTAGAATTATCTATTGCGTTTGTGTCCGTGTCGCCCTCTCAAGGAATGCGTCCGTGTCGCCCTCTCAAGGAATGCGTCCGTGTCGCCCTCTCAAGGAATGCGTCCGTGTCGCCCTCTCAAGGAATGCGTCCGTGTCGCCCTCTCAAGGAATGCGTCCGTGTCGCCCTCTCAAGGAATGCGTCCGTGTCGCCCTCTCAAGGAATGCGTCCGTGTCCGTCTCGCCGCGGTAGGAATGCGGTCGTGACAGCAACGTGGGCGACTTGAGCCGATATCTATTCTCTGAACGCAAGAAACCAATCACAAATGAGAGCCGGGCCAAAAATTAATAATAGTGACAATGCTCCACCTAAGTAATTCAGACAACCTAGACTACAACAGATACCAATTTGCATTCCTTTTGTGCAAAATGCCAGCAGTATCTAATAGTAGATCTTCAACTTATCTGTAATCTATCATCAACGTCTATAAAAGGGATGAGTAAGAACAACAGAAAGTCTATATTTTTCAACGTGTCAGGCATTTTTTTTTTATAGGTAAGTATCTGTCTGTCTTAAGCAGTTGCAGATGCGTCTGTGCAGTGATGAATAGAAACTGCAAGATGAGAAATAGCTATTTATAGTCAAACCTCCAGCCTGCCAGTTTGTACACAGATGTGTATTCTAGGGCCCTGCAATATCATCGTTCGCACACAACACTAGAAGAAGAAAAAGAATAATGCATATGTTGGCATCAGCATGCAACCATACCTGGTTTAAGTAGGCTTAACTGAGACAAGTTTACATTAACCCATTTTATCGATTCTTTAACACCAGGGGCTCATATGCATGACTCGATACTGTCAAGGTTTAGAATAGCTGTAAGAGCTTCATTTTTTAAAAACTTACTACAGTTTGGGTCGTGAGGTAATTCTGGGAGAGTGTAATCACTCACCTATTCTGTAGGATAATGTCGCATGCTAGTGTCAAGATTGTTCTGTCAACTGATGACAAAATAGATTATAGGGAAAACTAGTTTCATGCCTTTCCCAGTGGTATTAATGCTAAGTTAAAACAAGCAGACACAAGTGGAATATGAATTGTTTGCCGGTTGAATTTTTTTTCTGAGAGCCCTTTCACTGTCTTGATAACAAAAAAGACAGGTATACGAATATTACCGCAAAGTGGTAATATTGAAATATTGGGTCCGTTAAAAGATCACCCGTTTAGTAAGTAAAAAATTACTTAATAAATCAAATTAACTCTTTGGCGAACTCAATACTACCCGATTAGCAAAAAGACAGCTCAACCAGATTATCTCTCACTGGGGCTAGATGGAATACGAAAAATGTATACAATGATTAAAAATAAACGCCAAAGATCAAATATTATATAAAAGAAATATAGCACTTAATGGCTAATTACGTTTAAACCTACCAGTCACTCTTTCTGCTTATAAAGAGATGGCTGGTCGGTCTTAATCTAAACAAATTCCAACACCGTAAAATAAAGATGTTACAATCTGTTTACACGTAATTAGCCTGTAAGTGTTATATATGCTTATATAACATTTGATCTTTGGTGTTTATTTTTAGTCGCTGTGTATATATTTCATTCTCGATTTAGCCCTAATGAGAGAGGATTGATAAACCAGTTTAGTTATCTTTCTTGTTAATCGTGCTGTATTTAAATATTACCACTTAAAAGTAATGTTAATTTTGTTACCACACTTTTTTTTGTGCTGTTAATATTTGTCCAGTTTTAACATGTCCGTTAGTCCTCGGTATGATGATAAACTACGTCTGGCAGCAATTAATTGCTGTTGTTCCCAGGTCCACCCTGACCCGGAGTTGTAGCACCTGTTGAGGGGTCGCAGCTACGGGAAAATATTGAACCCCAAACAAAAGCAAAACACTATGAAAGTATAAAAATACATTTATAGTAAAAATACCAATAATATATTTTTCTATAAAAAAATTAACAATACCTATTTATAGTAAAATGACCAACAATACATTTCATCTATAGTTGAAGGCATACTATTGCATTAAGAATATTTAAATTTCAGTATTAGATAACCCATAAAGGTGTTGATATGCTGCTAAGCAAGATCAATCAAACAACCAACATTCACTCTTTCATGATATTAATCCATATAATATCCTACAATTTCTTAAATCGAACTGTATTCCAAAATATAACTTCAACAAAACTACAACATAAAATACATATATCACCGCCTCTAGTAATCATGTCCACACAAACATGTCTATGCACAAAAGCTGAGTATCATCTACCATGTATTCAACTGTGAAAGCAGAATAACATACATCATATTTTATTGCTTCAAAGCTCCCAAGAAAATTAAATTTTGGCATTAAATGACCTATAGGATGTTGATATACCGTTAAACAAACAAACAAAACAAAACCTGTCCATTTTTATATTGCTTAAACAAAGTGGTAAAGAGTTAAGTTTTTGCTTAGAGCAACAAAAGCCTGTCCTGGGTAAGACGATAAACTTCATCCAACAGCAAGACCTCTGATCAGGAGGTTTTGAGGAGCGTGGAACCACCTCTTAATTGCTGGTGTTCACAGCTCTACCCTGACCCGGAGTGGTAGCACCAGTTAGGGTCCCAAATATGGTTAAATAGTTAACCCCCAAACTGGGATCAAAACAGTATGAATGTGTAAACATAGATTTTTAATACCAGCAATGTTTTTGTAAAAAATTACCAGCAATACATTTTCGGAAAAAAAATATTACCAACAATAGATTCTTGAAAAGAAATATTACTAGCAATAAAAATCTTGTCGGCATTAAATGATCCATTGAGGTTGATATGCCCTAAAACAAATCAAACGAAATGCAACAAAAACAGGAAGGTGTGGAGAGACACGATATGCAATGTCCTGCAATGATATGGCACATAAAATAAATATTAGGTCAGCTCAACCCTTCTAAAACCAGGATCTTAAACTAAGCACATAGTTCTATTTGAAGAATTTGCTCCTGTTTTGTTTACGCAGACATTTTCTACGAATAGTTGTTTAGGAATTTGACACACATGGTCCAATGCCAGTTTATGTCTGAGTCTCCTCGTTCGCCTGTATACAAGTCTGCAGCTATATCTACCCCCCCCTTGATAACCTTGGGTTGAGCTTGTAAGTGTGTTTTAATAGTGTTCTTGTGGTCCATTGGTTTCATTGTATCATAAAGTAAATATCTTTCTGTACACTTTTTCAAACGACATCTTTCATCCTTGGCAATATTCCTCATTTTATGCTAATCAAAGAAATGAATTGTCGATAAGCTCAGAACCTTCTAAAAGTTATGCAAATTATTATTTCTATTCCTGTCCCAAAATGTTGTGCAGGTGGGGTGATTGATAGCGGCTCTGAATGAGAAATCAGAGAGTCGAGTTCGAATTCCAGTAGAATTCATTACGTTTACTTACCCTCGGGAAAGTTGTGAATCTATCTCAACTACGGATTATATTAGACTTGTATCTGGAAAAAAATCTCCAAAATGTCTTTTAATGCAATATTTATATGAAAATGAAAAAAAAAATGAATTTTTAAAATCAAAAGGTTTCGACTTCAAACAACCTACAAAGAGTTGATAACCCGTAAAAATAAAAAAATCCATCTAAAAAGGGAGTAGTTGGGAAGCGATTAATGCCAATATTTGGTTTAGTTTGTTTAACAACATATCAATTCCTAATGGGTCATTTAATGCCGAAATTTTATTTTCTTATGAGCTTTCGTAATTTTTTTTCCAAAACACAATTTTTGGTAATTTTAATTTTTTTTTTACTCAGTCAGTTATGTGCCATGCGTGATACATGCTTAGGCGATCATGTATCTTTCGATACATGACTGACGAGGCAGAATTTTTTTCCCGCAGTAGGTTGCCATTTCTTTATGCGGTTGACGAGTATCGAAAGGTACATGATTGACGAGACAGATGTTTTCTTGCAGTAGGTTGCCATTTAGACCAGTTTCCACCCAAGGCGATAGAACCCGGTTTGTCCTGCTATTTACCAATAGCTGGGGGAGGAAGAGAGGATTCATATCTTTCCCAAGGATATTAGGGCATAAGTGAATGTAATGGATTCGACTGGATTTCGAACTTGGATCTTCGATTCCTCAATCCGAACCGCTATTCACTACTCCACCATAATACTTTTACTCCTTTTTCTCTTTCTCTTTAAACTATGAAAATGTATTGCTGGTAATTTTTCTAATGTATTTTTATGTTTTGACCCCAGTTTAGAATGAACTATTTGCCAATAGCTGGGACCCTAACAGGTGCTAACACTCCACAACAGAGTGTACCTGGGAACAACAGCAATTAAGAGGTTGTTCCATGCTCTTCAAAACCTCCCAATCAAAGGCCTTGTTGCCAGATATAGTTTACCGTCATAACTGGGACAGAAAATGCCATGTATTAATTATAAAAGGGTGTTAAATTTGGTTTAATGTTTTACAATATGGCGAGATATAACAGGGTGGCAACCCGGGTTTAACGTTTTATTGCATGATTGGTTGTACAAGGTGATAACACTAGTTGAATATTTTATTGTATGAGAATTCCTAGTAACAATTTGAAGCAGGCACTAATTAAGATTAACTAGAGGAAAAACTCAGGGAAATTAATTAAGTGTCGAGGAGAATAAAGAAAGAAGCAACGTGTTAAAACTAATTAGGAGCCATAAAATGATTTTGTAGAAGGCTTCAGGGATATTCGAACCTGAAATAGAATCCGTTAAGACTTAGTAAGACCAGATCTCTAACCTATTCAGTCCATCCTGGGTATAACGATTAACTACATCCACGTCCTCGGTAAGACGATTAACTACATCCACGTCCTCGGTAAGACGATTAACTACATCCACGTCCTCGGTAAGACGATTAACTACATCCACGTCCTCGGTAAGACGATTAACTACATCCACGTCCTCGGTAAGACGATTAACTATTAGGTTGGTGCAAAAATAATGACGTAATAATGTCGTTTTTTGACGTATTTTTTAACGTCAAAAATCGACATTATTACGTCATTGTTTTTGCACTCACCTAATACATCCAACAGCAAGGCCTTTGATCAGGAGGTATTGATGAGCATAGAATCATCTCTTAATTGCTGATGTTTTCAGGTCCACCCTGACTCGGGATGGTAACACCTGTCAGGGTCCCAGCTATGGGCAAATAGTTAACCCCTCAGGGGATCAAAACACTATGAAAGTATAAAAATAGGTTTTAATACCAGCAATACATTTTTTGGAAAAATTATTACCGTTGTTGTTTGGCCATCTGGTTTCACATATGCCTAGGATGTTGATTTTTTTTTTAACCTGTTCATTTCTTGTTTTACATTATATAGCTGGCCGCAGTTGTTCAATGTTCGAATGTTCCATGTCCCGAGAATTATTTTATGTTTGATGCGAACAGTCGCTGGATGACGGTCAGGTGACACCTGTTGCGCACGTCGTTCCTTTCCGGGCGAGGGATAGGTTCCAAGGAATGTTTACGTCATTAGTGCTAGCAGTCGCTGGATGACGGTCAGGTGACACCTGTTGCGCATGTCTGTCCTTACCGGGCGAGGAGTTAACTTCCATAAACTTAACCCCCTTCATGAAGAAAAAAGGAATAGACGAACGATATTCCGAAAAAAATAAATCTAAAGATGGCTCGGTTTGTTTTGTTTTAGGGCATATCCCGTCCTGGGTATGACGATAAACTACATCCAACAGCAAGGCCTTTGATCAGGAGGTTTTGAGGAGCATGGAACCACTACTTAATTACTGATATTCCCAGGTCCACCTTGGGTCGGGGTGGTAGCACCTGTCAGGGTCCCAGCTATGGGCAAATAGTTACCCCCCCCCGCCAAAAAAAAAAGGGGTCAAAAACACTATGAAAGTATAAAAATAGGTTTTGATACCAGCAATATGTTTTTGGAAAAATTATTGCCCGCAGTGTATTTTTTTGAAAAAGAAAATTATTACAAGCAATACCTTTTTGGGGAAAAAAAAATTACCAACAATACATTTTTGGGAAAGAAAAAAAATATTATCAGCGATACATTTTTGAAGAAAAGTATTACTAGAAATAAAAAATTTTGTCGAAATTGAATAACCCATTGAGGTTGATATGCTGTAAAACAAACCAAACCAATGTTGTTTGATTTTGACATCTCCAATTTGTAATTCACATGTTGGGCTCTTCCCTTTTTGCTGACAACCATGCATTCTGTCGTCTGACAATTGATAGTCCTTTCTTCTAGCTTTCCATAACTACTTGCCTTCAATCTGCAATGTGAGTATCAAATTTTCCAAGCCCTCTTTCCTCATTATGTATCCTAGAAATTTCAACTATCACTTTCCAATATTAAGTATAAGGATCTTTTTGTTTCTATTTTCATTAAAACTTCTTCAAGGCTTACAAATTCACTCCATGATAACATTCCTCTGGTGAACCACATTTGCTTGAAGTCTTTTCTTCATCTGTGGGGAGATCATCACTGCCATATAGGAGGACTGATATTACTTAACATTTCAGTACTTGTTTCTTTGTTTCTAATGAAATTTTCTTGTTTCTTAATACTATGCTGAGTTGATGGAAGGCATCTTTCACTATGCCAATGCCTCTTCGGATTTCAGTGTTGCATTGTTTATCCTCGGTTAAAACACTTGCTAAATATTTAAATTTATGCAATTGTTTGATTTTGACATCTCCAATTTGTAATTCACATGTTGGGCTCTTCCCTTTTTGCTGACAACCATGCATTCTGTCGTCTGACATTTGATAGTCCTTTCTTCTTGCTTTCCTTTACGAACTTCTATAGATCCTGGGGGGTTCAAATTTTGGTTCGTAATAATTGTTGTTGAATTTGAAATATAATTTGCTGCATTTTTTTTTCATGGGTTTTGTTAACCATCTGGTATCATTGTAATTTTTTTTTTATGTCAGTGTTTATAATCATTTTTACCTTTACTCATGTCTGTGGCGGCTGATAGGGTGACATGGAAGGCACAGGATCTTCCAACAACTTCCTGAAACAAACTTTGGCAAAGAGCAGAAAATAGTCGACTCTCCCACCCCATAACACTGTGGGCAGATATTTGGTATTATTTTTAATGTCTCCTCAGTGACATATTCTATATCTAGTCCGAAAGTAGACACTCAGGGTTTCAGAACTAGTCTTACTTTGTCCTCACTTCAGGAATTTGCCAAGAACTGAACATTTCAAAAGGGTTATGTTCTATGTCTAATCTGAAAGAAGTGTTTCCAGATTTCAGATATGGTATTACTTTACCCTAAATGCAAGTATTTGTCAAGTTATGAAGATTTTATGTGCTATATCTAGACTGAAAATAGACAGTCTCAGGATTTCAGAACTGGTCTCACTTTGTTCCTCTTTGGTGCACACTGCTAGCAGAGAGGCCATGTTTACACTGTAAACGCAGCAAGAAAACTGTCCTGATCAAATTCAGACTTTGATCACATGACCACAATAATACCAACTATAAGCACACATGAGCAAAAGACAGTGTGACAAACCTGAAGATGTGTTATAGAAAAAGGAGCAGATAATTTTGACTTATCCTCGTAGATCATCATTCCCAATATGGACAGAAACATCCTCTTGGGATCATTATGAACTATCAAGGGAGCATTAAATATTCAAGAGTTAGGGAGATGTTATCATTTTAAAAGGTCAGTAAGATGATTTTAACCCCTTAAACACTGATTGGGGCAAATCACAACATTTCATATACTAAAAATACATCTAACTTAAAAGAATTTAGGTTTGATCCTTACTGAAAGGAACATTCTCTTTATTTAAATTTTTGATTGCCCAGGCCGGTAAATATCAAATAAATAAATTAAATAAAACAGATTTGCTTATTTAAACAGAAGTATCTATTATATATTACAATATCTTAAACAATACACGGACAAAACAATAGTATTTTTTCATTGGTGCATGTTTCATTAAATAATATAAACAAGTTTTATCTATTTTATGTAAATTCTTTTCATATCGTCTGATAAGCTTAATAACACTATCATTAAAAGATGAAATAAAATCACCATATTGATGCATAATTTTAATCCTAAGCTTTTGGCTTACATAAGCCATTATCAAAGATGACAATCACATTACAATATATTAAACAATACACTTACAAAACAATAGCATTTTTTCATTGATGCATGTTTCATTAAATAGACAAGACAATATAATATATATATAATTCTGTGTCTTCCGTCCGTCCCTCATACCCTCACAAATAACCATACTTTGACTGACCAAAACCAAATTTTGGGAGAAGTATAAACAGGTAAGTGGGTGCTAAGTACAGTTGGTTTTACTAGGGTCTGTAGCTGAGTACAATATATTTTCGTTAATTTTGGGGGAAAAATTAAGTTGTTTTATTTAACATACTCCCACTATTTTAAAAACAATTTAATAATTAAAATAACAAATACTTATTTAACAAAAATCCAATATTGTTTTTTTTGTGTGTATCTTAAAATTTTTATATATACAAGAATCTAGTTTCCAGTTTGCCCTGCAATTGTAAGAACTATGAACAAATCACAAGATCAAACGATTCAACAAGTTTGAATTTGGTTCCAGAAAGAAATATTTACGCATGG